>CM060340.1:1787550-1815050 GCA_030674155.1 Stramonita haemastoma | reverse complement strand
TAAATGCTATGACAAAATGATAAAGACGGGACCAATTTCCAGAGAACAACAGGCCAGCGCTTTACATACAAGGCTAGCTATCCACCAGCAGTCCTGGCTGAAATGAACGGTTTTTCTTTTTGATTTACAGCACAAAAACAACCCCCCCAAAACAACAGTACAGCCAAGTGTTTTGACGACAGCTTGTAAACAGTTTACAACCAACCGCTAAAAAAAAAAAGCTACACACACACTAAACCCTTTTCTACTTTCACAAATCAGGTTTCAAGAGAACATGAGAATACAAAAGTAAAGGCTGAACAAAAACACAACCGGCACCACATTACAGCATCACTCTGGATCTTCAATACATTTGCTACACTGGAATTTTGGAATAAATATGCCTGAAATGAAGCTCCATAGTAGCATAAAACTAGCAGAAATGGGCAGAACAGGTTGGACAAATGCAAGAAATTATACTATCATTTATTTATTTATTTATTCATTTTTTTCATTTATTTATTCAATTATTTATTCTTTCATATCAAGGATAATAGAGGATTATCATGCAGCTACGAGCGATGAATGCATCTTTCCATCAGTCTTGTCAATACCAGGTTTATTTTAGGGACCTCGAACCTCTAGTCCAACTTATTTCTTCTTTCATTCTTCTTTTTATACGATCTTTTCCCTGATTCTTCTTTGCGTTTTGATGGGGCGATTTTTAAAAATTACATTGAGAATCCTGCAACCTCTCTTTTCCCAACTTTCTCTTTTCCGTTTGAACAAAACAAAACAGAAAAAAAGACTGTCATAGAGTACAAAGTGCTTACAATGGAAAAAGACTGCTGGGAGAGATGCAGACGGAGCATTCGATTAATGGGCAGGGATTGCTATGACCTAGGTAATGGGTATATCTCTGACCTACAGCAAAGCAAAAGACAAGGACATAAGGGAACAGAACACACCAATTCAGGATGCGGGCAATCTTATACACATAGAATAAAAATCAAAGTGGTTTTCCTGTACCAATTTTTGTAAAATATCAATTGGCGAAAATACCTTTTCTAAGGCAAGGTCAATTAAGAAATTAAACACAAAAACTTTTTAAAAAATAAATAAATTTGTGTATGCTACATTCCAGTGCTTTCTCTACCTCCATCCTTTCCAACATGATATTTTAAAAGTCCATGTTAGTTATAGCTGCAAACCTTGCATTTTAACAGATTTCTTAAAACCACACACACACACACACACACACACACACACACACACACACACACACACTATTTCATACTTCACCGACCCACCCCAACACCACAACACACACAAACTTGAGGATTCGTTCTCTTTAAATAGCAGTAATAATAATAATAATAATAATAATAATAATAATAATAATAATAATAATAATAAATAATGATAACTGTCTCTCCCAAATTATGCATTCATAAACCAGCGCCCCCTATTTCGTTTCTCATAAAATACACCTCCCTCCAAACTATTCAATCAAGCATTCTAAAACTAGTAATCTCTTTCCCTTTTAAAATGCTCACTGTCCTTACCCTCGCTAACCAAAATAGTTGACTGCCTGTCCCTATTCCCATGCAATAAAACACAAATATGAATACTTTTATCTAAAATAAAGTCAAATACCTTGCTACCTGAAAAATGGTTATTTTTATTTAAAAAAACCAAATACTTTGTCATCTCAAAATTGAGAAATTTATTCCTGTCCTCATTTATTCCTTTCTCCCTGCCTTAATATACCAGAAAAATCTGCTGCCCCCCCCCCCCCTCCCCCTATCTTCTTAGCATCCTTTTCTCCAAAATTGTCGCATCTCTCCTCCTACCAACACCAGCGGTAGTAGTATTTGATTACATTGGGTAATATTTTAAAAATAATATATTTTGTCTTATATCTCCGAAGTCGTGATGCGGTTACCTAAATGGTTTACAAAAACCGTTGCTTACGCAAAATTCTGACCATAAATAATCCTTGGGAGTTCTAGTCGATGAAAAAATAGGTATATTGATAAAGGTGAAGTTTTAAAAATAAATTGATTTATGATTGAAATTTATGATTTTACGTCATTTTAGAACGTTTGAACTCCGTTACTATTCACATACGATTTTTTTTTGTCTCGTTAATTTTAGAGAGCAAGGTGTCGAATAGCTCTGTGCTTATCCACTTACCCTCAGTGTACAATTTATTAAATTCTATTCTAACCAAAAAGAAACTTGTTTAGCCATTGTTGCTAGCATATACCTTTATCCACCTGCCTTGTGTCCACATGTGGGGCCAGGGTTAGAGTTGAGGTTAGTGTTAGGGTTAAGAGTTAGTAGTTGGAAGGGGTTGTCTGTCAGCTGGTCGGTCTGAATGTTAGAATGCATGTGGACACAATAGCATATAGACAAAGTGTATGTAGCTAAAGACAATGGTATTTCATTTCATTTCATTCTGTGTATAACCCCTTTATCACAAGAGCTTTAAATCAGAGTCACCACTTCTATCAAAAGCGAGGCTATGCATTGGACTTTGGTGTCCACAAAATTTTCAAGTTTAGCTAACATTTAGGTCTAGGGCATTTTGGAACAAATGCATCCATCAAAAAAAGAGTCAAAATAAACCATGTAAATCTCTTAATTCGAAATGCAGCTACTTAAATGGCGGGGAAAAACGGTTGCATAATATAAAAAAATCTCACCATTGAACAAAAAACAAACAAAAACACTTAAAAATTCTGTAACCTAGCCCTCTTTTTTCTATCCCCACTGTTCTGAATAGGCATCCATACCTCTCCTAAACACCCCTTTCTCTTCCTCGTCTCTTCTTGCAACCTGATGTCTGCTCCCCATGATTATCCTACACACACACACACACACACAACACACACACCACACACACACACACACACACACACACACACACTTCCCTACAAATTGTATAGCACTCATGTTTAGTTACATAAAGTCTATAAATTTCAGACATCCTTATAGTCGAAATGCGGCTACCTTAATGGTGGGCAAAAAAGAACAGTCGCATATGCAAAAATTTCTTGGCGAACCTCTGAGCTTTTTTGCCAAGGAACAGGGCAGGGAGGGGAGGGGAGGGTAAGCGATTTAACTTTGTAGTCATTTAGATTGGTTTTCAACATTCAATTGGTGGACTTAGGAATGGAATACATTAATCATCACAAAAAGAAAAGTTCAAAATACTGTGAAACCACCAATTCCTCTATCAATCACTAACTTACAATGATTAAAAAAAAAACATATATGTGGTGACCAAAGCATCAATCAACAACAACGATGAACAGTCCTGCTTAGAGTCATCTCATGACCTGGTCATTTATCAAGATAGTTCTTCCGATTTTCTTCAACACATACTTCAACTCCAGCCACATTCAATAGCTGTTTTAGTGCCTATTTTCCCCACATTCAATAGCTGTTTTCAGTGCCTATTTCCCCCACATTTAATAGCTGTTTTCAGTGCCTATTTCCCCCACATTCAATAGCTGTTTTCAGTGCCTATTTCCCCACATTCAATAGCTGTTTTCAGTGCCTATTTCTCCACATTCAATAGCTGTTTTCAGTGCCTATTTCCCCACATTCAATAGCTGTTTTCAGTGCCTATTTTCCCCACATCCAATAGCCGTTTTCAGTGCCTATTTCCCCACATTCAATAGCTGTTTTCAGTGCCTATTTTCCAATTTCTATTTTAAAGTTCCCGACACTTAGCAGCCCACCGGCCACATAGGTCATCACAAAATTTTCATTTGATCTGATTCACTGTAAAAAAAAAAAAAAAAAAAAAAAGTTAACTTTAAAATGTGCCCAGTCCCACAATGGACATTATAACAATATATTTCCGAACAAAAATTCAGATAAGATTTTTCTAATCATTAAATCAGTATCACAAAATAATTGCCACTATGTCCTATAGTAGTAGAATGTTCACTTTAACATAAACCTAAACTCTCTCACTACATGCACACACAAAAATCATGATCCCTTCAACCTCAAAAAGTTTAACAATTCAACACATATAAACCCTTTCAACTCTCAAAAGATAAGAGTCGGTGTGAATCTACTCACTTTCTGAATTCTAAATGAATCACTAACTGGGCAACAGATAATGCCCCGAAATATCCAATGTTATGACAAGAATGTTTCCTTTGGGCAGCTTATAGCCAGGAAAAAATAAAAAACAGCCAGGCCAAAAAGAAACCAAACTTATAGCCAGGCAAAATAAAACTTTTGCAAAACTAATTGCCAGGCAAACAAACTAATTGCCAGGCAAAAAAAAGTTTTAACCTAATTTCCAGGCAAAATAAATGTTAAAAAAAACAATTACCAGGCAAAAAAACAGCAACAAAAAACTGATTGGAGAGGGGGGGGGGCATTGGGGAGACATTGGGGAGAGTGGGGGACATTGGGGAAACATTGGGGACAGGCGGACATTGGGGAGAGGGGGGACATTGGGGAGAGGGGGACATTGGGGAGAGGTGGGACACTCGGAAACATTGGGGAGAGTGGGGGACATTGGGGAGGGGGGAGACATTGGGGAGAGGGGGGACATTGGGGAGAGAGGGGACATTAAGGAGAGGGGACATTGGGGAGAGGGGACATTGGGGAGAGGGGGCGTCGGGTATAGGGGGCATTGTGGAAATGGGGAGACATTGGGGAGAGGGTGGCATAGAGGGGGCATTGGGGAGAGGGGGGACATTGGGGAGGGAGAGGGGACATTGGGGAGGGAGAGGGGATATTGGGGAGGGAGGGGACATAGGGGAGAGGGGACATTGGGGAGGGAGAGGGGGCATTGGGGAGGGAGAGGGGGCATTGGGGAGGGAGAGGGGACATAGGGGAGAGGGGGCATTGGGGAGAGGGGGGCATTGGAGAAATGGGGAGACATTGGGGAGAGGGGGACATTGGGGGAATTGGGGGACATTGGGGAGAGGGGGACATTGGGGAGAGGGGGGCATTAGGAAGAGGGTGAGGGTGGCATTGGGGAGAGTGGACATTGGGGAGAGGGTGGACATAGGGGAGAGGAGGCATTGGGGAGAGGGGGGACATTGGGGAGAGGGTGGACATTGGGGAGAGGGTGGACATAGGAGAGAGGAGGCATTGGGGAGAGGGTGGACATTGGGGAGAGGGTGGACATAGGGGAGAGGGGGCATTGGGGAGAGGGGGACATTGGGGAGAGGGGGACATAGGGGAGAGGGGGCATTGGGGAGACGGGGGACATTGGGAGAGGGGACATTGGGGAGAGGGGGGACATTGGGAGAGGGAGCATTGGGGAGAGGGGGAGACACTTGGCTGCCACGGGCCATATAGGTAACCACAAGAAAAATTTCATTTGATCAGATTCACTGTAAAAAAACAAACAAACAAACGAACTTAAAATGTGGCCAGTCCCACAAAGATCATTATAACAATACTTTTTGCAACAAAAACTCATTAAAGTCTAATCATAAAATCAGCATCACAAAATAATTGCCACTGTGTCCTATAGTAGTTGAATGGCCACTTAACATAAACCCTCTCACTACATGCACACACACAAAAATCATGATCGCTTCAAGCTCCAAAAGTTTAACAATCCAACACAACATATAAACCCTTTCAACTCTCAAAAGTAAAGCATTGGTGCTAATCTACACACTGTCTAAATTCTAATTGGAATCACTAACTGGACAACAGATAATGCCCCGAAATATCCAATGTTATTACAAGATTTTTTCCTTTGGGCAACTTATAGCCACGAAAAAACAACAACAAAAAAACCAGCCAGGCCATAAAAAAACTCATAGCCAGGCAAAATAAAACTTTAAAAGAACTAATTGCCAGGCAAAAAAACAAAACAAGAAACCAACTAATAGCCGCACAATATCGAGGATACCAGTCATTCTGATTTCATTAACAAAGTTGAAAATAACATTGAAAAACATGTTCACTCTTCCAGCTTTCTGGGCATGTTCACTCCTACAAACAGGCAGAACTCTACCCTTTGTTTATCGTGATTAGGTGTTACTACTTTGCCTCATTTATACACAGACTGTAAAGCACCATCGTTTTTCTGCTTCCATTTTTTATATCCGGGGGTTTCTCTTTTCTGTCTTGTTATCTTTTTATGGTAGTTAACATTTTTCTTCTTTTTGTCCTCTTATTATCACTTTTTCGGGGGGGGGGGAGGGAAGGGATCTTCACACTTTTTTTTCATGGCCATTTTTAATGACTTTTTGGGTCTTCTGTAGATGCTTTACACCACTGTTGGCAGAAGAACATTTTGGGGGGAGGGGGGCATAGGGGGGGCATTGGAGGAGGAGAATTGTGGAGGGGGGAGGGCATTGGGTACCAAAGTTGGTGACTGTGAGGGAGGAAGGGGGGCACTGGGGGGAAGCATTGGGGAGGGGGGGCATTAAGTAAAGTCGGTGACTGGGAGAGGGAGACATGGGGAGAGGGGACATTGGAGGGAGGGGAGACATTGGGGAGAGGGGAGACATTGGGGGGACATTGGGAAGAGGGGAGACATTGGGGAGAGGGGAGACATTGGGGGGACATTGGGAAGAGGGGAAACATTGGGGGGACATTGGGAAGAGGGGACATTCGGGAGAGGAGAAATTGGGGGACATTGGGGAGAGGGGGACATTGGAGATAATGGGACATTGGGGGGACATTGGGGAGGGAGAGGGGACACTGGGATGGAGAGGGGACATTGAGAAGAGGGGTGGCATTGTGGAGAAGGGGGGTATAGGGGAGAGGGGGAGACACTTGGCTGCCCATCGGCCATATAGGTAACCACAAGAAAATTTTCTTTTGATCCAATTCACTGTAAAAAAAAAATCAGATAACTGTTTAAAATGTGGCCAGTCCCACAAGAACATTGTAACAATACTATTTGCAAACAAAAACTCAGATTAAATTCTAATCACGAAATCAGCATCACAAAATAATTGCCACTTAGTCCTCTAGTAGTTGAATGGCCACTTAACATAAACCCTCTCATTACATACACACACAAAAATCATGGTCCGCTTCAAGCTAAAAAAAAAGTTTAACAATTCAAGACAACATATAAACCCTTTCAACTCTCTAAAGAAAATGGGTGTGAATCTACTCTTTCTGAATTCTAATTGGAATCACTTACTGGGCAACAGATACTGCCCCGAAATATCCAATGCTATGACAAGAATTTTTCCTTGGGCAACATAGCCAGGGAAAAATTTTTTAAAAACAACAACAACATAGCCAGGCCAAAAAAAATCAAAACATAGCCAGGCAAAAAAAAAGGTAAAAAATCTCGTAGCCAGGCAAAAAAAATATATAAAAAAACTCATAGGCAGGCAAAATAAAACTAAGAAAACTAATCGCAATGCAAAAATAACTTTAAAACTAATTGCCATGCAAAAATAAATTGTCAGGCAAAAATTACTTTAAAAAAAAACTAATTGCGAGGCTAAATTTACTTTAAAAAAAACTAATTGGCAGGCAAAAACAACAACAACAACAACAATATATATATATATATATATACTAATTGGAGAAGGGGGACGGGCATTGGGGAGAGGGGGGACCTTGGGGAGAGGGGGGACCTTGGGGAGAGGGGGGACCTTGGGGAGAGGGGGACATTGGGGAGAGGGGGACATTGGGGAGGGGGGGCATTGGGGAGATATTGGGGAGAGGGGGACATTGGGGAGGGGGGGCCATTGGGGAGGGGGGGCATTGGGGAGAGGGGGGGCATTGGGGAGAGGGGGGACATTGGGGAGACATTGGGGAGAGGGGGGCCTTGGGGAGAGGGGGGCATTGGGGAGAGGGGGGCATTGGGGAGAGGGGGAGACACTTGGCTGCGCACTGGCTATATAGGTAACCACAAGTAAAAATAAAATATTTGATCGGATTCACCGTTAAAAAAACATTTTTGACATTTTAAAATGTGCCCAGTCCACGGACATTATAACAATACTTTTTGCAAACAAAACAAAATTAGATTAAATTCTAATCATGAAATCAGCATCACAATTGCCACTTAGTCCTATAGTAGTTGAATGGCCACTTTAATATAAAACCTCTCACTACATACCACACACAAAAATCATGAGGGGGGGCATTGGGGAGACATTGGGGAGACATTGGAGAGAGGGGGGGGGGCATTGGGGGGGGGGCATTGGGAGGGGGGGGCATTGGGGAGGCATGGGGAGAGGGGCATTGGGGAGAGGGGGGACATTGGGGAGACATTGGGGAGAGGGGGGCCTTGGGGAGAGGGGGGCATTGGGGAGAGGGGGAGACACTTGGCTGCGCACCGGCTATATAGGTAACCACAAGTAAAAAAAAATTATTTGATCGGATTCACCGTTAAAAAAAACATTTTTGACATTTTAAAATGTGCCCAGTCCACGGACATTATAACAATACTTTTTGCAAACAAAAAAAATTAGATTAAATTCTAATCATGAAATCAGCATCACAATTGCCACTTAGTCCTATAGTAGTTGAATGGCCACTTTAATATAAAACCTACTCACTACATACACACACACACAAAAATCATGATCTGCTTCAAGCTCAAATAATTCAACATCATAACTATAAACCCTTTCAACACTCAAAAGAAAAGCATGGATGTGAATCTACTCACTCTTCTAAATTCTAAATGAATCACTAACTTGGCAACAGATAATTCCTGAGATATCCAATGTCATTATAACAAGAATTTTTCCTTTGGGTAACTTATAGCAGCAAAAACCGTATTAAAAAAAAATAATAATCGGCAGGCCAAAAAAAGAAAACAGCCAGGCAAGAAAACCCAAAAACACACCCAGGCAAAAACAAATTAAAAAAATTTAATAGCCAGGCAAAAAAAAACAGTTGCAAGGCAAAAAAAAATCCCAGGCAATAAACACTAAAAAAAAAAAAAGCCGACAAAATGAAAACCACCAATATAACCAACTAACAACATTGTTAATGATCTTTTGTCTTCTGTAGATGCTTTACACCACTGTTGGCAGCAAAAAAATACTGTGGAGGGAGGGGGGCACTGGGGGGGGGGGGCATTGGGGGAGGAGAATTGGAAGGGGGAGGGCATTGGGTACCAAAGTTGGTGACTGAGGGAGGGAGGGTGGGCAACTTGGGGGGTATTGGGGAGAGGGGAGACATTGGGGAGAGGGGAGACATTGGGGAGAGGGGAGACATTGGGAGAGGGGGACATTGGGGGAATGGGAGAAGGGGAGCATAGGGAAGAGGGGGAGACACTTGGCTGCATACCTTCCATACAGGTGACCACCAGAAAAATTACTTTTGATCTGATTCACTGAAAAAAAGGTAACTTTTTAGAAGGTGCCCAGTCCCACGAGGACATACTTTTTACAAATAAAAATTCAACTTAAGTTCTAATCATGAAATCAGCATGACAAAATAATTGCCACTTAGTCGTATAGTAGTTGAATGGCGACTTAACATAAAGCCTCACTACATACACATAAAAATCAAGATCCCCTACAAGCTCAAAAAAAGTCTAACAATCCAGCACAACATATAAGCCCTTTCAACTCTCAAAACAAGAGAATCGTTGCAAATCTTCTCATTTTCAAAATTCTAATTGGAATCACTAACTGGGCAACAGATAATGCCCCGAAATATCCAATGTTATGACAAGAATGTTTCCTTTGGGCAGCTTATAGCCAGGAAAAAATTATATTTAAAAAAAACAGCCATGCAAAAAAATCTATTAAAAAAATAAAGAACTCAGGCAGGCAAAATAAAACTTTAAAAAAATTATATTGCCAGGCAAACTAACTTAAAAACTACTTGCCAGGCAAAATATAATTTGAAAAACAATTGCCAGGCAACCCCTCCCCCCCCCCCAAAAAAAAAAAAAAGATTGGAGAAGGGGGGCATTGGGGAGAGGGGGATATTGGGGAGACTTTGTGGAAACATTAGGGAGGGGGGACATTGGGGAGAGGGGGACATTGGAGGGGGAGAGGGGGGACATTGGGAGGAGAGGGGGAATATTGGGGAGGGAGAGGGTGGATATTGGGGAGGGAAAGGGGACATTGGGGAGGGAAGGAGGGGGACATTGGTGAAAGGGCATTGGGGAAAGGGACATTTGGTGAAAGGGGGACATGGGGAGGGGGGCATTGGGGGGGCATTGGGGAGAGGGGACATTGGGGAGAAGGGATACAATGGGGGAGAGGGGAGACATTGGGGAGAGAGGGGGCATGATGGGGATGAGAAGCGGGGCATATCGGAGAGGGGAGAAACTTGGCTGCGCACCGGCCACATAGGTAATCAGAAGAAAATTCTTTCATTTGATCGGATTCACAGTAAAAAAAAAAAAAAATAAGAAAACTTTTTAAAATGTGCCCAGTCCCACAAGGACATTATAACAATACTTTTTGCGAACAAAACTTCAGATTAGATTCTTGTAATCATTAAATCAGTATCACAAAATAATTGGCAGTATGTCCTATAGTAGTTGAATGGCCACAAAGAAACTCTTGTCACTACATGCAACACACAAAAATCAAGATCCCCTTCGAGCTGGAAAAGTTGAACAATCCAACACAACATATAACCCCTTTCAACACTGAAAAGAAAAGAATCTGTGCGAATCTTCTCACTTTCTGAATTCTAATTAGAATCACTAACTTGGCGACAGATAATTCCGGAAATATCCAATGTTAGGACAAACATCTTTCCTTTGGGCAACTTTTATCCAGGAAACAAAGTATTTAAAAAAAACCCTCATTGCCAGGCAAAATAAAACTTGAAAAAGTAATTGCCAGGCAAAAATAACTTTAAAAAACTAATTGCCAGGCAAAAACCTTAAAAAGTAATTGGCAGGCAAAAATAACTAAAAAGTAATTGCTAGGCAAAAATCACTAGAAAAAAACTGACAGGCACAACTAACTTCAAGAAATATAATTGGCAGGCAAAATAAAAAATGTTGAAATAATTGCCGGGCAAAAAAAGAAAAAAACTGATTGGAGAAGGGGAGCATTGGGAGAGGGGGACATTGGGGAGAGGGGGGACATTGGGGAGAGGGGGGACATGGGGACATTGGGGAGAGGGGGGACATTGGGGAGAGGGGGGACATTGGGGAGAGGGAACATAGGGGACATTGGGGAGAGAGGGGGGGCATTGGGGAAAGGGGGGGACATTGGGGAGAGGGGGACATTGGGGAGAGGGGGACATTGGGGAGATGGGGGACATTGGGGAGAGAGGGGGACATTGGGGAGAGGGGGGACATTGGGGAAGCATTGGGGGAGGGGACATTGGGGAGATGGGGGACATTGGGGAGGGGGGACATTGGGGAGATGGGGAGGACATTGGGGGAGGGGGGGACATTGGGGAGGGGGGCATATTGGGGAGAGGGAGATACTGGGGAGGGGGGGACATTGGTGGGACATTGGAGAGAGGGGGGACATTGGGGAGAAGGGGGGGGGGGACATTGGAGAGAGGGGACATTGGGGAGGTGACGTTGGGGAGAGTGGGACATTGGGGGCATAGGGGAGAGGGGGAGACACTTGGCTGCGCACCGGTCATATAGATAACCACAAGAAAAATTCCTTTCATTTGATAGCATTCACAGTTAAATAAAAAAAAATTGAAATGTGCCCAGTCCAACAAGGACGTTATAACAATACTTTTTGCAAAGCAAAATTGCGATGAAATTGTAATCCTGAAATCATCACCAAAAAATGCCACTGTGTCCTATAGCAGTTGAATGGCCACTTCAACCCTCTCACTACACACACACACACACACACACACAACACACACACACACACACACACACACACACACACACACACACAAATCCTGATAGGCTTCAAGCTCGAAAAGTTTTACAATTCAACTGAACATAAAAAATCCTTTCAACACTCCAAAAAGCATTGGTATGAATGTACTCCCGTTCTGAATTGTAATTGCAATCACTGACTGCGCAACATATAATGCCCCGAAATATCCAATGCTATGACCCAAAAATTTCCTTTGGGCAAATTATAGCCAGGCAAAAAAACTATAATTAAAAAAAAATTGAAAGCCAGGCAAAAATATCTTTTAAAAAAAACTAATTGCAGCGCAAAATAAATTGGCAGGCAAAAACCCCCCAAAAGTGATTGGAGATGGGGGGCATTGGGAGAGGGGCATTGGGGAGAGGGTGGGGACATTGGGGAAAACATTGGGGGAGGGGGGGGGACATTGGGAAAACATTGGGGAGGGGGGGATTGGGGAAGGGGGACATTGGGGAAGGGGGACACTGGGGAGATGGGAAGACATTGGGGACAGTGGGGGACATTGGAGAGACATTGGTGAGAAGGGAGACAATTGGGAGGGGGGAGATATTGGGGAGATGAGGGACACTGGGGGGAGAGGGGACATTTGGAATAGGTGGGACATTGGGGAGAGGGGGACATTGGGGAGAGGGGGGCATTGGGGAGCGGGGTAATATTGGGGAGACATTGCGGAGGGGGATATGGGGGACATTGGGGGAAATTTGGGGAGACATTGGGGAGAAGGGGAACATTGGGGAGAGGTGGGGCATCGGGGAGAAGGGGGACATCGGGGAGACAATGGGGAGAGGGGGGACATCGGGGAGAGGTGGGACATTGGGGAGACAATGGGGAGATGGGGGACATTGGGGGAACATTGGGAAGTGGGGACTGAGGTGGGACATTGGGGAGAGGGGACATTAGGGAGAGGGGGGACATTGGGGAAACATTAGGCAGAGGTGGAACATTCGGGAGAAGGGAGTTTGGGATTCGGGAGATTGGGGAAGGGGAAGGTTTGGGAGAAGGGGAAAATTGCGGAGAGAGGGGACATTAGGGAGAGGGGAGACATTGGGAAGAAGGGGAAATTGATCAGAAAGGGGACATTGGTGAGAAGGGGGACATTGGGGAGAAGGGGGACATTGGGGAGAAGGGGGGCATTGTGGAAACATTGGGGCGAGGGGGGACATTGGGGAGTCATTAGGGATAGGGGGGACATGGGGGAGACATCTGGGGAGAGGGGGGGCATTGGGGATGGTGGAGAATTGAGAGAAGGGGGTACATTAGGGAGGGGGGAACATTGAGAAAAATATGGGGAGACATGGGGAGAGGGGGGACATTAGGGAAAGGCGGGACATTGGGAAGAGGGAGGGGACATTGGGAGAGGGGGGGACATTGGGAAGAGGGGAAAATTGGGAAGAGAGAAGGGGACATTGGGGAGAGGGGGGGGGGGACATTGGGGAGAGGGGAAACATTGGGGGGAGAGAAGGGGACATTGGGGAGAGGGGGGACATTGGGGAAGCATTGGGGAGAATGGGGACATTGGGGAGAGGAAGGGCAGTGGGAGACATTGGGGAGAGGGGGAACATTGGGGAGGAGGGGGAATCAGGGAGAGGGGGGACATTGGGGAGAGGGGGGATATTGGGGGAGAGGGGGGGACATTGGGGAAGCATTGGGGAGAAGGGGGACATTGGGGAGAGGAAGGGCAGTGGGGAGATATTGGGGAGAGGGGGGACATTTGGGAGAGGGGGACATCGGGGAGAGGGGGGACATTGGGGAGAGGGGGGACATTGGGGAGAGGGGGGACATTTGGGAAACATTGGGGAGAGGGGGGCAATTGGGGAGAAGGGGACATTGGGGAAACATTGGGGAGAGGGGGGGGGCATTGGGAAGAGGGGGGACATTGAGGAGAGGGGGGACCATTGGGGGAGAGGGGGACAGAAGTGGAACATTGAGGATACATTGGGGAGACTGTGCAGAGGGGGGACACATTGGGGAGAGGGGGGATATTTACAGGGGGGACATTGGGTAGACATTTGGGAGAGGGGGACATTGGGAGACATTTGGGAGAGGGGGACATTGGGGAGATGTGGGGGAGGCACATTGGGGAAACATTGGGGAGAGTGGGGACATTGGGGAGAGGAAGTGACATTGGGGACAATGGGGAGAAGGCATTGGGGAGAGGGGCATGGGGGAGCATGGCGGGGTGGGGGGGGGGGGGTATTGGGTACCAAAGTTGGTGACTGGGAGAGGGAAGGGGCATGGGAAAGGGGCATTGGGAAAGGGGCAGTGGGAAGGGAAGGGGCACTGGGAAGGGAAGGGGACACTGGGAAGGGAAGGGGACACTGGGAAGGGGACACTGGGAAGGGAAGGGGGCACTGGGAAAGGGGCACTGGGAAGGGAAGGGGGCACTGGGAAAGGGGCACTGGGAAGGGGGCACTGGGAAGGGAAGGGGACACTGGGAAGGGAAGGGGGCACTGGGAAGGGAATGGGCAGTGGGAAAGGGGCACTAGGAAGGGAAGGGGGCACTGGGAAGGGGGCACTGGGAAGGGGGCACTGGAAAGAGAAGGGGGCACTGGGAAGGGAAGGTGCACTGGGAAGGGGGCACTGGGAAGGGAAGGGGGCACTGGGAAGGGAAGGGGGCACTGGGAAGGGAAGGGGGCACAGGGAAGGGGGCACTGGGAAGGGAAGGGGGCACTGGGAAGGGAAGGGGGCACTGGGAAGGGAAGGGGGCACTGGGAAGGGAAGGGGGCACTGGGAAGGGAAGGGGGCACTGGGAAGGGGGCACTGGGAAGGGAAGGGGGCACTGGGAAGGGGGCACTGGGAAGGGGGCACTGGGAAGGGGCACTGGGAAGGGAAAGGCGCACTGGGAAGGGGGCACTGGGAAGGGGGCACTGGGCACCAAAGTCGGTGATGCGGAATATATGTGGTGACTGGCGGGAGCTGTGATGACTAAACTCTTCCTTGGTTGTAGTGATGTCCTTAAAGGTGTCCTTGAAGAGATGTCCTGTATAGATGTCTTGAGAGTGATGTCCTCCATGACATGTCCTTGAGAGATATGTCCTATAAATGTGTCCTTGAGAGATATATCCTATGAGGGTGTCCTTGAGAGATGTCTTCCTTGACAGATGTCCTTGAGAGAGATGTCCTCCATGACAGATGTCCTTGAGAGAGATGTCCAACATGACAGATGTCCTTGAGAGAGATGTCCAACATGACAGATGTCCTTGAGAGAGATGTCCTCCATGACAGATGTCCTTGAGAGAGATGTCCTCCATGACAGATGTCCTCGAAAAGTCGCGATGTCTGCACAATCACTAAACAAAAACTGTTAAGACTTGCTGGAGTTTTGCTCTGTGTGTGCGTGTGCGTGTGTGTGTGTGTGTGTGGAGAGGGGAGAGAAGATAGAGAGAGAGAGAGAGCGTGTGTGTGGTGTGTGTGTGAATGTGTGTGAATGTGTGTGTGTGGTGAATTTGTGTGAATGTGTGTGTGAATGTGTGTGTGTGAGTGTGTGAATAAGTGAAGGTGTGTGCGTGAATTTGTGTGTGTGTGTGTGAATGTGTGTGTGTATCTGTGTGTGTATATGTGTGTGTGTGTCGCTGTGTGCGTGTATATGTGTGTGTGTGCACGTGTGTATGTGTGTGTGTGTGTGTGTGTGTGTGTGTGTGTGTGTGTGTGTGTGTGTGTGTGTGTGTGTGTGGTGTGTGTGTGTGATGGGTATACCTTGTGACCTGATACAGAGCGTCAAAAATTTAAGTTCAAATGGAATTTTTCATTCTACATATTACCGTCCTACCACTGATTTTGAAACCCAAAACAGTTAAGAAAACTATTAAACAAAAAAAGGCAGACGAAATTTACTTTTTTTTTTTAACTGTATATAGCTCTGCTTTATGCAGAGAAAATATTTTATTTTATTTAACTATTTATTTATCTATTCTTTTATATCGAGTATAATGGAATAAGCACTCCTATTTGCCAATACTATGTTTTCTAACCTGGTTTTTGCTGAGATGCGAGACCACTCGACTCCATATCATGTACATACATACATGGACCTTTGCAATGGCCAAGCTTGTCCCCATTCAGTCAGGTTCCTCCCATCTCCAGACGATGGCGGTGTCTTCTTCCTGCTTCAGTCGTGCTGGGCACAGCATCTACAGCGGCCCACAACTCCATCCTGTGCCTGAATGCCTCTGCTGCAGCTGTCCCAGACAACACTGGATGGCGAGATGATTGCCTGATTTTTGCATCCCCATGTGATTTTTGATTCCACTGGAACTGTTCCGGCTCGTAGGGTACCTCGTTGAATAAATACAGATCGCAAAATTTATGAGGAGACAAAAATCCAAGGTTATAGAGAATGTTTTATTTATAGACGAATAAAGACAATAATTGACTAACTGCCATGGCGCAGTGGTTGATCCTAGATTAAAGTTAATTGGTTCAAATCTCATAAACGCCATGGTTTTTTCCAGACCATTTTGTTGGGTTTATTTCCAACTCCAGCCTGTTCCTACCCAGAGCAAGGCCTACAGGCTTGATGAGAAGTCTGGGACCACAAAGTTGAGCATCGACCACCAATACTGCGACATGTTTATATTACAGTAACACCGCAGGCGTTTGCCATCTCGTAAGGCCTGACCAACACTAGAGCATATGCAAGGAAAATGTAGAGTTACCGCCCTTTAAAGTGATACTTACCGATGCCAGGATTTTATGGATCAGATTGTGGCCCGTCTGAACTGGATTCCAGCCCTGAAGAGAACTCCTTGACTCCCAGACGAGGCACATGATGACTCACCCGGCTAGGACCCACGTTTGATAAAGGATGGGAAGGGAGGCTACGGGAACACACATGAATGAGGACAACCCAGTTCAAATACCTCCTGACCGTTTCAGTTTCGCTGTAGGTGCTGGTGTTTTCCACTTGAGAAAAGCAGAGGAGGGGATGACTAAGTCACAACGCTTCATGACTGCAGCTTCAGAGCTAGCCTAGGTGGTGGTATTTTTTATAAAGGACAAAAGAAATGACGGAGATAGCCGAGTAGTAGCGATGATGCAGGGAGTGGTGTTTTCCGACTAGATCACTGTCACCTGTCACCCAGATTGCTCTCTATTTCTTGCACATTTTTTTTTCTATGTTATTTCTATTTAGTTGTTTTGGTTTTTACCCTGTATTTTACTGTTTTTATTTCTTTTATCTTAGTTTTGTTTTGGGTTTTTTTTTGTCTATTTTAGTCTAATTTTATATTTTATTTCCTGTTATTATATTTCATCTTGGTTGATACCTTAGAGTTTGTTTTATCTCATGTTTTTATTGTTTAGATTTTATTTTGGTTGAGTTTTTATTTCATCTCTATTTTATTTTATTTAAATTTATTTTCTTTCACTAATGTTTAAGCAAGGCATACTGAAGCAATGGGAAGAGGGTGTCCAGTGATCAGTTGAAGACAATCCACAGGGAAGTCAACATGAAAAAGACCGAAACCAAAGTCCGCCACAGAACTTCAGGCCAGGGGCAAAATTTGATCAGAGCAGAGGAAAATGTACCGGTGAAATCTGTAAATCGACTGTGCCAGAAACTCGCTTTGTGATTGTGTCGTGTTTTTCGTCCATTAAAATCTCGAAACATGTAAGGGTTTGTTTTTTTTCCACGATTGAAATATCGAAATATTAATAAAAAAAAATTCGTCGATTGAAAAAAAAAAAATGTTAAGTTTTTTCCCCCGACCACTAACACCTCGAAATATGTATGGGTTTTTTTTTTCGTCGATTGAAACCTCGAAATATGTAAATTTTTCCGTCGACTGAAACCTCAAAATATGTAAGAATTTTTCCGTTGATTGAAATCTCGAAATATGAAAGTTTTTTTTTCGCCCATTGACAAAATATGCAAGATTTGCGAAAACGGAACGATTGGGATAACGCGACATTCCTTTTCTGAATATGAGGATCGACAATTTGAGTGTGCTGCATAAAAAACAATTTTGAAAATTCCCGCTATCCATTCCCACCCTCTACCGACATGGGCCTAGCAAGCCAAGATCATCATGGGTCTTTAGCATCCTGGCGGTTTGTGGGAAGGAGGAAGATGACTGCAAAGTAGCCGAAAATCAAAGCAAGTCAATGTGCGAGTAAACAGCGTCGTATTCAAAGGGGGGGGGGGGAGGAGAGAGAGAGAGAGAGAGAGAGAGAGAGAGAGAGAGAGAGAGAGAGAGAGAGAGAGAGAGAGAGAGAGAGAGAGAGAGAGAGAGAAGAGAGACAGACAGACAGACAGACAGACAGAGACAGACAGACAGACAGACAGACAGAGAAACAGAGAGAGAGAGAGAGAGATGAGAGAGAGAGAGAGGGAGGGAGAAGGAGAGGGGGGGAGAGAGAGAGGAGAGGAAGAGGAGGGACGGGAGTGAGAGAGAAGAGACCGAGAGTGAGAGAGAGAGAGAGACAGAAAGAGAGAGACAGAGAGAGACAGACAGACAGAGACAGAGACAGAGAGAAACCGAGACGAGAGAGAGAAACCGAGACGAGAGAGAGAGAGACAGAGATTGCGACACAGAGAGACCAGAGAGGAGAGACAGAGAAGGACCGAGAGAAGAGACAGAGACAGAGAGAGAGAGAGAGAGAGAGAGAGAGAAGAGAGAGAGAGAGAGAGAGAGAGAGAGAGAGAGAGAAGAGAGACTGCGCTACCAATAGCTGTAGGCATGTACGTTAATAACATCTAAATATAGTCAATGACGGTTCCTCAAATATTACAAGTTTTCTGATGAAAAAATTTTGTTAATGTTTTAAAAGTTTTCTTCTGAGCATGAATAGACGGAGACTGGCGCTACCGTTTTCTGATCAAATATTCAAAAGTTAGCATGGCGACTTTTCTCAATTTCATATACCAATCTCTCCCACCCTCTCCCTCTCACTTTTGCAATGTTTGTTTGCCGAGAGGCTTGTTGTGCATGTGCATATGCTTTATACATATCGAGACATAATGCCAAGTATATTATTCTATGTACTCACAGTGAGATGGTTGAAGCTGCATGTCCCCAACGCAGCAGCAGCGGCAGTGACATCCACAGCTGCAACAAGCTTGTCCGCCTCGATTTTCGCTGGTGCACCGTTTCTGGGTTTTTTTTGTTTTTGTTTTTTTTGTTTGTTTTTGTTGGGGGGGGGGGGGGGGGGATGCTTTGTTCAGGGGACAACTCGTCTCTGTGACGAAGACAGCCTTATGCTGCAGGTCTTCCAAATTGTCGCAGAACCTGGCCACTGGGGCGGGGTCAGTCAGGCCAGATCCTCTTTCCGTGTCTTGTGTAGCGGGCAGGACTGCAGCACTTGTTCTGTTGTCTGGATGCAAGGGCACTGCTCTGTCACTGTAGCTTGTGTGGTGTCCGGGCACATACGGCGATTTGTGGCCTGTTCTGAACACGAGTCACTGTCGAGTGCACAAGTCTTTCAGTTGGGGGCTTTTTCTAAGGGCTGCTCTCAGTCTTTGGGTCCAACAGCAGAAAGGAGGGCAGAAACCCCCTCACAGCAACACACACAGCAAGGTCACGATGTCCTGACGATGTTCAAGCATTCCGCTTTGGAGAATGAAGCTGCCTCTCTTCAGCTGGTTCTTTGTTGGGTGTTTGAATGCTGCTTTCCTGAATTTCGTTTTGGTTGTCTGCTATCAGGTTGCAAGCTGAGCCGTTGATACAGAGGGGGGAGGGGGGGGGGGTTGAGAGGCCAAGGTACTGTATGGGTCTTTCTCCTGGTCCCTGTAAAAAACAAGCCTTCCATTAGTTTTTTAATCAACATTTAATTATCATCAGTGATTAGTACGTGTATTCTACTGCATGTGTGCTTCTCCTTCCTGGCGGATAGGTAGTTACGTGAACAATATTGTAATACAGAGCTATATTTGGAAAACCAGCTGAGAGGCGAGGGGGTTTTTTCGGCAGGATTTTTGCAAAATTCTGAGCACAGTGATATGTTTACAGCCATTTCGCGCGCACAGGCGCGCGCGTGGACGGTGTGCGTGCGTTTTAACGTCCATCCACCAAAAAGTGATATTAGAGTTAAAGAGGGGGGGGGGGGGGGGGGGGGATAGGCATTTTTGGAAAGGTCCCTGTCTAATTTAACAGACATCAACCAAAAGTTCCTTGTCCAGAACATCTTTGGCACACGTTAAAATCAGATCCGCCTTTCCGAAGAGAAGGCCAAGTGTGCCAGTAGGTACAGATGGCAAAATTTAGAAAAGTGCATGCACAGGGAACTGGATGTAAATAAGCACAGAAGCTTACTCTTATTATCTAAATTTTTTTCAGTAGAAGTCAAGTCACAGGAGTGGGAACACCGGGAAATCTTACCCCACCATAATAATGAAAAAGCCATGTTTATTCTGCAACTTGGGATACACGTTCCTCCTTTTTCCCCCTTTTGCTTTTGAATAAGTCTTCTCTTCAAAGATCTAACAGAATAACAGAAAGCTCAACATACTAAACAAAAACCAAACAGTTACCTGCAGTCTGGGTTGAACATGGTTCAATGTGGTGACGATACAGGGTGTGGATATTCTGCATTCCCTTACGAGGGCTCTTGTCTCAGTGGTCGCCAAATCAGAAATGAATGTCTCCCTTTGGCTACGCAGTTCTAACACTCTCCGTGGGTGAGCAGAGTTCACTTGCACGTGATTCTGAAGCGGGACAAATCTCACTTCTCACGCTCTCCTTGACTTGTCAGCAACCTTTGACACCATAGATCATCCAATTCTTCATTCCCACCTTCAGAAACAACAACTTTCCAAGTAATTAATGGTACTGCCCCACCTGCTTTACCTCATAATTATCATAAGGACAATCCCAAATATTTGTTACAACCAATATCCCCCCCCCCCCCCCCCCCCCCCCCCCCCCCCCTCTCTCTCTCTCTCTCTCTCTGTTATTGGTTTGTTTTTGTTTTCGTGCTTTTTTTGATGCTATTGTTGTTGTTGTTGTTGTTTTTATAGTTTATTTGCTTTTTCTACATGGATAGGGCCTATGTGGGTACTGGCTTATTTTATAATTATGATGTGTCAGCCTAGTTCATTTTATTATCATATCATAACGTATGGCTAAGGGTGGGGACTAGATGTAAAAAAAACACATGAATGCTTATTCATTTTCATCGAAATACAATAATTTGATTTGATTTGATTTGATTTCTCTCTCTCTCTCTCTCTCTCTCTCTCTCTCTCTCTCTCTCTCTCTCTCTCTCTCTCTCTCTCTCTCTCTCTCTCTCTCTCTCTTGTTTTTCTTTTATATAGTTTATTTGCCTTTTCTACATTGATAGGGCCTATGGGGGTATTGGCTTATTTTATTATTATGATGTGTCAGTATAGTTCATTTTATTATCGTATCATAATGTATCCCAAAGGGTGGGGACTAGATTAAAAAAGCACATGAATGCGTATGTAGGGGTAGGGAGGGGTTTCTTAGCTTTATTCCTTGATCAGGGCAAGGGCCCGATGAAAAAAAAAGTATGTAATGCTTACTCTGTAACCCTTGAAAAATAAAGATCATTCTCTCTCTCTCTCTCTCTCTCTCTCTCTCTCTCTCTCTCTCTCTCTCTCTCTCTCTCTCTTTTCTCTCTCTCTCTCTCTCTCTCTCTCTCTCTCTCTCTCTCTCTCTAACTGTTCCTGGGCTAGAGCTCCCAGATTCATCAATGGTGAGATTTTTGTGTATGCCACCATCCCCCTCCACCCCCCTCCCCCACTATGTAGCCTAGAGGGCCGCCGCATTCCAACTTCGGGGATGGTGTTCTTAACACAACACCTGCATGCATGCTTTTTTTTTATTTTAATTATCATCTATTCCTACCGGTACTACATGGCCTATTCTTCCAAAAGGCGGACCGGGTGATGTGATCAGATTCATATACAATGCTACCAAGAACAAATAGTAGAGTTTCAGAAGGTTCGTGAAAAATCTTTTATATCGAGGATAATGGAATAATCCTGTCTAGAAATCGAAAAGTCAGGGTCGAAGTGTGCGGTGGTTTGAATCCCGTTTTGGCCCAGAACTTTCCCCCATCCATTAGACCATGAGTGGTGGTCTGGGTGCTAGTCTTTCGGATGAGATGATAAACTGAGGTCGGTGTATTACAAATCGTTATTTAGGCTAGCGCACGTTAAAGAACCCAGGTAACAAGAGAGTTGTCCCTGACAAAATTCTGTAGAAAAAAGCCACTCGATAGGGAAACACGTTTAGTTGCAGACAGGAAAAGGGGTAAAAAAAATATTAAAAATGGGTGGCGTTGCTCTTGTGGCGACGCGCTGTCCCCGGGAAGAGCAGCCAAAATTTCGTTCTGATGAAGTCTGCCGTGACTTAAGGTGGTGTAAAGTGTAAAATAGAAAGATGTAAAAAAAACAAAAAAAAATATTAAAAATATTTTTAATTTTTAAGAATCATGCGACATAAATGATCTTCCTATGGCTGGGGTGGGTTGATTGATTGATTGATTGATTGATTGATTGATTGATTGATTGATTGATTGATTGATTGATTCTTGTAATTCACTGCCACAAGCTTCTCTTTCTGACGCAGGTTTACAGTGTAAGGGAGGAAACTCAGAAAAGGTAAGTGCGCAATGTGCGACCTAAGTTTTCTTTTCTTTAGCGTTCATCAGACAGATCTCTCAGCCAGAACCGTGGAAGTGAAGGCAGAAAGGACACTCAAGTCCCCCAAGCCGCCATACAGCTTCTAAGGTGGGAAGCAGATGACAAGATTTATGACAAGATAACGCGCACACGTTAGATCCTGTTCCGCTTTTCCTAAGAGTAGGCCATGCATTGTGTGCGGTGGGAACAGATGACAAGATTTATGACAAGATAACGCGCACACGTTAGATCCTGTTCCGCTTTTCGTAAGAGCAGGCCATTGTGTGCCGGTGGGAACAGATGACAATATTTACAAAACTGCATATACATGGGGACTAGATAAAAAAAAACAAAATTTTAAAGCGCATGAATGCTTATTCCATTATCATCGATCATAAAAAATGAAAAATAAATAAATCCCCATATAAAAGAATGAATAAATAGATAAATAAAGTCTCCAGGGTGGGATTGTGCCAAATCCTCTTTCAGACCGTCTCAAGGGGGCGGGATAGCCTAGTGGTCAGAACATTGCGCTCGCAGTTTGACGACCCGGGTTAAATTCCCGTAGGAGGGGATTTTTCTCCTGGGTTAATCAGTGCTGACTCCATCTCCCCACAAGTCCTTCGGATGAGACTATAAACCGAGGCCCCGTGTGCGAACACATGCAGAACAACTTGTGTGCATGTTAAATCCTGTTCCGCTTTTCATAGGAGTAGGCCATCGTGTGCTGGTGGGAACAGATGGCAAGATTTACGAAACTGCATACACATGAGGACTGGGAATGTTAAAAATAAAACACATAAGTGCTTATTCCATTATCCTCGATATAAAAGAATTTAAAATATTTTAAATAAATAAAAATAAATAAATAAATAAAAGATTGCTTGTCTTTCCAAGGGCCAAGCTCTCTACTACTGCCTGTGTGTGTAGGTTCATAATTATACAGCCTGACATTTTCCATCCAATCCAATCCTTGTTTATACTAATTATAGCCCCGCTGACTACAGAGGCCATATTTAGGGATGTCACCTCGTTGAAATTAAATCTACTATATCCCCGAAGTCGAATACGGTACCTTAATAGTGGACAAACAATAACAGCCCTGTTCACTAATAATACACAAATATTCATTAGGCTTTAGTGAACCTTGGGAAGGCTAGCCGGAGAGAACGAAAAAAAAATCTAAACTTTTGGTTTATTGTTTGTTTGTTGTTGTTTTTTTTAATTTTAACCACATTTAAGTCGAGCAAATTCTTCTGGCGTGAAATTTCGGGTGCTACTCCCTGGGAGAGAGCGCGCACGCCACAAGTGCCAGACGCCCTACCCATTTATATTATATAAATTATCTATATGATATTAAGTGAGAGGAGAGAGAGAGAGGAGGAGAGAGGGGAGAGAGAGGAGAGAGAGAGAGAGAGAGAGAGAGAGAGAGAGGAAGGAGAGAGAGAGAGAGAGAGAGAGAGAGAGAGAGAGAGGAGAGAAGAGGAGAGAGAGAGAGAGAGAGATCCCCGAGCTGCCCTGGGAACTCCAACTCCTCGATTTTTCCTCAGGGATGGTGTCTAAACACGACACCTGTGTGCATGTGGGCTTTTTTTTGTTTTGTTTTTATATAATTTGTCATCATCTATTTATACAGATTAAAACAACTCTTCTGTCTTTCCTCATGATATTTATAACAAGTGAAACAATGCCTCAAAATGCATTTTCTTTTTGTCTTTTTTATTATTTTTTTTTTTTATTTACCCTATTCATTTATTCATATCGAGGATAATGGAATTAGCACTTAGTGCTTTTTTTTTTTTTACATCCAGTCCTGTGTGTATGCAGTTTTGTCAATTTTGTCATCTGTTCCAACCGGCACACAATGGCCTACTCTTTTGAAAAGTGGAACTTTTAGCAGCTCTATCAACCTTTTCATTGAATACTATAATTGCAATGAGAAGGTACCCAGCAAAAGGTGACATCAGTGCCTCTTAGGATTAAAAAATGTATAAGATGTAATGTGTGTGTGTGTGTGTGTGTGTGTGTGTGTGTGTGTGTGTGTGTGTGTGTGTGTGTGTGTGTGTGTGTGTGAATTCTATTTTCAACTTCCACACTCAGTAAACTCTGCTATCAACAGTAGTGGCCCAGTGGGAGGGTTTAGGGAAAGAGAATCTTTATTGTTGAAGGTTTGATTCCTTGACAGATTTGCAACATGATGTGGGAGGGAAACTTGGACACTTCATCTTGGCCTTTTTTTATTTTAATATATATTATTTTAAAACTCTACGTAACAACCAGGGCCATATGATAAATCTTCTAGAGGGGTAATGGTGACTTCCCCTGCAATGCCTATATTTTTACGAGGAAAGTTGACCATTGCGGAGAATGTTTTGGGTCTTCTTTTGTTTGTTTTATGTAAATATATAAGCCTCTTTTTTTTCCAGATGGGGGAGATGATACATCTGCCTGATTTCAAGAAAATTGAACCAAAAAAAATAACACTGCGATCAATGATGTATGTCCAATCCTCTTTTAAAATCAACATTATCTTTTAAGTACGAAAACTTCTTATATATTTCGATTGAAAAAACTGTCCTGCCCCTTTTTCTTCCCACCCCGTTCCCTCTCCTTCTCACTCCTACCCGGTTTGGAGGGAAGAGGGAAAATCGCACATAGATAGGCCTATGCATTAACTAAGGAGATATTCTAAATAACTTATTTCACGAAGAACAATAGATAGAATTCAATTGAGTCCAATACAACATTTTGCATTTGTATCTCACAGGCTTGAACATGCAGATTTATTTTTCTCTCCAGCACGTAAGCTACCTACAAGAGAGCAAATTCGTTAGGCTACTCGTAGAATTTTCATCGCAATTACAGTTGTAATACGCGTAGCATAGACCTAATAAAAATAGGCCTAGCAACTTACCGTGCGGGCAGTTAGATAAGCCTAGCCTACAACAATTAGGCTATATATTTCAGGGGCTCTTTGATTTGTTTGTAAAAAAAGGGTTTGTACCCGGGGTTTCGGCACAGTGATAACTATCGGTCAGTCATCCCTGCTTCTTTACCCGGGATTTGTTTTACACGTCATGCAGGTCACCGAGTCGTTACAGCAAACGGCGCAGTGTGGCAGTGCATGCGGGATCTTGCTTTTGATCAGTGATGAAGCGAAATTAAAAATTGTATATGTCAATTTTAGATGTATAATATAAAGGTGTTGGTTTAACTTTAATGTAGACAAATAAATATATTCGGAAATTTCCTTCAAAATACTTTGTTTTTGACACAGTGTTACAGAAGCGTTTTGTTTAAATAATGTTGTAAAACAACAAATATAGATATTGCAGATTTTTTTGTAGAAAGCCATGTATATCATTAATTGCAAGGAGTTAAGTATTCTCCCTTGATATTTCAGGTAGTGGGTGGCGAGTTCTTTCATTCAGGCATACGTGTGCACATGCACATGTAAAAGAGGAACATGTGTGTGTTTTAAACTGTATTTTATACTGTCTTTGTTGTGTATGTGATCCATATGTATGTACATAAAATGAGGAATCGCACACCACTTTTTCTCTGGCATAACAAAGTGATGTGGTGCTCTCCCTTCTTTTCTTCCGGATGAAGGGAAGTGGGGTAGGTGAGCATGTTTTTTTTTTTTTTTTTTGGGGGGGGGGTCTATTTCTTTTGTTCAAACTCAGTCCTTGCAATAAATGTTGAGAGATCCTTTAAGCTTCTGACAGCATTTTTGTTTATTTATTCATTTATTTACAGGGCTGTTGGTTTTGTTTTCGATGGTAATGATACTTTAAATATTTAAATTTTCACAACGCGTAGAAGTACAAACTATACTCAGGCATTTCACGATTATTGCTATATTACATATATAGGATATATTATTCAATACATAACTAGAATACACAGTTTGCTTTTAAATAACCAGACCTCTCTGCACTACAACAAAAGTATAAAATACGTAAGGTCTATTTTTTCCGGAAGTGGTAAGTACATTGTTTGTATCAGCGGTAACGTGCCTTGTAACGCTGGCTTCCTACATGTGGGTATTTGCAAGAGGACACAATCGAGTTGAGAGAATCTGTCCGTTTGTTTGGGTTGGTTTTTCTTTTAATCGAGTGCAGAAAAATGAACAGTGTTGGTGAAGACTGCGTGGAGCTGAAAAGAGCATACGATAACTGTTTTAACACATGGTTTGCCCAGAAATTTTTGAAGGGAAGTACAGAGGACACTTGCGCTCCGCTCTTCAGAGTTTATCAGGACTGCGTTAAGGTAGGCCTAGTGTTGTGTTGATTTTTTTTGTTTTATTCTGTTTGCCGTTAAAATCGCTAATCATGAGAAAGAACTTAAAATAGCCATTCTTCTCGGCTCTGAACTCAGGCCCATAGGTGCTGCCAGGTTTGATCAGGAGAGAGGTCTATTATAAATATTGTGGTTGATGTTATTGTTTGTGTTGATTTCATCATCTGCTACTTTCTCTGCCCAACTGAGGCAGTAGACGAGTAGGCCTAGGCCTAGTGGAGAAGGTTAGGCCCTGTTGACAGAAGAATAGCACAGAGAGAGAGAGAGAGAGAGAGAGAGAGAGAGAGAGAGAGAGAGAGAGAGAGAGAGAGAGGCTAGTAATAGTAGTATGCAGGCACATGTGTTAGGATGTGTGTGAGGTAATTTCTTAATAAGTCCTGAAATGGGATGACATAAAACCATACTCATACTCTCATAGCTTGTACTAGTACTATAGTAGACTAGTAGTAGAAGAAGACTGTACAAACTTTAAAGGCTGTAGACAAGTGTGCGCTTATGAGGCATTAGGTTGATTAAACTTAATTTAAAGCTACAATAAAATAAACAGCTTTCTGATATTATATAATGCTCAATGTAGTTGTACTGCTTGTATAGTAGATGTTCATTTTAATCAGTATTAGTACTATTACCAAGGTAAATTATCATTACTCAGATAATTTTTCCTTTTTTTGTGTCATTCCTCACCAGTGGTGAGATCTTGCAAAGTTACGATTGTTATTGCCCACCATCAAGGTAAAGAATCTCAGTCAGCATTCTCACTTCAGGGTGATGTCTAAACATGATGCCAATGTATGCAGTTATTTAGTTTTTTTAATTCTGTCATCTGTTCAGGATTACCA
>CM060340.1:1715050-1785050 GCA_030674155.1 Stramonita haemastoma | reverse complement strand
TTGTTCCTGTCCTCTGATGTTTTTTGCATGCATATTATAGATTATCATGATACAAAGTCAGTGCGCCATTCTGGCCTGATTTGTTCACTGTATGTGATATCATAATCATGTCTCCTTATTGTTGCCTGACAAGTTACATATCAAGTGGAGAACTGGTTTGTTTTTTATCATGATGCTCTTTGTTATGGACCAGCAATGAAATTGTGCTTGTGATAGCTTCATATAGAAAAAAAAATACTGAAAATGTTCTCGTTTGTTATGCTGCAACTTAAGATGCAACGATCAAAAAGTAGCAAGTGCCTTTTATTATCTTTGCTTGTCTTTCATGTTGATATGATTATGTCATCTTATCAGACTTATGAAGATCAAAATTTGTCTTCCTGCTTGATGAAAATTATGCCTCAACCTGCTGATTTGAAATTTATACAATGTATGTCATGTATATTCCTGGTGAGGAAGTGAAGATGGTGTTCTTTTTTTTTCCAATATATTCAGGTTTATTCCTCAAGATGGTTTTTTTGCTTTGAAAGTATTACGGAAATATCAAAACAGTTTGTTACAGATCTGGCATATATATATATATATATATATATATATATATATATATATATATATATATATATATATATATATATATATTATATATATATATATATATATTATTTTTTTTTTGTTTTTTTTTTTTTTTTTTTTAAATAAATATTTTTTTGGGGGGGGGGTTTCACAGCTTAAGTTCCAAGATTCACAAATAGTGAGATTATGTGTATGCAGCCATTTTTTTTCCCTACCATTAAAAGATAGCCACATTCAACTTTTGGAATAGATGTGTCTATAGTTTTTTTTTCTTCTTCTTTTGATGAAAGTCTTGTGTAATTGTTTGGACACAGAAACCAATTCTTAGAAAAGCTATAAACTGGTTTTAAAATTTTATTTATCTTAGTTTTTTTCATAACCCACATGAATTCATTCTGGTTTTTAAGATCATAAAGTATTTGTATTGATAAAAGTGCAAACATCCACAGCATCTTGCACACACGTTTAACACCCAGTGTTCCACATTTCATGGAAGAGTAGGCCGGCTAGGCTATGGAGGGCAAATAAACCCAGCATGCAATTTTTGACCGAAGAAGGATGGACTCAGTTGTCCAAGGCATATCACATGAAAGGTTAAAGCCGGTACTCCAATGACTTCTCAAAGAGTTAAGGGGGAAAAAAAGAATCCAGCAGAACTGTAACATTGATTAGGTGCTTTTTATCTGTCTACTGTTAAAGGCAAACTATGTTGAGGCAAACTCTACCTGCAGAAAGGATGGGACTTTTATCAAACTGTAAAAATCTTTAAAACTGGGGCAAATTACTGTGGTGTGAAATGGCAGGTGGGTTCCATGGGGTATATATTGATTTGTTTTTGCTTGTGATGTGTTTTTTTGTGTGTGTTGGAGGATTTCCTTATGACTTTTGACTTTGAAACTGATCTCAAAACATTTTTATTCATTTCCCACAGCCTTGGTACTTAACTATTTCTTGGCATTTCCAGTTCCCTTTTTTAAAATTTTTGTTTGTTTGTGTTTGGTTTTCTTTTCAATTTTGGATTTTTTTTTTATGATTTTATGATTGTTTTTACCTTGAAGTTCATCATTATTGTATTCCTGACTTTTTGAAAATTCCATATTTGGGGACATAAAGATTGTGTTTCAGTGAAAGAATGGTTTGCTGTATGCCATTTCCTTTAAAAGGCATTTTGATGTGGTTTTTTCTCTTGGTATCACACTTTTTTAGGACTCTTTGTGTTAAAAGTTGTTTACCTCGTGGCAGCACTTCTGATCTCAGGGGAGATGTGTCAAACTCAAAAGTGATGTCTCCACATCTGGATTTCTTTACTATTGGACCGCTAACTTTTCCAGGGTTCTCAACATTGCTGTAAGGGGGTGAGAGGGGAATGTGAGGAGAGGGGCTGTTGGCAAGGTAAAGGTAAAGGTGTCCCATAACCTGTGTGGTCGTAGGGGAGTGAGGTGTCAGAGACCTCAGCTTCTCTAGGGGCCAGCATGTTGAGGGTGGCACCCATCTCCTCTCCCTGCTGCTTTACCTTCCTGACCCTAGAGAGGGCAGGTACCCATTTACAGCGGGGGAACTGTACTGTAGCCAAGGCGCGCAAACGGTCACCCATCCAATTGGTAACCACTTTGACGCTGCTTAACCTTGGCTGGGGGAAAGTGAGCACTCTTACCACTGAGCTATCCCGTCAAGTGGCTGTTGAGGGGAGACAAATTACACTGATGTGCCATGCTGACAGGCTGGCTGATTGCTTGGTTTCTTGTTGTTTGTTTTTTGTTGTTGTTGTCAGTAATATCAGCTCTATGCAGCATAGTTATAGAGTATGTCATCTTCTTCTGCAATATCTACAGTGTCTGTGTGGTTATACTGCTGCTGTGTTACTTGTTTAAAGTATCTTAAAGGCTGTTCAGATAGATATCTGTATGTAGAGAAGAAGTCTCACCTTCCTAAGAAAATGTGCACAGTCTGGTCCATGAAGTCCTGGGTTCTTGACGTTGTCTGGTGAAATTAAGGGTCAGGATTTTTACAGTCTCCCAGGTCAACATCAAGTGCAGACCTGCTAGTGCTCTCATTCCATTTGTGTAAATACACATGCTGATCAAATCTGCATGTTAAAGATCCCGTAATTCATATCAACATTCGGTAGGTTACATAAGCATTTCTAGCATACGTAGCCTGCATCCTCAAGTCGGCATGTGGCTGGCAACCTTCATGGTGGTCAAAAATGGTTGTATTCATATGCAAAATCTCAACATTGGTGAACCTCAGAGCTCTGCCGAGGAACTGAAAAGAAAAGAGAAAAGTGTTTGTTATTGTTGACCTGTTCATACCTTGTATCATATTACCACCACCAACTCATTTCTATTGTAAGTGGTCAACAGAGTGTCCAGAATATTTACTTTTTGACACAGCTGAAGCATTCCTGAGAATACTTTTTACTGCATTGTGTGACATTGATTGTGTATGTTTCTGCATTATAATATTGAATGTGTATGCATTGGTAATAAAATTATGTATTGGTTCGTACCAGTTTTCATAATGTGTGTAATGCTTGTGAGATAAAAAGAGAAAGTGTGTGTGTGTGTGTGTGCATGCGTGTGTGCATGCATGCATGCGTGCATGTGTGTGTAGAGAGAGGAGAGGATGAAGGAGAGAGAGAGAGAGCATGTGTGTGCGTGCGTGCGTGTGTGTCTGTTGTGTGCGTGATGTAAGTTGCTTGGAAATAATATGAAATATTTCCCCTTCTTGTAAAGTCTTATTTAAACCAGAACAAAAAAAACCTTTTGGAATACTGCATGATCAAAAGAGTTATCAAAACAAAATATTTTAAATTGATTCATGAAATCATTTTACATTCATTTCTATGCTTTTGTGATGGCTGAGATAAACAAAGAAAACTCTTCTGGTCATTCTGAAGTCATTGTCAACAGCTATCCCTTATCCCTCATCCCAAACCATATCCTGGTCTTTCCAGCTGCCAATGGTATTGTAGTCTATTGTGTTGAGTTTATAGCCGAGAGACTTCAATCCTATGGATCCATGAAGATGTGGATTTGAATCTTGGTAGCCGCATATAGTGTATTATTTAAGGCTACCCCATCCCCACTTTGATTGTTAAGAACACAAAAGCATTGAATAAATTGAATGAGTCACTTTTTGTCTTTGAGCATGTTAAAAGTTATGCTGTTTAACAAAAAACAAGAAGCAAAAAAAAAAAACACCTGTGCAAACCTGTCAACCGCCCCTGTGTACAGATTGTTACATAATATGTGCCATCAATGTAAGCCATCTATTGTAAATTATGTGATGTGTTCAATAAGCACATCTGAGGCTGAACTTGGCTGGAATTATGGGTAGCATGTCAGTGTGTTGTCTTTACAAAATATGACTGTTAAAATTGCATTGCTCAAATATTTTCTGAGGATCATATACTGAACAAAGGAGCATTAAAACTGTTTGCTGTCTTTCGCACATATTTACAAAATTTTTGCTGATGTAAAATCAGACATTTTCTGTTTCTTGGGTTGGGATTTAGAGGGGGGGAGGATTGCCTATTTTTTCCCTTGTCTTTTTATTGAAATATTACATATTACAATGAAGGACACCCAAACTGTGATGTAAAATTGCCTGCTGCAAAGTGTGTTATTTTCTGTTGCAGTCTGTTTTGCATAGTGTTCATTCCAACGATGACTGCTGGGGGAATCTGACATTATTTTTGTTTCATATTTCAAAGATAATAAAGTATGCTGATGCTTTACTTTGGTGCTGAGCGTTTGAAGAAACATGTGGAATGTTTTGCTTTTTGTTGTTCGTTTTTTTTTTGGGGGGGGGGGGGAGTTTTTCCTTGGCTTTGGAGTTGAATGTTTGTAGAAACATGTGGAAGGTTTTGATTTTGTTTTTTGGTTGGGGTTTGGGGGGTTTTATAGGGAGGGGAGGGGGAGAGGTTATTTCTGGGTTAGAGCTTCAAGCTTCTCCAGTTGTGAATTTGTGAATGTGCAACCGTTTTTACACACCATTCAGGTAGCCATATGCCAACTTTAGGTTTGATTTTGTTGAATTTCTTGAATTCACAACTGGTGAGAATGTTCACAGATTTCTTTCAGAGAGTGTTTGGTGGAAGGTTTATGTGTAGTTTTGTTGGTTGGTTGGCTGGTTAGATGTTGTTAGATCATTCATTTTGGGTAGGGTTTTTTTTTTTTTGGGGGGGGGGGGGGGGGGGGGGGGGGGGGATTGTTCGGCTGGTTGTTATTTTCTGTTGTTTGGATGGGGGATGTTTTTAGTTGTTGTTTTGTTATGATTTTTTTTCCTATACGACTAGGACCCACTATTTAAAAGAATGGATCCTAATCCACCACACACCACACACACAACACACACACACACACACACACACGCATGTTCTTTCACCACCATGAACACATTTCTTTCCGCTTGAACACATTTATTCATTTCTCGTGCTCATGAATGAACAAATACATGCATGAATAGCCAAAAGTTTAACAAATCTTCAGTCTCACAGGCAACTGTTTAGCCTTTTATCTGTGACAAAGAAGCCCACATTTTCTCACACACTTTTGTAACTTCATCGAATTTCTTTTATTCATTCACTCACTCACACATTCAGCCTTCCTGCATTCGGCCGTTTATTCAATCACAGCAACTGTCTCTCATCCTAATGACTGAAATCTTTGTTTTCTTTGCTGCTTTCTTCATGATTAGAACAAAAACTTTTTCATTCTTTCACATTCATTTTTTTTTTTTTAGTATTTATACCTGTGGACATACAAAATTTAAAATGTAACTTGATATCTTTTGTGGGGAAGAACGGGAGCAAATCCTTTTCTAGGGAAGGGGGGCTCATGTACTGTAGGCCTACCTTCTTCAATGAACAATGAGATTTAAAAGTGCATGATTACCATTATCAGTGAAAAAAGCATGTGAATTTTCAACATGGTAGAAAAACCAGGTATGTGAAAGTCAGAGAAAGCTATCTGATCTAAAAGGTTGACTGATCTTAAAATACTTTATTTTCTGTGAAGCACTGGTTAAAAAAAAAAAAAAAAAAAACATGCTAAAAGCAAGCTTTGTCTGCATTACAATTCCACTAAATGTAAAAACGCACATATTTAAAATGATAAAAACAAAAAACCACCACAAACAATGAAACAGAGAAAGAAAGAGGGAGAGTTTGCATAGAAACTGATACATTCAAGCCAATACCTAACTTCACGGCATTCTCTGCTTCTCTCAATCATTTGCATTCTTTCTGCAGCTAGCGTTCCTGCATCTTCTGCTTTCAAAATGCTCTTTCATTTCGTCCCGTTTCTCTGAATCATCCTAAGAGACTGACTACACTGGCTAAAGCTCTTTAACTCCTTGAAGATTTTGTGGAATATTGCGTTGAAATGTGGAATGAATTTATATATTTATTAATTTATTCTTTTATACTATGATATATGATGAAAGGCTTATGCCATGGCTGCATGCTCAGATTTCTTCTTCATCACCACCCTCCCTTCCCTATTCTATGCAACATTACTCTGCATTCAGAATAACACCACCCTTCCCTATTCTATGCAGCATTACTCTGCATTCAGAATAACACCACCCTTCCCTATTCTATGCAGCATTACTCTGCATTCAGAATAACACCACCCTTCCCTATTCTATGCAACATTACTCTGCATTCAGAATAACACCACCCTTCCCTATTCTATGCAACATTGCATTCAGAATAACACCACCCTTCCCTATTCTATGCAACATTACATTCAGAATAACACCACCCTTCCCTATTCTATGCAACATTACTCTGCATTCAGAATAACACCACCCTTCCCTATTCTATGCAACATTACATTCAAAATAACACCACCCTTCCCTATTCTATGCAACATTACATTCAAAATAACACCACCCTTCCCTATTCTATGCAACATTGCATTCAGAATAACACCACCCTTCCCTATTCTATGCAACATTATTCTGCATTCAGAATAACACCACCCTTCCCTATTCTATGCAACATTACATTCAGAATAACACCACCCTTCCCTATTCTATGCAACATTACTCTGCATTCAGAATAACACCACCCTTCCCTATTCTATGCAGCATTACTCTGCATTCAGAATAACACCACCCTTCCCTATTCTATGCAGCATTACTCTGCATTCAGAATAACACCACCCTTCCCTATTCTATGCAGCATTACTCTGCATTCAGAATAACACCACCCTTCCCTATTCTATGCAGCATTACTCTGCATTCAGAATAACACCACCCTTCCCTATTCTATGCAACATTACTCTGCATTCAGAATAACACCACCCTTCCCTATTCTATGCAACATTACATTCAGAATAACACCACCCTTCCCTATTCTATGCAACATTACTCTGCATTCAGAATAACACCACCCTTCCCTATTCTATGCAACATTACATTCAAAATAACACCACCCTTCCCTATTCTATGCAACATTACATTCAAAATAACACCACCCTTCCCTATTCTATGCAACATTACATTCAAAATAACACCACCCTTCCCTATTCTATGCAACATTGCATTCAAAATAACACCACCCTTCCCTATTCTATGCAACATTACATTCAAAATAACACCACCCTTCCCTATTCTATGCAACATTACATTCAAAATAACACCACCCTTCCCTATTCTATGCAACATTGCATTCAGAATAACACCACCCTTCCCTATTCTATGCAACATTACATTCAGAATAACACCACCCTTCCCTATTCTATGCAACATTACTCTGCATTCAGAATAACACCACCCTTCCCTATTCTATGCAACATTACATTCAAAATAACACCACCCTTCCCTATTCTATGCAACATTACATTCAAAATAACACCACCCTTCCCTATTCTATGCAACATTGCATTCAGAATAACACCACCCTTCCCTATTCTATGCAACATTGCATTCAGAATAACACCACCCTTCCTATTCTATGCAACATTGCATTCAGAATAACACCACCCTTCCCTATTCTATGCAACATTACTCTGCATTCAGAATAACACCACCCTTCCCTATACTATGCAACATTATTCTGCATTCAGAATAACACCACCCTTCCCTATACTATGCAACATTACTCTGCATTCAGAATAACAAAAAAAGATATCTTTCTACTTGATTTCAATCTCTCAACACCAAAGTACGCAGATTCAATATCAGGCTTGCAGAAATATCAATATGAACAATTTTGCTGCGCTGAATGTAGACAGAAATGTAGATTGGCAGGTTATAAGAAAAAAAAAATATAAGAAATGAATTAAAAAAATTTAAAAAAAAGATTGGCAGGTTACTTGATAGCAGCTATCCACCAAAAAAATCACTGTTCCAAAATTAGTCATCCAACATTCTCTTCCAACGCAACGAGGGGATGGTTTCTTTGCTGCTGTTTACTTTCTCAGTGGCGAGAGTTTATCACCCACATGGTTCAATTTATCACCCACATGGTTCAATCATCGTCTTCAGTGGCGTGAGTTTATGCCCCACACGGTTCAGTCATCGCAGCCGTCCTCCACATCGTCGCTGAAGAAGGCGTCCATGAGTTCCTGGGCCTGGCTCTGGACGTTGTCTGCAGGGTGACTCTCCAGCTGCTCCAGACTGCCCACACCCCCACACTCCTCAAACACAAACCTGGCCTGCACATAGCAAGATTCAGCCATGTTAATCTTCTTTTGTTTTGTTTTTCTTTTCTCAAATACAAACCTGGCCTGCACACAGCAATACTCAGCCACGTTAATCTTCATTTTTTACCCACACACACCCCCACACTTCTCAAACACAAACCTGGCCTGCACATAGCAAGATCAGCCACGGTAATCTTCATTTTTTAACCCCCACCCCCCACCCCCACCCCACACACAACACACATAGCCACAAACACACATAAACACACACACACACACACAATCACAACACACACACACACATCCCCACCCCCACCCCCACCACACAAACACACCAAAACCACCCAACTCCCCAGTCACAATCATAACACACACACTCTCTCTCTCTCTCTCAGTCCCACTCACATCATCGGAATAGCGCAGGGCCGTTTCGCAGAAGGCCAGCGCCATGTGCAGAATCTCCAGGTCCACGTTTTTCAGCAGGGGAACCACTTTGGCCACCGCGCCGTGCGACACCAGCTCCTTACACGTTGTCTCTCCGTGACTGGCCATGTTGCACAGCGCGTACATTGTCTGCAACATCAGCCAAACAGTCATGAAATATCAGCGGGTACATTGTCTGCAACATCAGCCAAACAGTCATGAAATATCAGCGTGTACATTGTCTGCAACATCAGCGAAACAGTCACGAAATAGCGTGTACATCGTCTGCAACATCAGCGAAACAGTCGTGAAATATCAGGGGTAACTTCATATACAGGCTGTACATCATCAGCCAAACAGTCATGAAATACAACATCAGCCAAACAGTCATGAAATATCAGCATGTACATTGTCTGCAACATCAGCGAAACAGTCATGAAATATCAGCGTGTACATTGTCTGCAACATCAGCCAAACAGTCATGAAATAGCAGCATGTACATTGTCTGCAACATCAGCCAAACAGTTATGAAACATCAGGCTGTACATCATCTGCAACATCAGCGAAACAGTCATGAAATATCAGGGGTAACTTCATACACTTTTCTTTCATTTCTCTCAAGAGGAAAATAGTTAAATATATGTTATTTCCTGAGGAGTTCATGAAAAATCAGGCATAAATTCATAAACTTTTCTCTCATTCTCAAGATATGTACATTTATTTATTTATTCTTTTGTATCGAGGATAATAAAATAAGCACTATTGTGCTTTTTTTAACATCCAGTCCCTGTGTATGCAGTTTTGTAAATTTTGTCATCTGTTCCCACCAGCACACAATGGCCTACTCTTTCGAAAAGCGGAACAGGATTTAATGTGTGCACAGGATGTTCTGCGTGCATTCGCGCACAGGGCCTTGGTTTATAGTCTCATCCAAAGGATTTTGGGGAGAGTGGAGTCAGCAATGATGTAAACTCCAGGGGAAAAATCCCCTCAAACAGGAATCGAACTCGGGTCGTCAAATTGCCAGCGCAATGTTCTTACCACAAGGCTATCCAGCCCCCCTCACAGAGAAGTTGTACAGTTATAACCAAGGGTGTGGAAATTTCCTGCATCTGTCCACATTTCAAGAAAGGTAAATTCCTTTCTAGTATAGTTCATGGGCTGCCTAATTAAAAAATCATTTGCATTTTCAATCCCCCCCAAAATCTGAATGTTTTAAAATGACCTTTTCAAATATCAAACTATGAAGCAAAGGTACTACTTAAATATCCACAGCAATACGCACATGTGGTGTTTGTTTGCTTGTTTGGGTTTTTTGTTGTCAAAAAAGTTACACCTCTTATCTGTTCCTATTTTCAATACATATCTACATCTCCATCACCCTGCCTAAGCACAGAGAGAGAGAGAGAGTCAGAGAGAGACAGAGAGAGAGAGACAGAGAGAGAGAGTGTGTGTGCATGAGTGCGTGCGTGTGTCTGTCTGTCTATCTGTCTGTCTGTTGTCTGTATCTGTACGTGAATTTAAAATCCATTAATCTTCTATGAACGGTTGCACATGTGTCAATGTTTTGCATGCAAGCGCTTTGATCTGTTTGCTTTACAAAGATTCAGCTCTATACAAATTCCAGATATTGTCATCATTAAAAATCATACAGGAGGGAAAAAAAAATTTAAACAAAAAAAATACACAGAGGGGCGAATCTTTTTCCTGGTACAAGCAATAAAAAAAAAAGGTCAGTGGAGGTGTGACTGACTGACCTCCAGCTGAATGTGGTGCCCCTTCTCCAGCAGGGACAGCACCATGGGCAGCATGGGGCCAAAGGCCACCGACTGACTGACACTGTAGTCACCTACAACACAACACAGACATACATGAATACATAAATAAATAAATAAATAAATGAATAGATACATACATGGGGATTTAAAGGGGGAGGAGCCGCCTCGGTAGTCTAGTGGTTAGGGTGTTGGACTCACAATCTAAAGGTTGCGGGTTCGATCCCAGCTTTCGGCTATGGCGTTGTGCACTTGGAAAAGGCACTTTACGGCTATTTTCCCACCCCACCCAGGTGTAAAAGGGGTACCAACCTTGTGTTGGGGGTTAACCCTGCGATAGACTGGCGTCCTATCCAGGGGGGAGTCTATAACTCTCAGTCGCTTAACGCCACAGAAACCTGGATAAGCACCGGCCTGATGAGCCTAAGGCTCGGGACAGACTAACTTTTTTAACTAAAGGGGGAGGGAGGAGGTTTCGTTCCTTAGCTATAGCTGAAAGGATCACAGATGGTGAGATTTTCACATATGCAGTATAAATAAACAAAAAACAAATACCACCCCCTCAGCCTCCCCCAGCAAGGAAAGGAGAGGCCTGACAGACAGACTGACTGGTCATGTTGGAGAAACAACAACACCAGACAGACTGACTGGTCATGTTGGAGATGACCCACATAGTTTCCTTCCCATCCCATCCCCATCATAAGGCAGTATAAAATAAATATAAAAACACCACCACCAGACAGACAGACAGACAGACTGGTCATGTTGGAGAAACACCACCACCAGACAGACAGACAGACAGACAGACTGGTCATGTTGGAGAAACACCACCACCAGACAGACAGACAGACAGACAGACTGGTCATGTTGGAGAAACACCACCACCAGACAGACAGACAGACAGACAGACTGGTCATGTTGGAGAAACACCACCACCAGACAGACAGACTCACTGGTCATGTTGGAGAAACACCACCACCAGACAGACAGACAGACAGACTGACTCACTGGTCATGTTGGAGAAACAACACCACCAGACAGACAGACAGACAGACAGACTGGTCATGTTGGAGAAACACCACCACCAGACAGACAGACAGACTGGTCATGTTGGAGAAACACCACCACCAGACAGACAGACAGACTGGTCATGTTGGAGAAACAACACCACCAGACAGACAGACAGACTGGTCATGTTGGAGAAACACCACCACCAGACAGACAGACAGACAGACAGACTGGTCATGTTGGAGAAACACCACCACCAGACAGACAGACTCACTGGTCATGTTGGAGAAACACCACCACCAGACAGACAGACAGACAGACTGACTCACTGGTCATGTTGGAGAAACAACACCACCAGACAGACAGACAGACAGACAGACTGGTCATGTTGGAGAAACACCACCACCAGACAGACAGACAGACAGACAGACTGGTCATGTTGGAGAAACAACACCACCAGACAGACAGACAGACAGACTGACTGGTCATGTTGGAGAAACAACACCACCAGACAGACAGACAGACAGACAGACAGACTGGTCATGTTGGAGAAACAACACCACCAGACAGACAGACAGACAGACTCACTGGTCATGTTGGAGAAACAACACCACCAGACAGACAGACAGACAGACTCACTGGTCATGTTGGAGAAACACCACCACCAGACAGACAGACAGACTGGTCATGTTGGAGAAACACCACCACCAGACAGACAGACAGACAGACAGACAGACAGACTGGTCATGTTGGAGAAACACCACCACCAGACAGACAGACAGACAGACTCACTGGTCATGTTGGAGAAACACCACCACCAGACAGACAGACAGACAGACTCACTGGTCATGTTGGAGATGACCCACATGGTTTCCTTGACGACGTGGGGCAGGGGGCAGTGCAGCAGACGCAGCAGGGCGGGCATCAGACGTGGGTTCTCACACGCCACCAGGCTGTAGTCGTCCGGCCCCGAACACGTGTTGCCCAGACTCCGCAGGAAAGGCGTGATCACCTGAGCATCATACTACACCGTACAGTCTTTAGCCACAGGTGAAAAATGGTCACCTGATGGGATTTATATATATAGCACTACATCTTGCAGGAAAGGGGTGATCACCTGTGCATCATACTACACCGTACAGTCTTTAGCCACAGGTGAAAAATGGTCACCTGATGGGATTTATATATATAGCACTACATCTTGCAGGAAAGGGGTGATCACCGGTGCATCATACTACACCGTACAGTCTTTAGCCACAGGTGAAAAATGGTCACCTGCTGTAGTAATAACACCTGTGCATCATACTACACCGTACAGTCTTAAGCCACAGGTAAAATGATCACCTGAGCATCAAACTACACCATACAGTCTTTAGCGACAGGTGAAAAATGGTTCACCTGGTGTAATGGTGATAAATGGAATTTATCATCATTACAACACCTTACAGTCTTTAGTGACAGGTGAAAAATGGTCACCTGTGCATCATACTACACCTTGAAGTCTTTAGTGACAGGTGAAAAATGGTCACCTGCTGTACTGATGATAAATGGAATTTATATAGCGCTACATCTTGCAGGAACGGCGTGATCACTTGAGCATCATACTACACCATACAGTCTTTAGCCACAGGTGAAAAATGTGGGGTGTGTTTTTTTTTGTTAGGGGGTTGTGAAAAATGGTTTACGTGATGTGATGATAATCAATGGAATTTATATAGCACTACATCTTTCAGGAACGGCATTATCACCTGTGCATCATACTACACCGTACAGTCTTTAGTGACAGGAGAAAAATGGTTACCTGCAGGCTGCTGTAGTAATAACACCTGAGCATCATACTACAGCATAGTTACAGTCTTTAATGACAGGTGAAAAATGGTCACCTGGTGGAATTTATATATATAGCGCTACATCTTGCAGGAATGGTGTGATCACCTGAGCATCAAACTACACCGTACAGTCTTTAGCGATGGGAGAAAAAATGATCACCTGATGTAGTAATAACAATAAATGGCATTTATATAGCGCTACATCTAGAAGGAAAGGCGTGATCACTTGTGCATCATACACCTTGAAGTCTTTAGTGACAGGTGAAAAATGGTTTACCTGATGTGATGATGATAAATGGGATTTATATATATAGCGCTATATCTTGCAGGAAACAAATCACAGCGGCTTGCATTCAGCCGATTCTTCTCCATGCAACCGGCAACGATTGAGACTTTTTAACAAAGTCAAATGCACACACACAGACACATATATGATTTTTTTTTTCTTTTTTACACTCTACAGTGAAAACCCCCCAACAAAAACAAAACCAAAAAAACAAAAAACCCCAAACAAACAAAGTGATTGAATGAAATTTTGCTATAAAAAAAAACAAACCAACAACACCAAAAACCTAACAAACAAAAGGGGGTAGGGTGATCAGTACATCAACATCAGAACAATAAACCATTAAAGAAGAAAGGTAAAGCCAGTAGGTGAGAAAAAGAAAATCACTTTAGAAAAACAGGATGCTGTTTGAATAAAAGGGGGGGGGGGGGCGGCAGGGGGAGGGGGAACAGTTGCATACACACAATCTCACCACGTGTGAATACAGAGTGCAAATCTAGCTTCATTCAGTCAAGGGTCCAGTGCTAAAATTAGTATGCCCCGTCCTTTTCCCAAGTCCAAGTGCGGTCAGTTTCTGCAATAAATAGCACCAGCTGGGATAGGATGGGATGGATAGCAGCTGAGAGCAGCTGAAAGTGGGGGGGAACTGACAGCTGTGTGAACCTCAGAGCTCTAGCCAAGGAATAACTTTTTTTTTTAAAAAGGCCTACCCGAAAAATATTGGTCACAGCTGGCCTTCTCTACTATAAAAGGTGGTTGGGATTTTTTTTTTTTTTTTTTTGCGAGGGTGCGAGAAGTGCAAGGTGAGAGCTCAGGTAGTTACCTCTCCCTTCTGCACCTGGTTGGTCATGGCGGCATGCACGATGATGTCCACCTCCACAGGCAGGAAGCCCATCGACACCATGGGCACCACCACGTCAGGACTGCCCACACACACATTGCGGAACCTTATGATGATATCAAGACATAACGAAAAGTATGTGGGTACTTGTAAATATTTATGATCCAATGGATGGTTGAAGTGTCCTACACACAGAAATAACTTGGGAGGTGTGAATTTTGCTGTACAAATCTTTGAAAATAAAGAAAAGATACATGTATGCACACATGCATGCCATCATATACACCAGAATGCTATGTGGGCATGCAAAAACAATTACAGATACACATGTATGTATCCACATGTAAGTATCATCTATGCATGCATGCACACACACGCACTCTCTCTCTCTCTCTCTCTCTCTCTCTCTCTCTCTCTCTCTCTCTCTCTCTCTCTCTCTCTCCCCTCTCTTTCACACACACACACAAACATAACACACACACACACACACACACACACACACACACACACACACACACACACACACACTCACACACACACACACACACACACACACACACACACACACACACACACACACACACACACACACACACACACACACTACCTGTTTGTCAAATAGGTGACTACCCAGCCCAGTTCGCTGAGCACATCTTCAGTCAGGTTGGTCCTCTGTAACAAGGGCAGCAGCACTGTCAGCAGTCCTGCCTTCACCGCGTCCCTGCCACACACAACATTGCACAAACATCAACCCAAAACACTCCTAGGCCAGGAACGATACAGGTAAAGGTAAAGGTGTCCACAACTGTCAGTTTTCCCCCACTTGCAGCTCCTCTCAGCTGCTAATTAATTGATCCATCCCATCCCAGCCCAAATGGGGCCAGCTGGTGCTATTCATAGCAGGAACTGACCACACTTGGATTAGGTAAAAGAAAGGGGCATGCTAAACATAGCACTCTTGACTGAGTGATGTTGGATTCGTGTGCTGTTTGTCCCAAAACCTAGGCGGTTGTAGGGAAGCAAGGTGTCAGAGACCTCAGCTTCTCTAGGGGCCAGCATATTGAGGGTGGCACCCATCTCTTCTCCCTCGCTGCTTTACCTTCCCTGACCCTAAAGAGGGCAGGTACCCATTTACAGCTGGGTGAACTGGGGGGACTGTACTGAAGCCAAGGCGTGCAAACGGTCACCCATCCAACAGGTAATCACGTTCAACGCTGCTTAACTTGACTTAGGGAAAGCAAGCACTCTGGCCTTTTTTTAAAAAATGTTATACCACTTTATGTCACAGCAGTATTCTCAGCGTGAAATTCCAGCTGCTCTCTCTCCCAGGCGACAGCGCGTCACCACAAGTGCAGCGCCTACCCATTTTTTTTTTCTTCTTCCTGTCTGCAACTCTGTTTCCCTGGCATTTTCCTATAGAATTTTTGCCAGGGACAACCCTCTTGTTGCCGTGGGTTCTTTTATGTGTGCTAAATAATTATGTGTAACACACGACACCTCATTTTATTGTCTCATCTAAAAGAATAACATCCAGACCACCAATCATAGTCTAATGGATGGGGGAAAAGTTTTGGGCCCAAACGATGGGGGGAAAGTTTTGGGCCCAAACAGGATTCAAACCACTGCACACTCCGACATGGATTTTTTGCTTTCTAGGCAGGCATGATACCTCTAGACCACCGACCCATCCATATCCATCCACCTCCAATAACTTGCTCTCCCAACACTGCAATTACACCCTTCATAAATCTTATTCATTTATTTATAATTCATTTCACTTCTTTCTTTCTTTCATTCCTTCATTCTTTCTTTCTTTTACAGGAGTAAATATGTGTGTGTGTGTGTGTGCTTATTCCATTATCCTTGATATAAAAGAATAAATAAATAAGCTAAGAAATTATAAATGAAATGAATGGTACGACGTCAGTACATTCATTTCACTTAAAATTTCTTACGCTTTACCTCAGTTTGTACTGACGACATACCATGCCCTGGCCTCATTTTTTTTATATTAGTTATAAGTTCAGATGTTATTTCTTCATATCATTTATAAGTTCATAAGTCATTACTTTACAACAGTTATAAGTTCAGAAGTTATTTCTTCACATCCCTTACAACTTCAGAAGTTATTTCTTCATATCAGTTATAACTTCAGAAGTTATTTCTTCATATCAGTTATAACTTCAGAAGTTATTTCTTCATATCAGTTATAACTTCAGAAGTTATTTCTTCATATCAGTTACAACTTCAGAAGTTTTTAGAAAAGAAGGAGGTGACAGGAAAAATAAGAAAAAGGCAGAAAGAAAGAGAGGGGTAGAATAGAGGGAATTCCTAGCACAGAAATTGCAGGTGGGGAGTCTTTTTTTTTTTTGTCTTTTTTTGCTGCCTCGTCTTCTGTGACATCCCCGTCCTGCTGTTCCCACGCTTCTCATTCAGAAGTCCACAGGGAGCCCACCAATATTAAGCAGCCATGGGGCCACTAACCAGAGGGGCCCTGCACTTCTGCTGGGTCATTTTGGTGGGTGGGGATGCTATTTACACTGAAAGAACAGACCTGAGGCATCCCTATGGAGGACTACAGTTCAATTTCATTTAAAGTCTCTTCACAAACTGTGATATTAGGAGGACCATACTACAGTCTCTTACTGGCAGATGCTGTGCACTTCGATCAGATTGCTGATGGCGAATGCGGCTGACTTCACACAGGCCGGTGTGGAACTCTGTGACAAGACATCATCAACACAATACTGTTGAGTACTGGTAATTTTGATCTTCAGTTGACATGTGTGTGTGTGTGTGTGTGTGTGTGTGTGTGTGTGTGTGTGTTGTGTGTGTGTGTAAGTGTGTGTGTGTGTGTGTGTGACTGGGTTGTGTGTGTGTGTGTGTGTGTGTGTGTGTGTGTGTGTGTGTGTGTGTGTGTGTGTGTGTGTGTGTGTGTGTGTGTGTGTGTGTGTGTGTGTGTGTGTGTGACTGGGTGTGTATGAACCTAGCAACCCTAACCAAGGAACAAAAAAAAATCAAATTAATTCACAGCTACATACACGCTAGGCAAATGCTGTCACATACGCAAAAATCTCACCATTGGAGAACCTCAGAGCTCTAGTCAAACAACAACAATTTTACTCAAATTTTAATAAGTAGAAAGTAAAAAAAAAAAATTAAAACAGGATTCAAAAACTAAATCAAACTAAGTCAAAATACAAACAAAAAAAACCCCAACCTTTTTTTTCCATTAAAAACCCCCAACCTTTGTATGTAAGAGATGACAGTCAAAACAACAAACCTTAACCTTTCCCCTACAGGTAACCCGCTATAGGGCAACCAACCATTACCTAACCCCTCCCTATGAATCACCCACACAACTGCGTTACACAAACATACAAATGAGCAAAGTGCACGTGTACAGGGAAAGAGGGGTTCTATCCCTTTACATAGGGATAGTGTTAACCCTTTCCCTGCAATCATATTTTGCCCAGGCACATGCTGGACGAAACAGAGAGAGCGCTGACTCATGATGAACAGCGATCATCAACTAAGCACTGCTAGCTACGGTTTCAACGGTTCAATCAACAGCGCAGTAAAGAGGTTAACGAACCAACAAACAACAAACAACAACAGGCCACAGCATACCTCCAGCAGTACAAACAACAACAGGCCACAGCATACCTCCAACAGTACAAACAACAACAGGCCACAGCATACCTCCAACAGTACAAACAACAACAACAGGCCACAGCATACCTCCAACAGTACAAACAACAACAGGCCACAGCATACCTCCAACAGTACAAACAACAACAGGCCACAGCATACCTCCAACAGTACAAACAACAACAGGCCACAGCATACCTCCAACAGTACAAACAACAACAACAGGCCACAGCATACCTCCAACAGTACAAACAACAACAGGCCACAGCATACCTCCAACAGTACAAACAACAACAGGCCACAGCATACCTCCAACAGTACAAACAGGCCACAGCATACCTCCAACAGTACAAACAAACAACAACAGGCCACAGCATACCTCCAACAGTACAAACAACAACAACAGGCCACAGCATACCTCCAACAGTACAAACAGGCCACAGCATACCTCCAACAGTACAAACAACAACAGGCCACAGCATACCTCCAACAGTACAAACAACAACAGGCCACAGCATACCTCCAACAGTACAAACATGCCACAGCATACTTCCAACAGTACAAACAACAACAACAGGCCACAGCATACCTCCAGTAGTTTGATGAGGGGAGGGAGACAACCCATGGAGTGCAGCAGGTTGCGACACTCCACATTCTCTCCCGCTATGTTGGCCAGCACCCAGGCACACTGGTCCTGCAACACACAGGCACACACACATCACCTCACTCTAGCAGCTTCTTCTTCTTCTCTCGTTCGCTTTACAACATCAGATGTGTCTGGGAAAAATAATGGCATACATGTCCTTTCCAGCTCCTCTCATGGGCCGTACAGGTTAGTCTGTAGGGTTATTTATCTCTGTCGGCCACACTTTCTTCCTGAAGTTGCTAAATAGTGTACATCTCTGAAGGATGTGCTCGCCTGTCTGGTTTTCTTCACCACTGGCACACAGGGGAAAAGGAGAAAGTTTTAGTTTTGTGGACATGTGGTAATTTAGTCATTCTAGCAGCCATTCTCTCAGATTCTGTGGTGCTTCTTGTTCGCACAGAAATCTGAAAGGAACCCTAAAATTCAGGTATGAAGCTGCGTGTTTCAAAGACACAATAAGCAGCTCTCTCTAGAGGTCTCTAATTTCTAATTTCTTCTGGGCTCTGGCAAGTGTTTGACAAGTATATGATTTATATCGATGCCTCAGAGCAAGAAAGGTCTACCGGCAGAGTTGCCATTTTCAAAAGTTTCAAGATATGCTCACTTGAAAAGTTTGAAAGGTCAGAACAAATCGAGGATTGATAGGAAGCATTCGGTTTTCAGAGAGAGGAAGGGCATTGATGCTATCTTTACCATAGTATCTTTGTGTTGTAATACATGTAGAAGAAACGCCATAATAGCAAAAACACTGGCAGTGAAGCCAGACCACCTGTGTCTGCAGAGAAATTACAGCAGAACTGGCACTTCCTCCCATGCAAGCATGGCATGGCGATTAGCTTGACCCTTTTTCCCAGATAAGATCACTCTCCAGCCACCAGTGTTCCCATGCAAGAACCACACGGCATCCAGGCCTGCCAGTGTTGTGTAAACTCTGCCCAGTGGTCCTAGTGTATCCCTTCCCATGCAAGAAGGTTTTGCACAGCTGAAATCCTTCCTTACACAAATTACCAGGTTAATTGGCACTACAGCCTTTAGAGCAAAAGCGGAGTGCCGTGCAGTCGTCCCTTTTACCATGAGAAATTCACTCAGGTAATTTTGTGCAAGAATGGTTTTCTTCAAATATCTTTAAAATTAATAATAAAAAAATTATTTTATCGTTTTGTCATCTGAAAGTTTACAGTAAATTCTACCAAATATCAAAAATTTGAAAATTGGTATTTTTTTCAGATAAACCGTTCTTGCTCTGAGGCATTGATGTGTTCCATAACCTATGGGGTCGTAGGGGAGCGAGGCATCAGGGACCACAGCTTCTCTAGGAACCAGCATATTGAGGGCAGTGCCCAACTCTTCTCCCCCACTAATTTGTAAATAATAAATAAATAAATAAAACACACACGTGAACCTGCATCACTGGACTGGACCCTCAAATGTAGGTGATGTATGAGTAAGGGGTACACACACACACACACACACACACACACACACACACACACACACACACACACACACACACACACACACACGCACCTGCATCACGGGACTGGAGCCGGAGATGTAGGTGATGCAGTAGGGGGCACACACACACACACACACACACACACACACACACACACACACACACACACACACACACACACACACACACGCACCTGCATCACGGGACTGGAGCCGGAGATGTAGGTGATGCAGTAGGGGGCGGCGGCTCTGGCGAGGGCCATGACATGGTGAGGGCTGCCTGTGGCCATGTTGGTCATGCACCACGCCACCTGCTCCTGCAGCTCGATCCTGTTCCCTGTCAGGATCCCCACAACACTCTGCAGCCCATTGTCCACCCTGGAAATGACAGAGACAGAGAGGGGAGAGGGTGGGGTGGGAGGGAGGGGGAGGGAGAGGGAGGGGGGAGGGAGAGGGAGAGGGAGAGGGAGGGAGGAAGAGAGATATATTATTTACACATGTACACACGCACGCATACACACATGCATGCGCGCACACACACAACACAACATGCACACACGCATGCGCGCACGCGCACGCACACACACACACACACACACACATGCACACACACACACACACACACACACACACACATGGTTTTTTGCTTTAGTTTTGTTTTGCTTGGTTTTTTTTTCGTTCATTATGTTTGTTTGGTTCTCTGTTGCTTTTGTTTGTTTATTAGTTTTTTGGTTAGTTTGAATGTTTGTTAGTGTATATGTTATTTCCTCTCAGTGGAGATTGGTATTATCATATGTATTGTTGCGTTTGTTTTTCGGGGTTTTATTTTTGTTTTTTGTTTGTTTGTTTTTTTTGTTTTGTTTTTTCTTTTCTTCCTCATAACATAAGTATGAATTGAAGTGTGGAGATAATGTAATCTGACATAAGTTGCTTATTGACATTTCATGGATTTTTTTAATTATTTTTATTTATTTATTTTTTTTTTATTTTTTATTTTTTAAGTCTTAAATAATGGTTGGTGACATTGTATTGATATAAGCTGTTGACACCATATGATTTTTTTTTTTTTTAAACAATTTTAAATGTGTGCATGCCCATATGTTTGTTATGTTATTCCACTCAGTGGTGATGGGTATTATCATATGGTATTGTTGCTTTAGTTGTTTTTTCTTTTCTTTCCTTCTAATATATAATCCGTGTGGATTGGTTTTTTGATGTTTTGGTCTGATTGTGTGACATTGTATTGATATAAGCTGTTTGACACCATATGATTAAAAAAAAATTTTTTTTTTTAAATGTGTGCATGCCCATATGTTTGTTATGTTATTCCACTCAGTGGTGATGGGTATTATCATATGGTATTGTTGTTTTAGTTGTTTTTTCTTTTCTTCCTTCTAATACATAATCCGTGTGGATTGGTTTTTTGATGTTTTGGTTTGATTGTTTGTTTTTTGGTGTGTTTTTATGTGTTTTTTGTTTGTTTGTTTGTTTTTGTTTTTCTTTTGTTTGATTGTATGTTTGTTAGCGTATATGTTATTTCCTCTCAGTGATGATGGGTATTATCATAAGGTATCGTTGTGTTTGTGTTTTTTTTCCTTATCTTCTTTTAAAAATATAAAGTATGAATTGAAGTATAGAGATATTGTAATCTGACATAAATTGCTTATAGATTTTTTATTATTTTACTTATTTATTTTTAAAATTTTTTGTTGTTGTTGTATTTATTCATTTTTTAAAAAATTTGTTTTATTATTATTATTATTATTATTATTATTATTATTATTATTATTATTATTATTACTATTATTATTATTATTATTATTATTATTATTATTATTATTATCATTATTATTAAGTCTTAATGTTTTTTGGTTACATTGTAATTGATATAAGCTGGTGTGTGTGTGTGTGTGTGTGTGTGTGTGTGTGTGTGTGTGTGTGTGTGTCGTGTGAGAGTGTGTTTTTTTGTTGGGTTTTTTTTTTTTTTGACACTATATGATTTTTTAAAAAAGACTTTAAATGTGTGCATGTACCTACGAGTATACGAGCTGAGTGGAAGAGCGCAAACCGTGTGTGTGTGTGTGTGTGTGTGTGTGTGTGTGTGTGTGTGTGTGTGTGTAGATGCACGGGTGTGTGTGTGTGTGTGTGTGTGTGTGTGTGTGTGTGTGTGTGTGTGTGTGTGTGTGTATGGGTGTGTGGGTGTATGTGCATATGTGTGTATGGCTTTCGAGTAGATTTTTAAAATATTTTTTTATTTTTATTTATTTATTTTATTTATTTATTTTATTTATTTTATTTTCTCTTTTGGTTGTTGTTATAGTAGTTGCTTGTATTATTTATAGGCATAGTTTATTTTAAAGTTGTTGAAATCATGTTAGCAAGTTAATGTTGGTGAAATGTTTGTTGTTGTTGTTTTAATTGTTTGTTTGCTTTTTCCCCTTTTCTTTCTTTAGTTGGTTTTTTTTGTTGTTGTTGTTTGTTTGCTAGGGATTTTCTACTTTGTTTTTTGTTGGTTTTTTGTTTTGTTTAGGATTTGATTTTTGCTATTGTTTTAATTTTTTTCTTTTCTTTTCTTTAGATAGATGGCTTGATGGAAAAAAGCAGATCGCTGCTTACTCAATGTACCATCTGGAAATAAAAATTTGATTGATTGATTGATTGATTGATTGATTGATTGACACACACACACACAACACACACGCATGTTACCTCTGAAGTAAAAATCGCTTCTAACCTTACAACTACTACTAAAATTCAAACCTGTGACTTTGGATCAGTATTTGTATGTAGACCTACCTATCCACAATTGTGCGCCAAGTATAACCAAGGTGAACATTTTTTAAAAAACTATCACTGTGTTGCCACTCACTTATTTGTGTGTGTGTGTTTGCATGCATGTGTGCATGCATGTGTGTGTATGTGTGTGTGTGTGTTTGCCACTCACTTGAAGAGAACATCAATGAACTCAGGCCCTTGAACGAAAGCCCGTCGCAGAATCCGCAAATAGTCCATCGTGTTGGGTCCTTTCTGCGCCAGCTCTCTGCATGCTGCCTCTGTCTGCAATTAGTCATGAAAACAGTCCTGTTGTAACAGCCACTTGGGCCCAGTGTTAACATATCATCAGTCTGTAAGCCACTTCATAACCATAATATTGTTTATAGCCCTAACCACCACGAAAGCCATATCAGTGCTGTCACCTCATTCAGTTTCAGTGGCTCCAGTAACTTTCAACTTCAGGTTCAAAACCAACACTTCCTAATACTTTCAAATACCTAATACTGTTCATCTGAAAAAACAACAACATTAAATGACACAATACCTAAATTCTTTCATTCCTTAAGGCAATACCACTTTACCAGCCATTCGGGCCCAATGGTTAACATATCAGTCTGTCAGAGGGGTCGTGGGTTTCAACCCCATCAGAGGCTTGTGATCTGAAGTTTGCTCTACTCAGATCCTATCCAGAATATGTGTTATGGGCTCAGTGGAAAGTTAACAATAACATGCAATCAGTTGCTCAATCATTCATGTCCATCACAATAGCAGTAGGAAAACAAAGATTTCGTATTCAGCACTCCCGGGACTATGCATGTGACTCTATCACATCGCAGTTGATGACAAGAAAAAAACTGAAAATCTGATCTCCAAAAAAACAAAACCAAAAAAAACCATGCAATCAGTATCAACCACTTCATTGTTCATGAGTATGAGTAGTATTGAGCACTCACACACACACACAGACACAGACACAGACACAGACACAGACACAGACACACACACACACACACACACACACACATGGGGGGGACGGATCTATAGCCTAGTGGTCAGAACATTGCGCTGGCAATTTGACGACCCGAGTTCAATTCCGGTCGAGGAGATTTTTCTCCTGGAGTTAACATCAGTGCTGACTCCACTCTTCCCAAAAGTCTTTCATATGAGACTTTAAACAGAGGCCCTGTGTGTGAACACACGCAGAACATCTTGCGCACACGTTAAATCCTGTTCCGCTTTTCGTAAGAGTAGGTCATCGTGTGCCAGTGGGAACAGATGACATTAACAAAACTGCATACACACAGGGACTGGATGTAAAAAAGCACAAGAGTGCTTATTCCATTATCCTCGATATAAAAGAATAAATCTAAATCTAACACACACACACACACACACACACACACACACACACACACACACACACACACACACACACACACACTACTGTGTAACCACTCTGACAGAATAACTTTACTGATTTTCTATCTATACTGTTTTCTGTGCTGTTTCTTTCCTTTAATTAATTTCATACAGTATTTAGAATTACCTACAACACAGTTTTATATGTTTTCAAAGTTATCTTACCTCTTGCAATGAGACAAATCCATCCTTCCTTTCTGACTCCTCCAGCCGAACTCTCTTCGCATTGAATTTCCGATCCCTCCTTCCTTTTCTAATTTCTGCACACACACACACACACACACACACACACACACACACACACACACACACACACACACACACACACACAAATAAAACATGCATCCAGACAAGTGGTCTAGAGGTAATTAATGCACCTACCTAGAAAGCAAAAACTGAAGAAGTCAGGGGGGCTAATCCCTGTATTTGATTCCAACACCCACCCACCCCCAATCTATTAGACCTTAACTCTGCTTGATCTGGGTGCTAGTCTTTATAATATACCATTGTCCATAAACCATCTTACCAAGATCCGGTGTTTGAAACACAACATGATAAAATTCATGTGAAAGAATCCATAGCTGTTCAGTAACTGAGGCTTAGAGTTTGAATACGAGAGCCGATCCTGGCCAGAAAAAAAGTTAAGTGAGTCATAAGCATATTGTTATTATACTTGCCACTGCTGGCTTACTCTTCTAGTTCTACAAATCATGGATTGATGAATTTTTAACATCAGAAACGATGTTCTTCATGCTATAACAAACTTTTCCCAATAGGAGACTTAGTTGTGTGTAAAATCAGCCATCTTTTTGGTGGTTTAAAACAAAAATACACCGATTGTATTAAATGCTAGTTGTAAAATGATTAACAGTCTTAGTAAATATCAACAGCACACAATATAAACTATTAAATTAATACATAACATGTCTGCTTTTATCAGTTAGTTTTATTATTTTCTGATTTTTTTAATGGCCCAATTGTAGACTCAAATTGAGGACAGCTATCTAGAGGGACTCCAATGAGAAAAAGTTTTGTTGTAAAACAAGCTTCTGGCTACAGAAAAAGATTCCACATTTAGATCAAGTTTGGGAGGGGATAAATGAAGTTCTTGTTGCTATGTTTTGTGAATATATTGATCGTTGTTCTTGCGATTGTATGTACACGTGCACGCCCCAAAATATAGTATGTAGGATAATGGTCCATGTGTTCACTCACTCACTCATTCACTCAGTCCCATGTCCCAAAGGACATAGGGGGGACATGAGAGAAGACGCAACGGAGATCTTTTTCCATGCTTCACGATCCTGTGTGGCTAGTAGGAGGCGTTGCAGGGTTGGGCAGTCCAGTCTTTGATGTTGTCAACCCATGATTTCTTTTGGCGGCCTCTTCTTCTCTTGCCCTCGACTGTTCCTTGCAAGATGGTTTTTGCTAGGGTGTTGTGTCTTGTGGTGTGACCAAACCACATCAGCTTTCTCCTCTTTATGGTGGAGAGCAAAGGCTCTTGGGGCCCCACACGCTTTTTGATTTCTTCTTTCACATAGTTATTGGTCTTGTGTTCTTTGTATGATATTTTGAGGAGTCTTCTGTGGCACTTGTTCTCGAATGCTTGGATTCTTCTCTCTAACTCTGCTGTCAGAGTCCATGATTCACAGCCATATAGGAGGATAGATATCACGAGGGATTTGTAGAGGTGGTATTTGGTGCAGAAGCTGATGTTGTTGCTTCATGTGTTCAGCATCAGATTACTCCAGATTACAAAGTATTTTGCACACCAAGACCCACATATCCATAAGCATGCTGAATGTATATTTTTAAAGTTACTATTACCAAAACAATACTTACCGATCTGTGTTTCTCTTTGCCTTGTGCGTAAATTCTGGACACTTGGCGCCGCGTGTTTGTGTTTCGTCTTGTGTTCCTCCATGTTTCAACTAGTGGTGAGTGAGAGTTATCTATCCTTTTATTTAGGCCTAGATTGGCCTCACTCCAACTTTAGCTTTAGGACGAAAAGAATGTTCGTAATTTTTTCTCTCTCCCTTTTTTCTGACATATCCTCAAAGATATCAAACAATGAAATGTTTGAACCTGTATGGTTTTGGATTATGTTAATAAGTAGACATTAGATACATTTCTAACAGGTAAAACAGCTCTTGTTTATAAATTCATATGCTTGCATACAATGGTGTTTTTCCATGGGGGGGGGGGGGGGGGGGGGGGGGGGGGGGGGGGGGGTGTTTATTATTTTTTAAAAATCATACCTCGTGTAGGTGTGGGTGGGTGTGCGTGAGAGCTAACTGTACTCTGGAACTACAAATAACATCGTTTAAAAATAATAGAACAGAGCAATACAACTTGGTGTGGCATTTTCCCCTGTAGTAATGACAGAGTGTAAGAGGCATTTTTCTCTATTGATGAGAATGTAAGATGTTCTCCTGTATTGATAAAAGTGAGATTTTTATTTTTGTATTGATGACAAAGTGTAAGATGGTGTTTTTTTCTATATTGATGGCAGAGTGTACGATGTTTTTTTTCTGTATTGATGACAATGTGTTGGGTGTTTTTTTCTGTATTAATAACAGAGTGTAAGATTTCTGAACATTCGAAAATCACCGCCACCCCCCCCCCCCCCCCCCCCCCCTCCCGAATTAAAAAAATATATACTTTTCTTTTTTTCTATAATTTTGTTGTATCTGAGAGGACTGTCTTCAAGGATTATCACAACTGGTCAATCCAACTGAAAACTCGATCTGTTGCTCGATATAGTGGTCCCTCCCCACTGCTTCTCTCTGATTTAAGGATTGCATTACCCAACCACCACCAAGATGCAGCTATTTTACTATAAAAAAAAGAAAAAGAAAAGACAACAGCAACAACAACAACAACAAAACTCGTTATCTCATGTAAGAAGTGTGCAAGATATCTACATACACTACTACAGCTCAGTCTCACCTCACCCTTCTCAGAGTGTCTGTGATGCCACAGTAATATATTTAAAAAAAAAAAAAAAAAAAAAAGGCAACAAATACGCGACAAAATACTGGCGATAAAATATTCACAGTATCATTTTTTTTCGAAAAATAGGTAGCTACCACACGACTGAGGCCCTACACAAAAATGCGCGACGCTTTTGAATATTCTCCCCTGATAAGAACGCAGTTGCCTTCTTTGGTGTTACTAAAATTCATAAAGGCCAACTCTGCGATGGGAGTTAATTCTTACGCATGCGCAAAACTTTTAAATTGTTTCCCATTGTAAAGAACGCAATTGCCTTCTTTGGGGTACTAAAATTCATAAAGGTAAGAGTTAATTTCAGAAATTCTAATGGCATCTGTTCACTACAAAATTCTCCCGTCCCCAATCTTCCCCAAATGGCACCATTAAAATCGCAAGAAACACCATCCAGGTGCTAGATATATATCAACAAAGTATTTTACTCAGTTAAAAAGAAAATCAAACATACGAATCAAATAATACTCCATAAATCGGGGGGCAGGAGAAGAGCCGCTTCAGTTCAAAGGAGGTAGGCCCTATTGCAATCTGCTTGTTGCACTGGGCTGGTTTGGTTGGATGTATCGAACCATCGCTTAAGGACTAGCCTATGCCTATGCTAGTTCGAGGGGATTTCCCCCCTGGAGTTAACATCAGTGTTGACTCCTCTCTCCTCAAAAGTCTTCGGCTGAGACTATAAACTGAGGCCCCGTGTGCGAAAGTACGCTAACATCTTGTGCACACGTTAAAATCCTGTTCCGCTTTTCGTAAGAGTAGGCCATCGCGTGCCAGTGGGACAGATGACAAGATTTATTAAAAAAAACTGCATACACACGGGGACTGGATGTAAAAAAAAAAAAGGTCTGACAACGCTCCGTTGAACTATAGATACGTCATGGAATGTGCCAATGAACTGTAAATACGTCATGGAACGTTTATAGAGAATAGCACTAGCATATCATCAGCAATGTCCCACATGGGATGACCCATGAGGATGCTAAACCCTAAATGTCTACGATTAAAACTATTATGTTGCCTGTTTAGATTATTTTCTCCTCTTATTGTTTCCCTATGACTTTTTTTTTTAATCTGTTGAGTGAGATTTTCGTGGTTTTTTTTGTTTGTTTTTCACACCTTTGTTTTTGGTTTTATTTTGGGGATGCACAATGTTCCATATCATGAAGAAAATGTACTAATTCAATCACCTTAAATTCTCATCATGTGTGTGTGTGTGTGTGTGTGTGTGTGTGTGTGTGTGTGGTGTGTGTGTGTGTGTGTGTGTGGGTGTGTGTGTGTGTGTGTGTGTGTGTTTGTGTGTTGAAATTAAGAAAAAAGTGTTGTTTTTTTCAAGAATGATGAATAAGCGCCCATGTGCCTTTTTTTTACATACAGTCCCCGTGTGTATGCAGTTTTGTGATTTTTTTTTCATTTGTTCCCACTGGTACACAATGAATATTTCAAAAGAAGACGGAAAATGGATACTTTTTGTCATGGTCAGAATGTCCTAGGAGGGAATTTGGACTGGTAGGCTACTTGTTGACTAGGGACACCGGAAGTGCCTTTTCCGCGGCGAAAACAAAGTTGTCTGCGGATCGAAAGTTGCGCCGTCGTATCTTTCATCAAAACTCATTGATTGTTCTTGAAAATGATGTAAGTAGCGATCTGATTTGATTCCAATATTTGTTAACTACAGTTAAGATAATTTAGAAAATATGGGGCATTCTGCTGTCGGTATGATTTACGGCGATCACCGAGAATCGACGATACTTCGGCCTTGCAAAGTAGGCTAATAAAATTATTGTAATAAACTAATCCAAATGTCGAAATCGGCTAATGATTAATTAACTTCATTAAAATTTTCTTATTAAAGGATTGATAGTTTACTGTTACTACGGTGCTGATTCTGAGCTTAGATCACATTAACAGTGAGAAGGCAAGATTCAAAACTGAAGTGAAGGGGGGAGGGGGTGTTCCTGTGTGTTCCCAGTCTGTGTGTGTTGTGTGTGTGTGTGTGTGAGAGAGAGAGAGACAAAAGAGAGAGAGAATGTGTGTGCCTACAAAGTGGAAGAACATGTGTGTGTGTGTGTGTGTGTGTGTGTGTGTGTGTGTGTGTGTGTGTGTGTGTGTGTGTGTGTGTGTGTGTCACTGTCTTGGTGTCTACCTGTTTGTATTGTATACATGTAGAAGAGATAGAGGGAAAGAAAGTCAAAGATGTGTGTACATGATGTACACATTGTGTGTGTCACTCTGTGTGTGTGTGTGTGTGTGTGTGTGTGTGTGTGTGTGTGTGTGTGTGTGGTGTGTGTGTGTACATCTCTGTGTGTGTGTGTGTGTGTGTGTGTGTGTGTGTGTGTGTGTGTGTGTGTGTGTGTGTGTGCATGCATGCATGAGACAAACTTACATCACTTAGATGAGTTAGACTGAGGAACTGAGGTGAAAGAATGCATGCAAATTATGTATCATATAATTAATATTATTATTAATACTGCCATTACTGGGCATGTCATCTCAGAGTGTTTCACTTTCAGAGTGACTGTGTTCATGGGTATCCAGTGTTCACATATTTTTTTCTCTTCATGCTTGTGTTGTTCACATAACTGATGAGTGTGCCTAAACATGCATGCGTGGGTGCATGCGTGGGTGGCTGGGTGTGTGCACACATGCGTGTTTGTGTTTCAGGTGATCTGAGGCTGCCAGATATAAATTTATGTATACTGTCAGCATCATCAGTCAAGAACATTCATACTGGGAAAATAATAAAGTGGAGTCATTGAACGGATCCTTTTACAATCAAGTGTGACAAGAGTAGAACACATCAACATGATGAAGCGGTCTACATCCAAGAAAGAAGGACAGCAGAAATCAGAGGTATACCATGAATTTTTTTTTTTTCTGTATGTGTGTGTGTCACTATCATGACTATGTGTGTGTGTGTGTGTGTGTGTGTGTGTGTGTGTGTGTGTGTGTGTGTGTGTGTGTGTGACTCAACTCACTGTGTGTGTGTTTTCTTTGTACACACACACACACACACACACACACACACACACACACACACACACACACACACACACACCAAGTGTGAATAGACTCTAAATTAAACTACAACAACACACGCATGCATGCACGTACGCACACACACACACACACACACACACACACACACACACACACACACACACACACACACACACAGTGACACACACACACACACACACACACACACACACACACACACACACACACACACACACACCTCTTAGTAGTCTTACATATTTACAATCAGAGAAAGGTAAAACAAGGATACAAGAAAGTAGCAAGTTGAAAGGAATTTAATCAGTGCACCTTAGATTATTAATTTTCCTGTTTTTTTTTAATTTTCTACATGAGAATGAGATGAATCTTCATGACTTTTTTTCTTTAGTTTTAAAATATGTTTTCTGTTAGTATCTTATTGGTTCCTTGTTACTTTGTTTAAGTATAAGTCATTTGAGCTATGAACATTTATGTTACCCATTGCATGTTACAGGATGGAACTCAGCAAAAGATCTCGTCTTTTTTCCAGGTGTGTACATGTGTGTAAGCCCCCCCCCCCAAAAAAAAAAATTGTGTGTGTGCATGAGTGCGTGTGTGTGTGCGTGCATGTCTGTGTGTATGTTTGTGTGTGTGACTGTGTGTGTATGTTTGTGTGTGTGTGTGCGTGCATGTGAGTGCGTGCATGTGTGCATGCGTATGTGTGTATGTTTGTGTGTGTGACTGTGTGTGTATCACTGTATGTTTGTGTGTGCCCGCGCGTGCGCATGTGTTTATCAATAAATTATTGAGTAGGCTGGTTAGGCACATTAAAACTTTTAAACTTATCTATAAATATAATGAACATGCAGTTTTCAGCAAGCTGGAAAATTTTCACATTAATTATTCTTTTTCTTTTTATAAAAGCCAGTTCCCATCCTGTAGGCTAGTGTAGGAGTTTCTGGTACTCAATCAATCAATCAATCAATCAATCAATCAAATTTTTATTTCCAGATGGTACATTGAGTAAGCATCGATTTGCTTTTTTCCATCAAGCCATCTATCTAAAGAAAAGAAAAACAAAATCAAAACAACTGCAAAAAACAAAATAAAGCAACACAAAAAAACCCAACAAAAATCAAAGCAGAAAATCCCTAGCAAAACAATAAAACCAACAAAGAAAGAAAAGGGGAAAGAACAACAAAGAAACAAATAAAACAAAAACAAACATTTCACCAACATTAATTAGCTAACATGATTTCAACAACCTTAAAATAGAATATGTCTATAGATAAAACAAGCAACAATAGCAACTAAACAACCATAAGAGGAGAAAAAACAAACAAAAACACACACACCCACACACACACACACGAAAAAAAAAAAAAAAACCACAAAAAACCCCACACTCCCACTCAAAATTCATACGCACGCGCACAACACACACACACACACATACACACACACACACACACACACACACACACACACACACACACACACATACACCTACACACAACACACACACACACACACACACACACACACACACACACACACACACACACACACACACACACACACACACACACACACACACACACACACACACACACACACACACACACACACACACACACACACACACACACACACACACACGGTTTGCACTCATCCCCTCAGCACGTATACTCGTACGTACATTCATACATTTTGAGTCTTTAAAAAAATCATATAGTGTCAACCCTCCCCCCCCCCCCAAAAAAAAAAAAAAAAAAAAAAAAAAAAAAAAAAAAAAAAAACCAACCAAACAAACAAACAACCCCCCCCCCTCCACACACACACACACACACACACACACACACACACACACACACACACACACACACACACACACACACACACACATGCTTATATCAGATACAATGTAACCAAAATCCATTATTTAAGACTTTAAAAAAAAAAAAAAAAAAAAAAAAGAATCCACAAAATGTCAATAAGCAATTTATGTCAGAATCAAATATCTCTATACTTCAGTACATACAATCAGATGATATCCACATCTATTTTACTGTAACTGGAACAAAACTGGCCAGCATGTCAATTTAACCTAGTCTTGGACTGGAGTGATCTCTATTTTCAGAACTAAAGCAAAAAAGTCGATAAAGATTCAATATTTTGCATTTAAAGATTCAGTACCTCGCTTTTTGAATGTGATCTTATTCAGTGTCTCAGTTTTCATAACTCATAAATAAAATTATAAGGGCTTGTACAAATAAGAAAACATGATGATTACTTGTCAAGTTGTCATCATTGTCATGTCTTGCTTTTTTTTTTTAAGACTCTTTACTGCGCTGTTGACAAACAGCATTCGTCATAGAAACGGTCGCCAGCAATGCTCAGTTGATGATCGCTGTTCGTCATGATTCAAGCTCTCTCTGTTTAGTCCAGCATGTGCCTGAGCAAAATATGATAGCAGCAAAATGGTTAATATTATTTTTTGTTGTTGTCATTTTCCTCAGGCTTCAGTCTGTTTTTCTATTCCTTTCTTTCTTTCAACAGCCAGGCCCAGCACAGGCACAAAGCAAGCTCTTCAGCAATGTCACCGCCAAACCCAAGACATCCCTGTCCCTGAAACGACAGCCCAACTCATCCAGACCATCAAACACCAACCCTACACACGGGGGCCAGAAACAGCAGGCTGACAGCAACAAAAACGCCATGACCGTGTTGAAGGATTTCAACTGTTCTGCCCCACAGCACAAAACGCCGGAAAAGTCAGGATCCCTGGATTTGCCGGAGCAAGGAAGCCCGGAGGTTGTGGTCATCCCGGACACCCCGGAGAGCAAAGTCTCCAAGCCCTGGCCCAAGCCGGCCAGTCGCAGCTTTCTGTGCCCCGTGTCCAAGCTCTCCACCATGCCTGGAAAGAAGTCACCGCAGAAAGCCAAGCCGAGGAGAATTGTGAAAAAATACCTAGGGCCTGTCAGCATCGAGTTTGGCAAGAAGTGCCAGAGTGATGAAGAAAACGAAGAATCCAAATCCAAGGAGAACGCCATGATTGTTGATGATTCTACAGCAGAGCTTTCAGCAAACAACACTACTGCCACATCTTGTCCGCAGGTAGACTCAAACACAGGGTTAGGTGAGAACTTGCATATTTTCACCACCGAATCGGGTACTTTATCTACCAGCACAGAAACCTTGAAGGTGCCAGAGAATAACATGGAATTACATCCAGCCAAGCAGTCCACCACACCAACCAAACAGCACAGTAACAGGAGCTCTGTCAAACGAATGGCGGTTCAAGGCTTGTCGCCTGACCCAAAGCGTCTGTTTGCTGATGAAGTTGCGACAATGGAAGAAAAACCGGACTCCAAACCCACGGTTTCCCAGTGTAAGATGAAAGCCAAACGCCAGCTGGCGACGTTGACAGGCTTCAAGACTGTCAAAGAGATGAACCAGTCTGTCAACAAGTATCAGCTAGAGGGAAGGACCAAGTCTTCGGCAAAAACGAACTCCTCTTGCTCCAAGGATGATGTTCTGGAAGACATTTTGGGAGAGATTGCAAACAAGACACCAGATGTAAAATCCACGGAAAAGAAAAGCTCCACCCCCCTTACACTGAAGCCAGACAATCCCGCCATAACTCTGGTCAGAGTGGAGAGCATGGAAACTGAGTCGGCGTTCGACACATCAGAAGACGACGTTCTCAATGAAATTTTAGGTGAACTGGACAACAAACTATGCAAAAACACCATGAACATTTCACAGCACAATCCGAAGCCCTGCAGTCAAAAGGGTGGTGTTGCTACCAAGAAAAGCAGAAGCACAACCGGAACGAAAATAAAACCACGTCCATTTTCCAAAGGGGGTCACCCATCAGCATTGAAAGAACCTGGCAAGCTTGTTCAAGAGACAGAAAATGGGATGGATTTGGGAAATGAACTGACCAGTGCACGGCAGTGTGTGACAACACTGCAAGCTAACAGCACCCCAACAAAGAGCAAGAGGGAGCATGTGACAGTGCAAGTAGAAGACACAGTGAATACTGAACTGGTCAGCAGTTTTGGACACTTGTCACCCTTCAAAAACAGAGATCCTGCAAGGTAAGATTGTTTACATATTCATAGCCACATTCTTTTCATTGTTATCATAAAAATGTTTGAATATGGTCAGCTTCTTCTTCTCTCATTCGCTTTACACTGTCAGATGTGTCTGAGAAAAATAATGGCATGTCCTTTCCAGCTCCTCTCGTGGGCCGTACAGCTTGGTCTGTAGGGTTATCTCTGTCGGCCACACTTTCTTCCTCAGGTCGCTGAATAGCGTACACCTTTGAAGGATGTGCTCCCTGTCTGGTTTTCTTTACCACAGGCACACAGGGGAGAAGGAGCAAGTTTCAGTTTTGTGGACATATGGTGGTTTAGCCTGTTGTGCCCAGTGCGGAGTCTTAGAATTGTGACTTGATCTTCTCTTTTGAGGTGGTGGTAGTCATCCTTCTCTACTCTAGGTCAGGCCATAGATTTGATGATTGTCTTATATTCATGGAAGGTGAGGCTGCTTTCACACTGTTCTTTCTGTGCCCCCTGTTTTGCAAGTTCATCAGCTTGTTCATTGCCAGGTATGCCACAGGTATAATAATATGATTATATTCATATATTTTTTAAGATTTTCATAAAAATCAGGCATGGATCACATAATCTATGGATTATGTATATAATTCTGTTGAAAAATAGTATGTGACATATTTTACATTGATCTGAATATGTTGACAGATAAACAAAAAAACCCAGTGAATTGGGCAGTTTTGATTGTGTTTTTTATATATTTGCTTTGATGTAACCATTTTACTTGTTGCTCAAGAAGTTACGTAATCTACTTTCTAGGTGTTAATGTACCAACAATCTTCTTCAGGCATTTTGTCATACTTTAATCATTTACGTTTTGAATATTCACATAAATGTAGGTGTACAAAAGTGTGCATAAATGCCTCAAACAGTGTGCTTATGATTTTGTATGAGTATAAGTTTATTTTTCACACACATTTTTTTCATTTCTAACACGGGTTCTTCTTCCCATCTTCATCCACAGAAGCTGCAGTCAGACGTCAGCCCAGGACCAGTCCAGCCTGAAGTTCACAGACAAGTGGAACAGATACACTGTGCTCAGTGTCACCAGGGATGGGTAGGTGATGTTTTTACAGGATCCTTGTATACAAACAATAGCCATAAAACGCACATTAAAGAAGCCATAGAAGCAATTATTTTCCCTGACTTCATTCTGTAAAAGGTCAAGATAAAGATGACCCATAACTTAGGTCGGTTGTGGGGGAGCCAGGCATCAGAGACCTCAGCTTCTCTAGGGGCCAGCATATTGAGGGTGGCGCCCATCTCCTCTCCCTCACTGCTTTACCTTCCCTGACCCTAAAGAGGGCAGGTACCCATTTACAGCTGGGTGAACTGGGGGGCTGTACTTAAACCAAGGTGCGCAAACCACCCATCCAACTGGTAACCACACTTGATGCTGCTTAACCTTGGTTTGCGGAAAGCGAGTGCTCTGACCACTGAGCTATCCTGTCCCCTTTACATCATTGTATACATGCAATATCCATAAAACTCATAGTAAAGAAGCCATAGCATCATAAGTTTGCCCTGACATAATTCTTTATATTAAAAAAAAAGAAAGAAAAATAGATAGCCACTGTCATGTTGGAAATAAAACCACATGTATGCAAGCAGAGTAAAAGTGGATGGTTCATGTTGTTGTTGTTCATTCACCCTGTATAGATGATGTTTTGTGTATGTTGTTTTTTCATTCCTGTATGAGATTGATATGTTTCAGAACTCTCATGACAAAGTTCTGGAGTTGTCAAGAGAGGGAACCACCCAAGCTGTCAGGACTGCCAGACTTCAAGGATTCTGGTACTATTTTTTTTTTTATATAATAACACAACACATGCATGCATACATGCACACACATACACTTGACCAGACATACACACATACACACACGCACACATGCATGTATTCTTTATATCAGAATATATTTTGTAGAATTTGAGTGTACGCAATAGTATTTGTGCATATGTGTCAAATATGTATTATAATATTCTTTGATGTTATGAACTTAAAGCAAGAAATATTTGAATTGCACAGTATCTTAGGTCTACTCTCACAAGCTCATCAAACTGATTCCAATAATAGGAATTTTGTTCTTAACATTTTGACCTGAAGAACCTGTACTTTGCATTATCATTCAGAAGAGACTATAGAGTAAGGCCCTGTGTGCGAACGCATGCAGAACATCTTGCGCACTCCTTCGCCTTTCAGAGGAGCACGCCATTGTGTGCCGGTAGGAACAGATGAAAATAAAATTAAGGTAAAAAACCCAGCATGCACACAGGTGTCATGTTAAGACACCATCTCTGAGGAAAAATTGGGGAGTTGGAGTCCCCAGGGTGGCTTGGGTATTGTATATGGCAACGTTCTGGTGGCTCCTGCGACAGCACTGGAACCATTCGTATCGGTCATTGCCTTTCCAATGGGTCATTCCAGTAATGTGAGAGGGGAGGGTGGGGGTGGGGGGGGGTTGCTGCATAGGTAACAGCTTTCCCTCCCTACTTACTTACCCAGGCATTGCGAGCTAAAGCCTAGAGCACAACTCTATAGTCTTCCCAGACTGACGGATGCCTGCTACAAAAGCCCAAACTAAACTGGAAGTTTATGCTCTTGCTATGCTGTCTGTTTTCAGTCTGTCTGTCTGTCTGTCTCTCTCCACGTGTCCATCTGTATGCCTGTTTCTCTCTCTGTGTGAACATGGTTATGTTTTGATTTAAGGTTTATTTGTTGTGCTTATTTTCTTTCGTTTTTTTAAGGTCAGACACGCATATAGTGCAGGGAGATATCGTTCACCTTTTACTTGACGATCAAGGTCAGGCTTCTGGTAAAGGTGATGACGAGGAAAACGACGATTGTCCGGTCCTCATTAACGATCACCAGGGTCAGATCGTCGTCAACCCTGACCTTCTTCTGTCAGGAACCACCATTGTGTCCGGGGTCTATTGTCTTAGGAGGTGAGCGGTGTCTTTGCTGTCAGCTTTTAAAAACAAAAATCAAATATAGTGTGTTCAAATTCACTTAACATCTTTTCACAAGTTGTGATAATAGATGAGAGAGACACAGAGAGAGAGAGAGAGAGAGAGAGAGAGAGAGAGAGAGAGAGAGAGAGAGAGAGAGAGAGAGAGAGAGTGTGTGTGTATGTTAGGGGAAGGGGGTGTAGTTGGCAATGTATGGGAAAAGAAATTTCTGGGGATGAATACATGCTAGGTAATTTAAAAAATAAAACAAAACAAAACGAACAAACAAAAAACCAACAAAAAGCCCCTCCCCTGCCCCCCCCCCCCCAAACCCCACCTTTACTTTACTAAACCTACTGAACTGCAAGAAACAAGGAAAATGCAAATCTAACAGTTTCTGACAAAATCAGTAATTCCAATTAAAAAATAAATAAATAAATATCAGTTACTGAATTTTTCATAAAATCTAGTGTGTGTGTGTGTGTGTACAGGCATATATAAAGGATATCAGGACAAATCTTTTATTTATTTTATTTTTTTATAAAATCCTCTCTCAAGGGCGTGTTAGAGTGGTATGTTTCTGTTAGTGTTAGTGAAACTGAAGATAGGATTTGTTGAACTGATAAGCCCCCCCCCTATCAAACTCTTGCACACAAATTTTGTCGCTTGTAGTAGTTTTTGTATTTTGGTGGCTTGTTATAGAAGAGGAGTGGCATGTTTCTGTCAGTGTTATGCTGAAAATGCTATAATAAAAAAAATTTTCTTTTAGACTTTTTTCCTCACTTTCAATAGCTATTGTGTCTTACATTTCTTGTTTTTCTTCTGGACATTATTGCTATGTTTCTATTCATGCTGATAAAATTCAAGATAAAGTTTTGATAATGCATTAATAACAGATACAGTAATCTCTTGCAGACTGTCTGATAATAGATATAGTAATCTCTTGCAGACTATCTGATAATGCATTGATAACAGATACAGTAATCTCTTGCAGACTGTTTTCATTATGTTTACCAGTTATATATATCTCACTCCAGAAATTTTTTGAGCTAGTTTGAATGTGAAACAGTGAAAGAAAAATTTTAAAAAGGACAACTTGAAGTTGGTCTAAAGCCCCATCTTTCACCTTGAAGTGTAAAGTTATCATTCTAAACATGTTTATGTTATGATTATTAGAATACTTACCAATGTTCATATAAATCCTTTAAAAAAAAAGGCATAAAAAATCTGGTTATAGATTATCAGTGGGTTTTTATACATTGACTGATTGAGAATAAAACAATGATTTAAAGTATTTACAAGGTGTGTGTGTGTGTGTGTGTGTGTGTGTGTGTGTGTGTGTGTGTGTGTGTGTGTGTGTTGTGTGCATGTAGTGTGTGTGTGTGTGTGTGTGTGTGTGTGTGTGTGTGTGTGTGTGTGTGTGTGTGTGTGTGTGTGTGTGTGTGTGTGCATCTAAGTATGTACTCGTCTGTGTATGTGTAAGTATGAACAGATTAAGATAACAGATTTCTTTGTGTTTCTTTTTGTTCAGTTTGTGCAAATAAACTTGTAATAAAACAAACTGATTTCTTCAATCTCTTTGTTTCAGGTCCATTTTGAATGAAAAGTTCAAGGTAATGTCACACATCCCTTTCATGCTGTCACACACTATTCATTCATCTATATAGTTTTTATGCCATGTTGATATTGTTGAATTATGATGTAACGATTCAAAGCATTTTTAAAATCAACTACCATATATTATAAAAACCCATTCTGTTAAGAAAAAGGTTTTCATGCAATCTGGAAGTAAATTAAGCATTCGCATGGTTGTATTAGTAATCTATCTCCACTCTGCTACAGTAGTAATAACTATAAATTACACTTACAGTTATCACTACTGTAGCAGAGTGGAGATAGATTATTGTAACATGTAGCTGGTGGTCCCTGTCTGTGCCCTGTTTGCCAGAACTTGAGTTTGTGCCCACTCTGCCCCCGTCAAGAGATCACCCACATTAATTAATGTGGCATGGAGGTGTGATTACAGATTTCACTCCCAACAACCCAAGCAGGATGGGAAATCTATGCATGATTCTTGCTCATTTCCTGCATCCCTCCACTATATGCACATGAGAACCGCGCGCAGCCCCTACTGTCAGTTCGTGCCTAGCCGAGCTACTGTCCAGACGTTTATCATATCGCCTCTCGCTGTGTCGGCAACGCCCATCACTATCAGGAATCTCAGCACTAGCTATAATAGTTTCTAGACCTTGCTTTTCTTGGTTTGCTTTATTTTGTGTATAACTTGGGGTTGTTGTTGTTTTTTGTAGTGCTTGTGAAATCTATTTTTGTGGAAAAGTTTCTGGGGAAAAAAAAAAAAAAAAAAAAAAAAAAAAAAAAAAAAAATGGAGACCCATTCTGTGGACTACACCAGTGACCAGGATTCGGTTATGGAGTCAGAATCCTATGAAGAACCACAAGCTGGCACCTCTGCTGAACCCTTGGTGGAAAGGGAGCCATCTCTCCGAGACATTTTTTCAATCATTCAGAACCTTTCCAAAAGAATGGACAATTTTGAAAGAAGTGCACCGCACACCAAGAAGAGGAAAATTAGCGCTGACGCTGATAAACCCCTCGCTGAGAATGAAGGGAAAAGGAAGAAGGCAGGTAGTGATTCAGAATTTGTCACCGACAGTGTTTCTGATAAGGCAGAGGAACTGGAAAAAGAGCTGATAGCAGATGCTACAGAGGAGGAGGATGACGATATTTTTGCTGAAATGGCATCATCTTTTGACGATAATGAAGAAAAAGGACCACCGGTCTCAGGAAAATTGGCAAAGCTGCTTGAATCCAGATTTGGATCAAAACTTCCAGACAGAAAGCTGAGGGAAAAACTGACAAAGTACCCGATTCCCGAAAACTGCGCATACCTGGGCGTTCCCCGAACAAACCAGGAAGTTTTTTCTGTCCTCAAGCCCTTCACTAGAAAGACAGACATTCGGATGGCAAATACACAGAAAACACTGTCAAAAGCTGCCATAGCCATAACCCTCTGCACCGACCGACTTTTGAGGGTAAGAGATACCATCTCAGGGCAGGATGCCACTACAGTACGCAGTGAACTGACCGGATGCATAGCTCAACTTTCAGATGCCCTTGCCCTCACAGGTCACGCCAACCATGACCTGTCCCAGAAACGGAGAGACATGCACCGACCCTGCCTACCCCGTGAACTCTCTGGCATATGTGCACCGCAGGTTGCCATGACCCCAGATCTACTGTATGGCTCTGATTTTCACAAATGTCTAAAAGAAGTGCAAGAGTCCCAGAAACTCGGTCAGAACATGCGTGGTCAGCAAAAGAGGAGCACGTGGCAGCATAACAACAGTAGCTCTTTTTTAGGCCGGAAGCCGTGGAGGCAGGGGCAGGGGGGAGTTCCTTCGGTCAAGCAAACAAAGTGTTTTGGAAGAAGGGTCAGAAAAACAGCCACCGGCAGTAACTCGATCTTTGACAGAACCGCCCCTCCCTTCTGGAAACAAGGTTAGTGAGTTTGAACTTTGCTTGCCTTCTTTGTGTGCTTATCTTGAAATGAAGCATGATAACTTTAAAGCAGGAAGCTTAAAGGAAAAGCTGTCGCACTGGAATGAACTAACTTCTGACCCTGATGTACTTGAAACAGTTGAAGGAATTAAAATCACCTTTGATGATTGCCCAGTAGACATAAAGCAAAGTTCGCAAAGGTTGTTTAGCAACCGTGAAAACTATGCTGTTGACTCTGAAATAAGAAACTTGTTGAAAAAAGGTGTGATAAAAGAGTCTTTACCTGAATCAGGACAAGTTGTCTCACCTATCTTTGTTAGGGAGAAAAAAGACGGATCATTTAGAATGATTTTAAATCTGAAAGCTCTGAACAAAAATGTGGAATATAAGAAATTTAAGATGGAAACAATATATACAGCTTTGGATCTAGTTACACAAAATTGCTTTTTCGCATCAATTGATCTGAGAGATGCGTATTACGTCATAGCAGTAGAGGAGACTTTTCGGAAATATCTGAAATTCAGATGGAGAGAAAAACTGTACTGTTTTCAGGCAGCTGCTATGGGACTCAGTCCGATTCCCAGAAAATTCACAAAACTCATGAAACCTGTCCTAGCACGCTTACATGATATGGGTCACCTGATCACTTCATTCATTGATGACAGTTTGATTGTGGGAGAGACTGAAACAGAAGTTGTACAGTGTGTGGTAGACACGATACAATTATTAGACTCCCTAGGTTTCTATGTACATGAAAAGAAATCACAGTTCATGCCTGTGCAAGAAATCACCTACCGGGGTTTCAAAATAAACTCAACAGACATGACAGTCACACTGACAGATGAACGGAAACAAAAACTGCTGTGTGCATGCATTCTATTATTCAGTCAGGAAAGTACAACTGTAAGATCTCTGGCATCTTGTATTGGACTAATGGTTTCTTGTTTTCTTGCTGTGCCATTGGGTCCTTTGTACTACAGAGCACTTGAACAAGATAAGTGTTCCGCACTTAAACTAAGCAAGGGAACTGGGAAAAGCCTGCTGTGTTATCAGCTGAAGGGAAGACAGAGCTAGAATGGTGGATTAATAACATAGACAAGCAAAAGGCTCCCATTCAGAGATCAGACCCCACCATTACTATGAAGACAGACAGTTCACGTACAGGATGGGGTGCATGGGTTGTTGATACCAAATCACAAACACAAGGCATGTGGAGTGAGAAAGACAAAGAAGGACACATAAATGCTTTGGAGCTATTAGCTGTCTTTTTTGGTCTCAAGTCTTTGTTGCATGACCAACGTAATGTTCACATAAGAATTATGACTGATAACACAAGCACTGTTGGTTGTATTAACAACATGGGTTCGAACAGATCTAAACATCTGAATGATGTATCTCAGCAAATCTGGCATTGGTGTGAAAGCAGAAACATATGGCTCAGTGCTGCTCACATTCCTGGTGTTGAGAATGTTGAAGCTGACAGTCTGTCTAGACAGATCCACATTGACACAGAATGGAAACTGGATTCAATGCTACTTTCTGAGGCTATGAATATTCTTGATATAAAACCTGTCATTGACTTGTTTGCCTCTAGATTAAATTTTCAGTTTTCCAGATATGTGTCTTTCTTGCCTGACCCAGGAGCATGTGCTATTGATGCATTTAGCATGTATTGGGGAAATGAGACTGTTTATTGTTTTCCACCTTTCAGCATTATACCCCGGGTCCTGGCAAAGATAAAGAAAGACAAAGCAAGAGGGGTTATAGTAGCGCCAACCTGGAAAAATCAGCCCTTTTGGCCAGCACTGATGAAAATTCTCACAGCCAGACCTGTCCTCTTGTCAGCCAGAAACACTCTTCTGACACAACCAAGTCAAAAGGAGACAAAACACCCACTGAGGAAAAGCCTGACGCTGCTAGTCTGCAAAGTGTCAGGGATAGATTCAGAACACAAGGCTTTTCTGAGGAGACTACCAGTATTCTCATGTCCTCATGGCGACCCGCAACAAAACAGATGTATGATGTGTACATACGAAAGTGGGAGAGGTACGCGTGTGAGCAACAAGTGGATTCAGTTTCACCACCTCTAGCCACAGCTGTAAATTTTCTGGCATCGCTGTTGAAAGAGGGATATTCTTATAGCGCTGTGGGCACCGCTCGTTCTGCGCTAAGTTTGTTTTCTCTGCAACTATGAAGGGGCAACGTTTGGTCAACACGAACTTGTAAAAAGATTTATGAAGGGTGTGTTCGAAAGAAAACCACCACTACCAAAGTATCACCACACTTGGGATGTAAACATTGTGCTAAAAATGTTAGAAACGTGGGTTCCAGTGCAAAACCTGACGTTCAAGGAACTGACAATGAAACTTGTGATGTTAATTGCCCTTCTGTCGGGTCAGAGGTGTCAAACTATTGCTGCTTTGGACATCGACAATATGCTACTTTCAAGGGAAAAGTGTGTTTTTTATGTAAATAGATTATTAAAACAGTCAAGAAGAGGAGCCCATCAATCACCTATTGAACTCATGGCTTTTGTGGAAAAAGAGGCTTTGTGTGTAGTTCACACTTTGAAAGAATACCTGAGACGGAGCAAAGAACTGAGGGCTCAGAATGCTACCCGACATTTGTTTATCACTCTCCAAGCACCGCACCGAGGGGCCACTAGCGATACCATCGCGCGCTGGCTGAAGTGGACGATGGAGAGGGCAGGCATAGACATTACACGCTTCACGGCACATAGTACGAGGTCAGCCAGTACTTCCGCTGCTAAACTTGCAGACGCTCCTATAAACATCATCATGAAAGCAGCTGGATGGACAAATGTTTCCACGTTTGCTAAGTTTTATAATAAGAAGACGGGGCCAACACTGACCATGGGCCAATCCATCATGGAGCGTTTCCTACAACATAAATAAGGTAGGACAGTTTCTTGTTTACATGTGGTGGATGTGTTTGTCTCGAGAACACTGTGGCTCTAAAATCTCATGTGCATATAGTGGAGGGATGCAGGAAATGAGCAAGAATTAAATACAACAAAGCGAGACTTACCTAGTAAGGTGAAGCTGGTTGTAAATTCTTGCGAATTTATTGTAGACCGGAACGGAGTGCACATGCCCACCCCTAAAATGGTCTGCATGCATACCATGCAAGTAAAATGAAATGCATACCATGCAAATGAAACAAATACCACTTTGTGGAACTTTGATCTAGAACTGACAACAGTGTTCTGCACACCGTGCATCAGTAAGACATCCCACCCTTTCAAAATGATAATAATGATAACAATGTTTATAAAATATTTAGTGTTCCTGTTATAGTATGACACAGTGTTCTCTCGAGGCTCTAAAAACTGACAGTAGGGGCTGCGCGCGGTTCTCATGTGCACTCCGTTCCGGTCTACAATAAATTCGCAAGAATTTACAACCAGCTTCACCTTACTAGGTAAGTCTCGCTTTGTTGTATTTAATTATGTCTCATCTGAAAGACCGGAAAGGGACTGGAGTTGCGTTGAAGCTTATTGTGTAGTTTTGTTGCTGCCCACACTGCGCAAATCCAGCATGACTCAGTCAAGGGTCCAGTGCTGAAATTAGACTCTTTCCTTTTACCACGTCTAAATGCGGTCAGTTTCTGCTATACTTAGCACCAACTGGGGTGAAATAAATAGCAGCTGAGAGGAGGAGTTGAAAGTGAGTGAAACTGACAGCTGTCTGTGAGTAATATTTGGACCTCTGACTCTTTGAATCGGAACCAAACATGATAGCCACTGAGCCAATGATGCCCCTGATCTGGTCAGAGTCTGTGAGAGTCCCTGTCCTTTTGATCATCTTTGACAGGGGTAGCCACATGTTATAAATATGTTATGGGATTTTTGCTTGTGTTTTAATTATTCTACCCCTTGTCGCTATTTGCAGCATGGAGTTTTCTTTGTTTGCTTCACTGTTTATACTGTCGCTTAGTTAAAGCATGTGCAAGCTATGTATGTGTAGTTCCAATGCTTCTTGCTGCCTGTGTTGTGATTGTGTACCGTGGTGTGTGCAGGGGGTGGACAGCAAGAACGTTCACATGCTGTACGGCAGCATCATACACAGTCTCTTCCAGGAGGTAGGTCTGGGCAGTGATCAGTTATAAATACTGGTAGATTGATGGTCTGGTGGTACTACCCTTAACAATACCTATACCAATACCAATACTAATACCAGTACTTTGTTGCCTCAACAAGCAGAGAAATCCATGTGGGCTACAAGCCATACATAAAAACAATTAATAGATTAAAAAAAAAATTATCACAATAAAAACAACCCACCAAAAATGGGAGCCAGCAGATGATGGGTGGTATGACTGACATGACCATGTGTGTATACATGCTGAGACTGAGCGTCTTACACATCAGTTTAGGTTTTTCTTGACATGTGTGAAGAAATGACCTTACTTGCAACATCTCTGAATTCTTCTCGTCTCTTCTGCATGCCCTTGCTGGCAGGGATGCATAGTGCTTGGTCTTTTCCTGTGTTTGTGTCTCAACTGGAGGTCTGCCCACTGGCCTCAACTGACACATTTGAACTTCATAATAGCTCACTTTTTTTTTTTTTTTACAGGATGCATAGAGAGAGAGAGAACTTCTCTGTCACTCTGTTGGCTTATGTCCCTGTCCTTTGTATGATTTTATTTATTATGTAATGTTACCAAAAACACTTCAACAAACACCACTCGTGAGACAGAAACAGAGAGACAGACAGAGAGACAGGCAGGTAAGCAGGCAGAGTTTTCTGTCACAGAATCTGCTTATTTCCCTGTCCTTTTTATTTGTTATGTAATGTTACCCCAAACACTTCAACAAACACCACCCGTGATGCATGTTGTTTATGGTCTTCCCGCAGGTGTTGAAAAATCGGCTGACCAAGACCGAGGAAATTATGGCCGCTGCCAAATCCATCGTCAAATCCACCAAATTTCTGCACGACATGTGAGTGTCAGTTCAGTCTGTTTTGTGGAAAGAAAGAAACCCTTTTCTGCTTCTTAAAATGGACATTTTTTCAACATAATAGTTTTGGATTGGGGTTTCTTTGTTCGTCCCTCAGCTACAGCTCTGAGGCTCACCAATGCTAGATTTTTGTGTATCATGTGACTGTTTTTGCCACCATTAAGGTAGCCACATTCCGCCTTTCGGTATTTACTTGCTGTGTTTGTTAGAAGTGGGATGTAATGGTCAAATGTTGAAATATTGTAAACCTGCATTCACATGGTGACTGGATGTAAAAAAAAAAAAGAAAAAATTTAGCACATGAGTGCTTATATCCATTATCCTCGACATAAAAGAATTAAAAAAATAAAAAATATAAAAATAAATAAATAAATGAATGAATGAATAATGAATGCATGAATGAATGAGTGAGTGAGTGAGTGAGTGAGTGAGTGAGTGAGTGAGTTAGTGGTTAATGAATGAATGAAGGAATGAATGAATAATGAATAAATAAACAAAGGAATGACATTGTTTCAGGTATGGCAGAGTGCCTCAGAGGCGAGAGTGATGGAGGAGATAGAAGCCTACGTCAGTCCTCTGCAGTCCTGGCTCCACAAGCATGTGCCCTCCCTCACCAACACCACCCCTGACAGGTATTTTGTTCTCTTTTTTTCTTTCTTTTCTTTTTTTAATTTTGATTATTTTTTATTTTCACTGTCAGGTATCTCAAACAGAACTGCTGACAGGTGTCTTTTTCCTCTTTTTTTTTGCTTTTCTTTTTTTTTTTTTTTTAATTTTCTATTTTCACTGTCAGGTGTCTCAAACAGAACTACTGACAGGTATCTTTTTCTGGGGTTTTTTGGTGGGTTTTTTGCTTTTTTTAATTTTAATTTTTATTTTTTATTTTCACTGACAGGTATCTCATTCTTTTCAAAGTGTGCCTTGTATTAAAATAAAAAATTGATGATGAAAGATATGAAAAAAACACAGCTGTGTGAAAGTTATTTGATCTACTGTAATAAGTCTAAAAACACGCACACACGCACGCATCCATACTCATGCACGCACCACCTCGCACTCTCACACACAGACTCACACACACACACACACACACACACACACACACACACACACACACACACACACACACACACACACACACCACACACACACACACACACACACACACACACACACACACCACACACACACACACACACACCACACACACACACACACACACACACACACACACACACCACACACAACACACACACACACACACACACACACCAGACACACCACACACACACACACCACACACACACACACACACACACACACACACACACACACACACACACAACACACACCACACACACACACACCACATATCTGTTGTCTGCCTGTCTTTTACAGCACTCATATCTTATACCCATATTTTTTTTAAAGTGAAGATAGAGGTGTTCCCATAAACTAGGCGGTTGTTGGGGAGTGAGGTGGCAGAGACCTCAACTTCTCAGAGGGCCAGCATTTTGAGGATGACACCCATCTCCTCTCCCCCGCTGCTTGCTTGTTTGATTTGGTCTTCTGTCCCTCAGGAGTGCTGGGGATGTGAGGGTGGTGCAGATCCATGACATCGAGGAAACCATCTGGTCACCAAGGTCTGTATTGACAAGTAGTGTGTGTTTTGTTCATTTATTTTAAAAAAATTATCTATATGTTTATTTATTTATTTATTTTTTAGATTGAGGATATTGGAATAAGCACTCATGTGCTTTTTTTTTTACATCCAGTCCCCATGTGTATGCAGTTTTGTAAATGTCATCTGTTCCCACTGGCACACGATGGCCTACTCTTACGAAAAGCGGAACAGGATTTAATGTGTGTGCAAGATGTTCTGCGTGCGTTCGCACACTGGGGCCTCGGTTTATGGTCTCTTCCGAAGGACTTTTGGGGAGAGTGGAGTCAGCACTGATGTAAATCCAAGGAAAAATCCTCTTGAACGAGATTTGAACCTGGGTCAGCAGATCACAAACACATCACTCTGACCACCAGGTTATCCCATCTGTGTGTGTGTGTGTGTGTGTGTGTGTGTGTGGTGTGTGTGTGTGTGTGTGTGTGTGTGTATTTATGTGTTTCTGTTTGCACTATATGATGCACTGCAATACAAATCATACAATGCGATTCACATGTATGAACACAGTACTACAGGAGAACACAGCTCAAAAACACAACACAAAACATGCATCATGAATCACAGCTGCTGTAAAAAAAACTGTGCTCTGTTTTTCTGTTCACAGGATCGGAGTGAAAGGAAAGATAGACATGACAGTGGAAGTGGAGGTGAGTGCAGTAGTCCTCTTTTTTTTTTTTTTTTTACAACATTGTCGGTGCTGCTAAACTTGACTTGGAGAAAGTGAGCGTTCTGACCACTTAGCTATCCCGCCGCCATGGTTACCAGTTGGATGGCTGACCGTTTGCGTGCCTTGGTTTTAGTACAGTCCCCCCCAGTTCACCCAGCTGTAAAATGGGTACCTGCCCTCTTTAGGGTCAGGGAAGGTAAAGAAGCGAGGGAGAGGAGATGGGCGCCGCCCTCAACATGCTGGTCCCTAGAGAAACCGAGGTCTCTGACGCCTCGCTCCTCTACGACCACAAAGGTTATGGGACACCTTTACCTTTTACCATACAAGATGTTGCTGCGTTATTGTTACCTGTACATCAGCTCAGAACCCTAGGGGTTGCCCAGGTGTGCAGTCATTGCACCTGAGAGTCCCTTTGAGATTGAAAGTACACACTAGACAAGAGGTTTGCTTTTATGACTTGTTTCAACTACTCACCACACAGGCAGCCAAACTCTGACTTCAGAGATTTTTTTTGTTCCTTAACCCTCTTAGTCCTGAACCGGAATTTGCCGGGAATGAATAATTGCCTTCCTTGAATCCCAAACCGGGATTTGCCAGGATTTACACACAGTAGATTTCCATCACACTGTGACCATCACTAATTGCTACCACATGTCAAAGCTCTATCAGGCTAGAGGAAATAACCCTACTGTGTGTCTGGAAGTAATTATAGCTGCTGGTATGTACTTAGAAAGAGGAAAAGGTGAGCGAGCATGTGTGCCTGACCTGATTTTCGTGATGGAATGCAAAGTCTAGGGGCAGTTTGTGTTCAGAGAATCCGAATGCAAGAGGGTTAAAAGGAGAGCCCAGATTGCTATGCTAAGAGATTGTCATCTTTCTGAGACGTTTATGAAAAAGTTGATTCTAAAATATAAAAAAATGTTTACTCTCAGATGCCGAAGAAGGGAGAGTGGAGGAGAAAGGTGGTACCTCTGGAGCTGAAGACTGGCAAAGCCTCCTACTCCGTGGAGCATAAAGGACAGGTGAGACAACTCTGAAACATTCAGGGTTGTTTTTTCATTTTCGTTTCTTTTTTCTTTAACCCTTTCGCTGCTATCATATTTTGCTCAGGCTAATGCTGAAGGAAACAGAAAGAGCGTTGAATCATGACAAACAGCGATCTTAGCTGAGCATTGCTTGTGATGGTATCTATGATGAACACTGTTTGTCAGTTGCACAGTAATGAGGTTAATTATATCACAGATATATGTGAAAGTTGTATATGTATTAATGTGAAGTGAGTTGTGGGGGACGGTTTAGTTACTTGCTTGTACTGAATCTTTTTTGTGTGTGTGTGTTTTTCGTTGTTGTTTTTTTTCATTTGGTTGAAAGATTCATACCTTGTTCTTTTTGCTTTGTTTTATATGTGTAAGTGTGTGCGCATGCGCGCATATGTGTGTATGTGTGAAACAACCTCCCCCTCCTCCCCCTCATCCCATCAAGTGATGACTGTGTGTGGTGTTCAGGTGACGCTATACTCTATGATGATGTCTGACCGGAGGCAGAACCCAGAGGAAGGTCTGCTGCTCTACCTGAAGCACAACGACATGAGCACTGTCCCTGTGAAGCCGGTCAACACACAGGGTCTGTCAGCTAGTGTTGTCTTTTTTTTTTTTTTTCTAATATTTATTCTTTTATATTTATTCTTTTATATTTATTCTTTTATATCGAGGATAACAGAATAAGCAATCATGTGATTTTTTTCATCCGGTCCCCGTGTGTATGCAGTTTTGTAAATATTGTCATCTGTTCCCACCGGCACACGATGGCCTACTCTTACGAAAAGCGGAACAGGATTTAATGTGTGTGCAAGATGTTCTGCGTGCGTTCGCACACGGGGCCTTGGTTTAAAGTCTCATCCGAAGGACTTTTGGGGAGAGTGGAGTCAGCACTGATGTTAACTCCAGGAAGAAAATTTCCTCGACTGGCTTGACTTGTCTTGGTTTTTGTTTTGTGTGTTTGTGTGTGTGTGTGTTGTGTGTGTTGTGTGTGTGTGGAAGCACAATGACAGAGCACTATCCCTGTGAAGCCGGTCAACACACAGGGTCTGTCAGCTAGTGTGTCTGTGTGTGTGTGTGGTCTGTGTGTGTCTGTCTGTGTCTGTCTGTGTCTGTCTGTTGTGTGTGTTGTGTCGTGTGGTCTTGGTTTTGTGTCTGTGTTGTGTGTCGTGTGTTGTGTTGTGTTGTGTGTGTGTGTGTGTGTGTGTTTGTGTGTGGAAGCACAACAACATGAGCGCTGTCCCTGTGAAGCCAGTCAACACACAGGGTCTGTGGCTATAGACTATCGTGTAATGTCTGGAGGTTTTTTTTTGTATTTGTGTGTGTTGTGTGTGTGTGTGTGTGTGTGTGTGTGTAGTGTGTTGTGTGTGTGTGTGTGTGTGTGTGTGTGTTGTGTGTGTGTGTGTGTGTGTTGTGTGTGTGTGTGTGTGTGTGTGTGTGTGTGTGTGTGTGTGTGTGTGTGTGTGTGTGTGTGTGTGAGATAGAGCAAGAGAGAGTGTGTAGGGGTAATATATATACATGTGTGAGTGTGTGTGCATTCCCCAGCTTAACACTGGGGGTCTGCCACCCAGAATGTGCACCTGACTCACTCATCTCACCTGGGAATCACTGTGAGATTGAAACTGCACACTGAATGAGAAGTTTGCCTGTATGACTGTTTTCAAGCACCTCGCCATATAGGCAGCCATACTCCGACAGGGGGAGGGGGGGACGGGATAGCTCAGTGGTCAGAGCGCTTGCTTCCCCCAGCCAATGGCAGTGTCAAGTGTGGTTACCAATTGATGGGTGACCGTTACGCGCCTTGGGTTCAGTACAGCCCCCCAGTTCACCCAGCTGTAAATGGGTACCTGTCCTCTTTAGCGTCAGGGAAGGTAAAGTAGCGAGGGAGAGGAGATGGGCGCCGCCCTCAATATGCTGGCCCCTAGAGAAGCTGAGGTCTCTGATGCCTCGCTCCCTTACGACCACAAAGGTTATGAGACACCTTTACCTTTACCTTTTACTCCGACTTCAGAGGAGTTGAGTTGTTGTTTTTTGGCAATGCCCTGCTGGCACTGTTGCAGGCTTGCTTCAGCTGCGGAACGAAATGGCGTACTACCTGAGTCGTCAGGCCCAGAGGAGAGTGGGGGAGGACGGCAGTGTGACTGACAGTCTGGGGTCTCTGCCCCCCCCTATCAACAACATCCGCTCCTGTGCCAAGTGTCCACAGCTTGTCAACTGCGCTGTCTATCAGAGGTAGGGAGGAATGGGGGGAGAGTGTGTAGGGGTGGTGGGGGAGTGTGGGGGTGGGGGAGAATGTGTATGTGTGTGTATGAATTGGGGTAGTGTGTGTGTGTGTGAGTTTGGGTGTGAGTGTGTGTGTGTGTGTTGGATGGGGGTAGTCAAAGTCAAAGTCAAAGTCAAACTTTTATTTCCAGATGGTACATTGAGTAAGCAGTCCAATGCTTTTTTTCATCAAGCCATCCATCTAAGAAAAAAAAAAAAGAAAAAAAAAAGAAAAAAAAAGAATAATCATATTTGAACAAGTAAAAACTTAAAGAAGATATGTGGTACAAATGAAAAGATTAAAAATGAACTTGAAAAATATTCACACGAAAAGAAGAAACTACACACTCACACACAAACACACACGCACACACACACACACACACACACACACACACACACACACACACACACACACACACACACACACACACACACACACATAATATATATATATAAAATATATATATAATATATATATATATATATATACACCACACGCACACAAGGAAAATAATGCATGGTTCCTTAAAAATCGTTTTACACACACACATACAAACCTATATCAATTCCCTCCTCCAAAACAAGTACGGTGCATACAAAGAAAAACAATACATTACAAAGCAATGGATTCGAAACAGAAAGGAAAGACAATCACATTAATTTCCTTCCTTTTTCTCAGTCCTTCACTCCCAAACTTGTGTTTATAGATTTACACAAAAACATGTCAGCGTTCTATCAAATAAGTGCATTCAGGTACATAAAAAAATCTCAGCTAACTTGAGCACCAGCTCATCAATTGTATAATTAAAAAATCAATCAATATATTTTTTTTTATTAAAAAAAATAATAATTAAGAATAATAATAATAATAAATATATATAAAACAAACAAAAAAAATAATTTAACAAAATAATAATCAAATAAAAAAAATAATAATCCCACAAAAAGCACATACAAGAAAAAAAAAATCAACATTTCCTATAACTAAATATCTCATGTACTGTATCACACACACACACACACACACACACACACACACACACACACACACACACACACACACACACACACACACACACCACCACCACCACCACCACCACACACACACCAGAACATACATCCAAACCAAAGAGAAATCAAACAGATAAAATCAGGCAACCCCCCCCCCCCCCCCCCCTAAAAATGTTAAAGCCCAACCAAACAACATCAGCATCAACAACAACAATAACCACACACCAACTCACTCACACACACACACACACACACACACACACACACACACACACACACACACACACACACACACACACACACACACACACACACACACAACACAGCAAAATCAACCATCAAGGTCTAATATCTTATCAAGTCATCAGCAGATCAGTATCCCTTAAAAGTAACATCAAGAGATGAAAATAAATGACCATATAAACTGTGGTCATACCATATTTATAATGATAATAATGACTATCAGTGATACATTCATCTCTCTGTCCCTCGCACACATGCTACATGTAACATTTTTAATTCAGTTGTAACACTAAGCCACAATACAAGTACGTTGGAATGAAACAGTAAAGAGTGATGTTATATCACAAGCAAATGTACACGTTTACAAGTCTTGTTCTATACACTTATCTATGAAATATTTCTTTAGATGTGCTTTAAAATTATCTTTGTTTTTGATACATTTCAAATTTTTTGGTAGCTTATTCCATAGGTCGCTACCTGAACATAGTAGGCTTGATTTATATAGATTATTTCTGGGTCTTGGAAATGTTAGCAAATGGTTGTGTCTGTGTTGATTGATTTTGAAAGTATTGGTAATCTTGGGAGGTGCAGTTTGGTTAACAACTTTTTGCATAAACATGGCTTTATTGAAGGAAAGTCTGTTTCGAAAAGTCAGGACGTTTATTTTCTTATAATCCTCAACTGTCAGGGTACTTGATTTTAACAGGACAAGTTTTACTGCTCTTTTATATAAACGATGAATGAATTTCAAGTTCGTTTCACTACAGGTATCCCATATAGTTGATGCATAGTCAATAATAGGTAGAATATGACAACAAAAAAACAGTTTTCGAGAGTGATGATTCAAAAAGTGTTTGATTTTCGATAATTGACTAACCTGTGAGCAATGGCTTTCCTAGTGACAAAATGTGATCAGTCCAAGTCATATTTTTGTCAATGGTGACACCTAAAAGTTTATGAGAGTCAACTTCTTCAATTATTCTGCTATCAAGTAACAGAGGTAGGAACTTATCTCTCATTTTTTGTCTTTTCTGTCTTGCTGATACATACATGCACTTGTTTTTTGTGCATTTAAGGACATATGGTTTAACTGAGTCCAAGTAATCAATTTGTCAATGCTAAATTGAAGTTTGCGAGATAAGCTGCAAGGGTCTGAATCACTACAAAGTAGAGTGGTATCGTCAGCAAATCATTTCACAGCTACATTGAATAAAACAGGGTAAGTCATTTACAAAGATTGAAAACAAGAGAGGTCCCATTACTGAGCCTTGTGGTACCCCATAGCTAATAGGTAGTAGTGCTGATGTTTGATTATTAACAGTTACGAGCTGTTGCCTATTTGACAGAAAACTTTTTAGAAGCTGAATAATTTCAGGTGTCAGTTTGTACATTTCTAATTTGCGTAATAACAGAGAATGATCAATCACATCAAATGCTTTTTCAAAGTCAACAAAAAGGAGTCCTGTAAATTTATTGTTATTTATGTTGTGTAAGAGACTTTCAGTAAGCTGAGTTAGAGCAGTGTGGCAGGAATAGTTTTTACGAAACCCCGATTGATCTTCATTTATTAGGCTTTTGTTAATAAAGTAAGAACTTAGCGATGTTTGTATGTGTTTTTCTATGGGTTTAGATAATACTGAGAGAATTGAAATTGGCCTATAATTCGAAGGAGAAGAGTATTCCCCTGATTTATGTACTGGAATGATTTTTGCTTGTTTAAACTTGAGAGGAAAACACCTTTTTTCAATACACAAGTTGTATAGATATGTTAGTGTTTCAGCAATGACTGGACTAGATAGTTTTATTATCCGTCCATCCAAATTGTCTAAATCACGTGTCCTTGAATTTGTTTGTAATTTTAGACTATTTAATACATCAAAGATTGTCATTGGCTGGAGATCGAATGGAATTTTAATGTGTTTAGAATTAACATGTTGTTCTAAGTAAATAAGATCATTTTCGCTTGACTTGTCGCATGTTATAACTTTATCAGCTACATTTGAAAAATGGTTGTTTAATTCATCAGCTGATATTTCTTTAATGGATTGTTGGCTCTTTGAAATATGTTTATTACATAATGTATTAATGGCTTTCCAAATTTGGCGAGAGTCAGTTGTGGTAGTTAACAACTGTTGGAAGTAGTTTCGCTTCGATCTGCGTTTTAGAGAATTCACTTTATTTCTTTGTTCTCTAAATTGGTCATTTGTTCCATGGGTTTTCAGATAGTTTCGTAGGTTTATCTCGGAATCTATGTCCTTTGTTATCCAAGGAGGTTTCATTTTTTCTTTAACTCTTTTTCTTATGAAGGGAGCATGTTTGTCATACACTGAGATAAATGTATTAACCCAAAAATCAGCAGCTTCATTGGGATCTCTTATTTGATAAATATCATGTAAAGGTGAATTCATCAAGTCTGAAAGAAAATGTTTCTCACTAAAGTTTTTGAATCTTCTGTAATATATGGTTTTATGCCCAACTTTAGGAATTTTTATACGATGTTTAAACCAAGTAAAGCAGACAGGATTATGATCACTGCATCCACACGATGGAGTACATACTTCAGTTATGTGTTGTTTTGCATTAGTATATATATGATCAATTAATGTCTCTGAGTTTTCTGTTATACGTGTGGGTTTATCTACTAGTTGGTCTAGGCCAAACATAGTATAGTTGTGATTCCATTTAGGCTTAGGTTTGAGTAAATCTATGTTAAAATCACCAAGGATAACTGTTTCATAGTTTAAAAGTGTAACTTCATCCATTAAAGAATTGAATCGATCAATCCAGTCAGTGGGTTCCGACGGATTTCTGTATATAAATCCTATCAATAGCGGACTACTGTGTTTTAGTTTGATTTCTACCCATATCGATTCAATATCATAGACATCAAAGTTATGTAGCCTTTTACAGCATAATGAAGATGCAAGATATGTTAACAAGCCTGTAGTTTTTGGTTTGTAGGGATCTTGACGAAATATTTGGTATCCTGGAATGTGCATGTCTGCATCAGTTATATTTGAGGAAAGACGAGATTCAGCAAAGCCAAACAGATGAAACTCATTCCCCTCATTAAATAGTATGCTAGCAATATCATCTGTTTTATTCATTGCATTGTTTATGTTGAGGTAGCCTACTCGGAGACCCTGTTTTAAATGGCCACTTGTCTGAGGTAAGAGGCATGACATCTAAGGATGAGTGCAGATAGTAATGCTGTGTTAGATCTTTGGGTGTCTATGAGTTTTCACACAAGTAGAAGAAAAACCAAAAAAACAAAACAAAATCAAATAACCAAAACAATTACAAAAGGGAAAAACAAAGTGAACAGATAATGACTAAAATCTCAAATAACAAACACGTAAGCCTAATAGAAGTGTAATCACAAAAAAGAAGTATAATCACAACTCAAACTAGGATACACGAATATGATATACAAAGTTCTGTAACAAAAAAGTAATAAGCAAAGCAAAAAATACACAATCACACACGAATTTCAGCTGTTATCACCCAAAATTCTCTATAGATCAATCAATGATGATCAAGTTTCTGCTAGATGAACAGATATAGAGTAAAGCAACTTCACTGTGTAAACTTAGCAGAGTACACTGCAGCATGACACCATTAACATTTCTGAGAGAGAGACAGAGAGAGAGACAGAGAGAGAAGCCTGTTATAGGAGAAGATAAGACTAGTTTATGCAATGGTACAGACAGAGATAGACTTGTCTTAGGCTAAAAAAGGGTAGGCTATCTGTTAGTCAAGTCATGTGTGAAATAGCACAACATTTGGAGGTGGGGGTGGGGAGTGAAAAGGTAAATTTTGGGGGGGGAACAAACCGGGGTGGGAGTGGAAAGGTGAAGTTGGGGGGGGGGGGGGGGGGGGAATCCCACCAACCCACAAGGTTCATGAATTCATTTGACTGCGTAAAACTATTAGGTAAAAAGAAAAATCATCACATACTAGGTCTATGTGTGTAATACATGCATCAACACATTTATCACTTGCATCAACACATTTGTGATTATGCCCTCACACAGGTGTGTACATGCATGCATCAACACATTTGTGTTTATGACCTCATGCATACACACACACACACACACACACACACATAACCGCGCGCGCACACACTCACCACACACACACACACTCACACACACAACACATACACACACATACACACACACATCACACACTCACACGCACACACACACACACACACACACACACAACACACACACACACACACACACACACACACAACACACACACACACACACACACACACACCACACACACACACACACACACACACACACACACACAACACACACAAAACACACAAAAACACACACACACACACAACACACACACACACACACAAAACACACACTTCTATAATTATAGATTAAGGCTGGAGCAATTCCATTAACAGACCTAGGATCTTGTCTGTTTTGGTGTTTGGTACAGTCGGTCTACCCAGCATGACAGAGTCATGGGGAACAAGTCTCCTGGTTGTCTGGGTGGAAAGTGAAAGTCATAGTCAGTCACAGGTGGGCATTTAGGCGAGGTGGACAGGACAGGGGACACGTTTGAGTCATTAGTGTTTGTTGTAGGTAGAGTCTCCACACTTCTGTACCCCTTCACTGGACGAGTGGACGGTTACCATGGGAACAGAGGTTGTGTGTAAGGACTTCACAACCCCTGTAGCTGGGATGGAGTCTGTCACGGTACATGTCTTTCTTGGATGCGCCTGACTTGGCGAGGAAGTAGGGGGTATTGTCAATGAAGGAAACTCCTTCTTCATTGCAGGTGTTTCTCAGGTTCATTGTGGACCATGAAGCTGCTGCACCCAGTGGGTGTCGTCCAAGGGGGGGGAGAAGAGAAGAGGCGTGTAGCGTGGCACGGGGGAACACCCTTCTCAGAAGACTATCAGCTTGACCCAGTCTGCTGAGGAGACAGGCCCTGTGTAGCAGCTGTTGATTCCGACATGGAATACAACACGCTTGATGAGGGGTGAAGGGGGGCGTGATGAGAGCCACTGACACAGGTGGTCAACAGTCAGGCCAGGCACCGCCAGGTTGCAGACAGGGTGGCTGTGTGTTGGCATTCTTTGGCTGTCCACACCTACCAACACTTGAGTCACCCAACAGCAGTGTGTTCACTTGCCGTGGGATTAATTTCTGCTTCAGAGCAGTTAAGGGAGATAGGCTGGGTGGGGGTTGGTTGGTGGCTGGGGACTTGGACTGCTTACGTGTCTGAGTATTATGATGTGTGGTTGTGGAGTGTGAATGAACAGTGTGGGGGGGTGTGCCAGAATGGGTTGCTTGCTTCTTTGATTGTGAGGGAAGTGGGAGTGAGAAGTCTTAGCATTGTCTGTAGAAATTGGCTGTTTGTTAGTCTGTGTGTGCATAGATGAAGTGTTGATTTGCTCACATTGTTGCAGGGGTTTTTCTGTAGTGGTTGTTAGCGAATCTGCTGCATTGTCTGAAAGAATTTCAAATCTGTTTGAAGTAACTACGCTATATTTCTCTGTTTGTGTGCACAGTTCAGGACATTCTTTGCTTGCATTGTCTGTCTGAGTCACTGAATGTTGTGTCTGTTTGGCTGCACAGAGTCTGTAGTTGTGTCTTGGTGCTGTTGTTGACATTGCTTTGACTGTCTTTGAATGACTGGAGCTTGCTTGCTGTTTCTTTCAGTTGGCCTTGCTGGGTTTTGTGGCTGTCCTGCAATTCATTGATTTCATGTGACACTGCTTGTTTCATTATTTTTAAGGAGTTTTTTATTCTGATCTCTGAATCAGAGATGTTTTGGGTATTGTGATCTATTTGTTGTTGTGCCTGTAAAAGTTGCGATTCCAGTGTTTGTATTTTGTTCTGCATGTTGGAGATGGTGAGGTTTGCAGCAATGAGTTGCTTGTAGAGCATGGTTACTGTGACAGTGTCAGTTGACTGTGTGAGAGTGGAGGGTGCATTGTCCTGTTGTGTAGAGGTGTTTTCAGGTGTAGATGAGAGGCAAGCATCAGTGTGGTGGTAAGGAGAAGATGAAGGGAGGGATCAGGACTGGGGGAGGGGTAGGAGCCTGGTCTTTTGGAGGTTGGTAGGGAGGAGAGGAAGGAGAGGCAGGGGGGGTAGTGGGAGGGTCTGGAGAGCTTGATGGTGAAGGGAGGGGTTGATGATCAGCTGAGGGGTCATGGAGAAGGACGGAGGTGATGGTCACATCTGTAGGTGGAGGAGGAGGGGGTGAGGTTTCTTCATCAGGGATGAGGGAAGAGGCAATGTAGAGAGTTGGGGGTGAGGCAAGGTGAGGAGTTTGGGGGGATAGGGTCGGGTGAACTGGAGGGGGGAGATGATGACTGGTCAGGTGGGGGGATTTGTCATCAGCAGCTGCAGTCTGGGGGCACTGGGATGACATCACAGGAGGTGTGCTGTCCCTGATGGCTGGTAGAGCTTGGTGGCTTGGTGACGCAATGGAGGACAGCACATCTGGGGCATCTTCTGTGGATGGGTTTAGTTCAGTCAATTGATTGACAATGGCTTTCAGAGTTTCAAACTCCTTCTCCACCCACGACTGGCACACATTTCCCTGTATTAAAAGTTTTCCTGTTGAGTGGTAAATGTGAACAGTCAGGAGTTTGGTGGTGCCCTGATAAACCTGAATGAACGAGTGCCACAGTTCAACTGGAAGAGTTAGGGTGTACTCAGTGGGTATTGATAATTGGAGTTTGTCATTTTTGTTTCTTTTAGAAAAGGTGGAGGAAATGCCTGATGGCTGGTATTTCCCACAGTATCTCTCAAAAAATACGAATCTCCATAGGGGTAGTCTAGACTTGGGGGAATCGAAAGTTACTTGGCATGAGTCTAGTGTGGGCTGTATAGTTTCACTAGTGAACCACTTTGCACTCATGGAGCGTGTAGTAGGCCTCATTTTTAGAGGGAGCTGGTAATATATTGTACAGTGTGGTTAGAAACATACTACAAAAAAAACAAACAAACAAAAAAAAAGTGCTAAGAAAAGAGAGAGAGAGAGGGGGGGGGGGGGGGACGTTAATCGTGCCTTCTGCCTTGTTGACCATTTCAATAGTGCTTAGGCCTACGGGTTGGCACAGAGAACGACATTGTTCATGAGGCAGTTTACCACTAGGCCTATAATAAAAACAACATGGCAAACTAGGCTACACTGATCAGCAACACATTGTATGGCCTGTAAACTTTGGGTAGGGAGAAGACTACATATTAGCCTACCTCAGCTGTTGGCCCAACAACCATGGAAACACTTGACACAGATTCGTGAAGCTGGCTGTCACACTTGAGTAGCACAAAGGTCCAGGAACAGGTCACCACCACCTTACCACTTCTCCACGGCACAAGGCTTTGTTAAAACTAGATCAGTGGAAGGAATCGTAAAGGAATTGTAAATAACTCAATATTCACAACTTTTTATAGCCAATTATGTTCACACTTTTTGTCCCGGGATGAAGACACACTGGTGTGTATAATTTTCAACTGAACAACTTTCCTCTAACTATTAGAAAGAAACACATCTCTGGAGAGCTCCTCCTGGCACATCTTGCTCCTGGCACAGCAGAAGGGGAGTGTCAAGTAGTGTGTGTGTGTGTGTGTGTGTGTGTGTGTGTGTGTGTGTGTGTGTGTGTGTGTGTGTGTGAGTGTGTGTGTGTATTTGTGTGAGTGTGCACGTATATGTTCATGCACATGTTTAAAATAAATATGTCTTTTACGATTCATTTTAGGACATAATATCGCTTTTTATACCTTCTTCTTTACCCCCACCCCTACACCTTTTCGCTGCCACTGTAGTCTAGTGGTTAGGGCGTTGGACTCGTAATCTAAAGGTTGCGGGTTCGATCCCAGCTTTCGGCTATGGCATTGTGCCCTTGGAAAAGGCACTTTACGGCTATTTTCTCACCCCACCCAGGTGTAAAAGGGGTACCAACCTTGTGTTGGGGGTTAACCCTGCCATAGACTGGCGTCCTATCCAGGGGGGAGTCTATGACTCTCAGTCGCTTAACACCACAAAAACTGGGATGAGCACCGGTCTGATGAGCCTTAGGCTCGGGACAGACTTAACTAACTACACCTTTTTTTTTTCTTTTTTTTTTTGCCTACAAGGGCATGGGGAAAGCAAGAGGGGGATGGTACTGCACTTGTGGCAACGCACTCTCCCTGGGGAGAGCAGCCTAAATTTCAAGTAGAGAAATCTGCTGTGACATAAAGTGCTATAAAAAATTTGTTTTTAATTTAGAATAAATAGTTAAATAAAAATAAATAAATCAAGAATCTGCAACTAAACCACAACTCCTGATTCCCCCCCCCCCCCCCCCCCCCCCCCTCTTTTTTACCACAGGAGCATCGAACACACAGAGCCGACGCCAGACCACGCCATGAGTTCTCTCGTACCTGAGGCGTTGTCACACCTTGGGGAGTCTCACCTTAGCTACTTCCGGCACTGGCTGCTCTGCATGGAACTGGAAACCTGCGCTCAGCGGGCAGAGGGACTGCGCAACATCTGGTGCATGCCCAGTGCGGAGAGGTAACGTATGCAAGGACAGTCGAGTTGGTTTTATACCCCGATTTAACTGTATATAGTCACACTCTTTTAATACAAGTTTTAAAATGTGACGTGGTGACAGCCCCGATATGGCCTGTGCGGTTGGCGGGGCTCTAAGCAACATCATTGGATTGGATTGGATTGGAGCGGTTATGTGTGGATCTGAAGAAAGAAAGAAGTAGACAGGCCTGCCTCTTGTCTATTGTTGTTACAGGCATATCATGAGGCGAATTTGTGCTGCCAGAATATGATGGGGACAGGATAGCTCAGTGGTTAGAGCACTCGCTTTCCCCCAGCCAATGTTATTATTATTTTTTTTTTTGGATTTATTCTTTTATATTGAGGATAGTGGAGTAAGCACTCATGTGCTTTTTTACATCCAGTCCCTGTGTGCATGCAGTTTTGTAAATCTTATCATCTCTTCCCACCACAGGCACACAATGGCCTACTCTTGCGAAAAGTGGAACAGGATTTAACGTGTGCGCAAGATGTTCTGCGTGCGTTTGCACACGGTGCCTTGGTTTATAGTCTCATCCGAAGGACTTTTAGGGGAGTGGAGTGAGCACTGATGTTAACTCCTGAGGAAAAATTCCCTCGAATGGGAATCGAACCCAGGTCGACAAATTACCAGCGCAATGTTCTGACCACTAGGCTATCCTGAAGAAAGAAAGAAAGAAGTACACAGGCCTGTCTCTTGTCTATTGTTGTTACAGGCATATCATGAGGTTAATTTGTGCTGCCAGAATATGGTGGGGACAGGATAGCTCAGTGGTCAGAGCGCTCGCTTTCCGCCAGCTAAGGTTAAGCAGCATTGAACGTGGTTACCAATCGGAAGGGTGACCGTTTGCACGCCTTGGCTTCAGTACAGTCCCCCCAGTTCACCCAGCTGTAAATGGGTACCTGCTCTCTTTAGGGTCAGGGAAGGTAAAGCAGTGAAGGAGAGGAGATGGGCGCCACCCTCAATATGCTGGCCCCTAGAGAAGCTGAGGTCTCTGATGCCTCACTCCCTTACAGCCACACAGGTTATGGGACACCTTTAACGTAACCTTTTTGAGAAGCTGAGGTCTCTGACGCCTTGCTACCCTACAACCACATAGGTTATGGGACACCTTTACCGGATTACCTTTACCTTTACCTTTACCATTACCTTGTAGGCTATATGCTCCAGTAAGGACTGAAGCGGTGGCTGTGGTAATTGCTGTGCTGATTGCTGTGCTGATTGCTGGGGTGATTGCTGTGCTGATTGCTGGGGTGACTGCTGTGGTGATTGCTGTGGTGACTGCTGTGCTGATTGCTGGGGTGATTGCTGTGCTGATTGTGGGGTGATTGCTGTGGTGATTGCTGTGGTGACTGCTGTGGTGATTGCTGTGGTGACTGCTGTGGTGATTGCTGTGGTGATTGCTGTGGTGACTGCTGTGGTGATTGCTGTGGTGACTGCTGTGCTGATTGCTGGGGTGACTGCTGGGGTGATTGCTGTGGTGATTGCTGTGGTGATTGCTGTGGTGACTGCTGTGGTGACTGCTGTGGTGATTGCTGTGGTGATTGGTGGGGTGATTGCTGTGGTGATTGCTGTGGTGATTGGTGGGGTGATTGCTGTGGTGATTGCTGTGGTGATTGCTGTGGTGATTGCTGTGGTGACTGCTGTGGTGATTGCTGTGGTGACTGCTGTGCTGATTGCTGGGGTGACTGCTGGGGTGATTGCTGTGGTGACTGCTGTGGTGACTGCTGGGGTGACTGCTGGGGTGATTGCTGTGGTGATTGCTGTGGTGATTGCTGTGGTGATTGCTGTGGTGATTGCTGTGGTGATTGGTGGGGTGATTGCGTGGTGATTGGTGGGGTGATTGCTGTGGTGATTGGTGGGGTGATTGCTGTGGTGATTGCTGTGGTGATTGCTGTGGTGATTGCTGTGGTGATTGCTGTGGTGATTGCTGTGGTGATTGCTGTGGTGATTGGTGGGGTGATTGCTGTGGTGATTGGTGGGGTGATTGCTGTGGTGATTGCTGTGGTGATTGCTGTGTGTGCAGGGAGGGGAAGGGGGACTGTCTCCAACAGCTGGTGATGGTGAATTCCGTGCTGGGAGTTCCAGAGACACAGACCTTCATGGAGGGACAGGGCTGCTGTGTGCAGTTCCAGAGAAAGCCGGGGTGAGCGGTTAGAATGTTTGTGTGTGGTTTGTTGTTGGTTTTTGTTGTTGTTGGGGTTTTGTTTGTTTTGTTTGTTGTTGTTGGGTTTTTTCATGGTTTTTTGGTGGGTGGGGGTTGAAGGGTTGTGTTTTATTGTATGTGTATTTAGGCAATTTGTGTGTTTGTGATTATGTGTGTGTTTTATTTTATTTTATTGTATTTTTTTGATGTCACACACACACACACACACACACACACACACACACACACACACACACACACACACACACACACCACACACACACACACACACACACACACTTTTCACAAAACGCATTAAACCAAAAACAAAACAAATCTACATCAGAAACCAGCCAATAACAAAAGAAAGCAAACAACAACATAATAAACAAACCAAATCCATTTTTTTATCCAGATTTTCGGGTGGCGCACTAAACATGTCGGGGCTGACGAAAAACGATTCTGTCGTCATCAGCTCAGAAGATGGCCGCTACATCGCGCTGTCCACAGGGTTTGTCAGGAATGTCACTGACACCATCTTGGACGTTGTCGTGGACAGGTAATGTGGAAACCATTTATTTATTTATTTATTACCACTTTTTGTCACAGCAGATTTCTCTTCATGCAATTCAGGCTGCTCTCTCTCCCCGGGGAGAGCGTGTCGCCACAAGTGCAATGCCTCATTATTTTTATTTTTCCTGCATGCAACTGTGTTTGTTGCCCTATCAGAGGGGCTTTTTTCTACAGAATTTTGCCAGGGACAACCCTCTTGTTGCCGTGGGTTCTTTTATGTGTGCTAAATAATGATGTGTAACACACAGGACCTGGGTTTATTGTCTCCGAAAGACTAGCACCCAGACCACCATTTATGGTCTAATGGATGGGGGTAAAGTTTTAGGCCCAAACAGGATTTGAACCATCGCACACTCCAACCTGGACTTTTCACTTTCTAGACAGGTGCGTTACCTCTAGACCACTGATCCATCTTGGACGGTGTCATGGACAGGTAAAGTTTTCTCCTTTTTTTTTTTTTTTTTGTTGTTGTTGTTGTTGGACAGGTAAAGTTGACTCTTTGGCTCTGACCTGCCCTGCAGTCAGCATTATCTTTCAGATTCTCTGAACACAAACTGCCCCTAGATTTTGCATTCCATCACGAAATGAGGTCAGCCACACATGCTCGCTCGCCTTTTCCTCCTTCTAAGTACATACCAGTTGTTATAATTACTTCGCTATAATTACTTCCAGGCACTCACAACAGGCTTTGTGCATGTAGCCTGATAGAGCTTCAGCATGTGGTAGCAATCAGTGAAGTCACTGCATGATGGAAAACTACTGTGTGTAAATCCTGGCAAATCCTGGTTCAGGATTCAGAGGAGGGTAGTTATTCAATCCCGGCAAATCCCAGTTCGGGGCTAAGAGCGTTAATGAACCTTTTGTGGTAGCGCATCACAAATGGGGGTGGGAGGAAGGGGCTTAAGACTGTGTGAATGCAGCAGTGTCTGAAGGGTGTCATGTTCGCTGTGTTTCAGGGACAGTTTCCACGAGAACGCTGCCTTCCAGTCGCTGGTGTTTCGTGTGGACCGGTGTGAGGTGTTCAACACCGCTGGCTATCTGCTGACCAACCTCTCACGTCTGCTGGACCCCTCCCCTCACTGGTGGGCTGTGTGTGTGTGTTGTGTGTGTAAAACATGAGCGTCTTCTTTTACTCTCCTGTCTGTTTCTTTGTATTTGTGTCTGTCTTTGTGTCTGTTTTTCTCTTTCTCTCTCTCTCTCGTCCTTGTGTGTTGTTTCCTCCTCTCCTCCATCTCCTCTCTCTCCTCCTCTTCTCTCTCGGTCTTTCTCTCACTCTCTCTCTCTCTCTCTCTCTCTCCTCGTCTCTCTCTCTCTCTCTTCTCTCTCTCTCTCTCTCTCTCTCTCTCTCTCTCTCTCTCTCTCCTTCTCGTCTCTTCTCTCTCTCTCCTCTCTCTCTCTCTCCTCTCCTTCTCTCTCTCTCCTCCTCTCTCTCCTCTCTCTCTCGTTCTCCTCCATCCCTCGTCTGTCCTCTGTCTCAGTCTGTCTGTCTGTCTCTGTCTGTCTGTCTGTCTGTCTCTCTCTCTCTCTCTTCTCTCTCTCTCTCTCCTCTCTCTCTCTCTCTCTCTCTCTCACTCTCCTCCCTCTCACTCCACTCTTTCCCCCTCCCCCCCCCCCCCCCCCCACACTTTCTCTTTTTGTGTCTGTCTCTCTTTATCTCTATTTGTTTGGGGTTTTTCTTTCTTTTTTTCTTCTTATTTCCTCATATGTATTGAATCATGCCTTATGTTTCAGCCAGAAGCTTCGATCGCTGATCATCGATGGTCAGAGGCCGCAGTTTCAGCTGACCATGTCAAAGAGCTCTGTGGAAAAGGGTGAGGAATAGGATGGGGAGTGAATCTGTTCAAATCTAGTTCATTGGACAACAATCATATAATGCCACAGATCTACATATACATACAAAGCTATATATGTATATCTTTTATTTATTTTAATCTTTTATAATGAGGATAATGGAATAAACACTCATGTGCTTTTTTACATCCAGTCGCCGTGTGTATGCAGTTTAGAAAATTTTGTCATCTGTTCCCACTGGCACACAATGGTCTACTCTCACAAAAAGCGGAACAGGATTTAATGTGTGCACAAGATGTTCTGCATGCGTCTCATCCAAAGGACTTGTAGGAAGAGTGGAGTCAGCACTGATGTTAACTCCAGAGGAAAAATCCCCTCGAACGGGAATCGAACCTGGGTCATCAAATTGCGAGCGCATTGTTCTGACCACTAGGCTATCCCGTATGTGCAGGTGTGGGATTATACCTGCAGACATTTATTTAGTCATTCCTTTATTTGTTTATTTCATTTATTGTTTAATTCCAATAATGGAAGAAGCACTCGTGTGTTTTTTTATAAACACACACACACACACACACATGAACGGGAATCGAACCTGGGTCGTCAAATTGCTTCAATATGACATTTTCCTGAACGACCAATCTTTACAGAAGCCAAGTTTGTTAGGATTACAGGCATGCATTTTTTTTCTCTACATGTCTTCAATGACAACAAGGTTTTGCAGATCTAAGAGGACTCATAAAGACAGGAACAGTGAATCCAACAAAGGGAGACTATTTCTAAAAATAAAGTCTGATGGGAGGTAACTTCTCAGGAGTCTGAGTGTGTAATGGATCTGAGCAAGTGAGTGATGAAAACTTATTGTCTTTTTTTTTTTTCCAGTGAAGAGAATTTTTCGACAGCTGAACAAGCCTCAGAAAACAGCCATTTTGAAGGTAGGCTGTGGTGAAAAGTAGTTCTTTGACTTTGTGTGGCTTTGTGTCCTTCAGATCTCTGTGTAGCTGTGTTTATCATGCAAATATCTTTGTGTTGCTGTGCATCATGCTGATTAGTACTGTTGCCTGAATAAGTGTGTACAGATCCCCCCCCCCCCCCCCCCCAAAAAAAAAAAAAGTTGTAATTTTCACTGATTGTTAACATCTTTGTGTTGTGATGTAACATTGTTGTGTATATATAAAGGTCTCTTGCAAACTTTTCTTTTTTATTAAAACCTTAGTGTTTTGAAGACACAAATAATTGAACATAGAAATAACGAAAAAAAGGGGGGGAGGGAAATGGAGAAAAAAAACTCAAAAGAAAGTGCCCCCCCTTCCCCCTTCAACAAAAATAAAACAAAAGACAAGAAAGAAATGAAATAACCATACAATTACTAAACAGAAAAGTGACAATTTGTGGGGTATTTTTATTGGTTTGTTTTTATGTATCGTCTTAATAACAAAAATGATAAAATTGCAATGATGATATTGTAACTTAAAATCATTGTAATTCTTGTTAATTTGATGTTAAGGTTAATGATTGGGACTTTGAAAGGAATAAGTTCTGGAGAATTTCAACTCGTATGAGAAGAAAATCTCTGAAAATAGGAAACAACTTTGAGCATAAGAAATCGCCTTCAATGTCACTTTAAGTTTCGAAAAGGTGTACAAAACATACAAGCACACTCACACATGTGAGCACATATGTACACACATGCATGCAAGCATGCACACACATGCATGCACACATGCACCCATGTATGTTCATGTTTTTAATTGTGTCGTTTACCAGGTCCTGATGTCCAAAGACTATGTGCTCATCAAAGGCTACCCAGGAACAGGTGAGAACGAAAGAGAGAGGGAGAGAGGGGGGGGGGGGGGATGCAGAGAGATAGACAGACAGGCAGACAGGCAGGCAGGCAGGCAGGCAGGCAAGAAAACAAATATGTGTGTCACTTGCATAGCATTGTATGTCACTGTGCTGATAATCACAAGGAAATAGAAAAGGTTTAAAGATATGAGTGAGTAAGAACATGATTTATTATACACAGGAAAGTTTCCACACACCCATGGGCTGAACCACAGTGCTGTGAGGTAAGGTAAAGGTAAAGGTGTCCCATAACCAAGGTGCGCAAACAGTCACCCATCCAACTGGTAACCACGCTCGACGCTGCTTAACTTGACTTGGGGAAAGCGAGTGCTCTGACCACACTTTGAATGGACACATGTCTACTTTTATCCGTTTAATCATGTTTGCTTGCTGAAGTTTGAAGCAATGGCCAAACTAGCACATCGCTGTATAGCAGCTGCAGTGTACACTTGTTCACAGTGCTCAAGCAAATCCAGCAGAACTCAGTCAAGGGTCCAGGGCCACAGCTAAAATTAGCACACCCCTTTCTTTTCCCTTGTCCAAGTGTGGTCAGCTAGTTCCTGCTATAAATAGCACCAGCTGGGCTGGACTGGGATGGAATGAACAGCAGCTGAGAGCAGCTGAAAGTGGGGAAACTGACTGACAGCTGTGTTTTAGCAACTCCAGTGACTGAATTACAGGAGATGTCAAAGCATAGATTTCCTCAGGAGTTGGAGTATGGCTGCCTGTATGGCAAGGCACTTGGAAAAGAATCATACACAAAGTAACACACACAAACTCAATGTCTTGACCAGTGTCTTCATAACAGTCTCACAGCCATTCCTTGATGAGAACTGTAGGTCATAGTGCATATTCTGGGTGACCCACAAGGTGTTATACGCTGCTGTTATAGCAGGCAACAGCCACAAGCAAAAACAGACAGAAAAAGACTGGAAGAAAGTCGGCAGAAACATGCACACAGCAGTCAGTTTCCCCCACTTTCAGCTCCTCTCAGCTGCTGATTATTTCATCCCATCCCAGCCCAGATGGGGCCAGGTGGTGCTATTTATAGCAGGAGCTGACCACACACGTCTAGGTAAAAGGAAGGAGCACGGTAAATTTAGTTTAGCACTCTTGACTGAGTGGTGTTGAATTTGTTCACTGAGGTGGTTAAGTGTTGTGTGTGTGGGTGGTGTGACTGCAGGAAAGCAAGCAACAGCCACAAGCAAAACAGACAGAAAAAGACTGGAAGAAAAGTCAGCAGAAGCGTGGTTGTGATAACTAAGCGCTGTGTTGTGTGTGTGTGTGGTGTGACTTTAGCGAAGACGTCGACCATCGTGGCTGTGGTGAAAATCCTCAGGGAGCAGGAGCACACACGACTAGGTAAAAGGAAGGAGCGCGCTAAATAGAGCACTCTTGACCGAGTGGTGTTGAATTTGTTGACTGTGGTGTGAACTAAGCGTTGTGTTGTGTGTGTGTGTGGTGTGACTTTAGGGAAGACGTCGACCATCGTGGCTCTGGTGAAAATCCTCAGGGAGCTGGGTCAGAGTGTGCTCCTCACCAGCTACACCCACTCCGCTGTCGACAACATCCTCCTCAAACTGAAACAGGTAGAGAGCAAGCCTGCTGTTTTTGGTGTTGGGTTGTTTTGGTTTTGGTTTGATTTTGGGTTGGTTGGTGGGTGGGTGGGTTGGTTGGATGGTTCGTTTGTTCGTTCGTTGATTTTTTGTTTCTTTGCTTCATAGTATGTAATGTTGATGGTGGAATGAATTTGATTTTTTGAATAATTCAAATTATTTTGCTTCTTTCTTCTCTCCCCAACCCCCTTTCTCTCTCTTCTCTCTCTCTCTCTCTCTCTCTCTCTCTCTCTCTCTCTCTCTCTCTCTCTCTCTCTCTCTCTCTCTCTCTCTCTCTCTCTCTCTCTTCTCTCTCTCTCTGTCTGTCTGTCTGTCTCTGTCTCCGTCTCTCTCTTTTTCTCTCTCCCTCTCTCTGTGCAGAGATGAATTAGATAAAGAAAGGAGAGACAGAGAAGAAAACTAGGAAAGATCATGAGAGAGAGAGATAGAGAGAGAGAGAGAGAGAGAGAGAGAGAGAGAGAGAGAGAGAGAGAGAGAGATACAGAGAGAGAGAGAGAGATTTGATTTTGATTTGATTTGATTTGATTTGATTTATTCTTTTATATCAAGGATAATGGAATAATCACTCTTGTGCTTTTTTACATCCAGCCCCCATGTGTATGCATTTTGTAAATGTCATCTGTTCCCAGAGAGAGAGAATACAGCTGTAAAATATTCTCA
>CM060340.1:1693607-1708607 GCA_030674155.1 Stramonita haemastoma | reverse complement strand
AACGCCACTCACAATTGTGTTGAATTATGTTGTTTACTAGAGATTACATTATAATTGGTGACAAAACAAACAAACAACTTTTGACACATGATACAAACACATAAGAAAAATCATGCAACATGTGTAACAATCATTTGCCAACACTATTCTCAAATTTCATACAGATCTGTTTTATAGTATGAGAGATATTACATTCTAAACATACCCACCCATTTCACCTCATTTTGACCAAATCCTTCCCTGAACAGGAAGTTGATAGTGTCAGTACGAGACTAAGAGTTAAAAGTTCAGTGTGGTGCCCCAATGTCCAATCACTCCCAGTGCACAGTGACTCTGCAAGAAGTGATATATAGGGAGGAGAGAAGAGAATGCATCCCTGATGGACAGAAACATGTTGGTGACATTGCAGATTCAGGCACCAGAAAAGTCTGACGGCAAAGGCCTGACCAATGCAACAGAGGCTGGCTTGATACTTCGCCTGTGTGCTGCATTTGTCCAGGTATGTAGTTTTATCTTTTCCATGGTCTTATGTTCCCTAGGTACAGGTAAAGGTGTCCCATAACCTATGTGGTCGTAGGGGAGTGAGGCATCAGAGACCTCAGCCTCTCTAGGGGCCAGTATATAGAGGATGGCACCCATCTCCTCTCCTTTGCTGCTTTACCTTCCCTGACTCTAAAGAGGCCAGGTGCCCATTTACAGCTGGGTGGACTGAGGGACTGTACTGAAGCCAAGGTGCACAAACGGTCACCCATCCCCTTGGTAACCATGCTCAATGCTGCTTAACCTTAGCTTGGGGAAAGCGAGTGCTCTGACCACTGAGCTATGCCGTCCCCATGTTCCCCATGGAAAATAGCAATGAGCTGTTCTGTTTAGTTAGCCCCTATACTTTATTTTTTATTTATTTTTGTTGTTGTTGTTGTTAGTCCCTGTACTGTTTAGCCAGGAGGTCTTCCAGTATCACTCATATCCTCACTTTCTGGAAATTCTGTAGTAGAAATGTCTTAGTTTCTCTCACTCTCGTTGGCTCTGTGTGTGTCTTTTCTCCCTGTCAGTTCTTATTCATTTTCTGGTGTTAAACTTTTTCCCAGTTTCATAAGGATACAGACAAAACACTCTTGAGGCCTCTGTGTGTGTGTGCTGATAAAAAGGTTTTTAGTGATAGGTTTTGTAAAACACTTTATCACCCATATAGAAACTATTTTATTGCCTGCAACTATTCAGACTTTTAAAAGCATTGATTCAGTGTGACAAATGCTTGAGCATAAAGTCCTTTGCAAAGGTACACTTTTCATCAATTTCATCTTTTGTATCATCTCCGTATTTTCCCTTAAAAAAAAAAAGTGTACAAAAATATTACTGATTTTTTTTGTTTTTTATTTTCAGGCTGGCATTTCGGCAAGTGATATGGGAGTGATTGCCCCTTACAGAGCTCAAGTCAGATTACTCCAAAAACAGATCTGGGAGTGTTGCCCCCTGAGGGAGGTGGAGGTGAACACAGTGGACCAGTATCAGGGGCGTGACAAGTCCGTCGTCCTCATCTCCTTCGTTCGCAGCTCTTCCCTCGTACAGTCCGAGTCGGTGAGCAGAAGAGGATTTGGGTAGATTAACCCTCTTAGTCCCTACCCGGGATTTGCCAGGTTTAAATAATTCCCTCCCCAGAATCCCGACCTGCGATTTGTTGGGATTTACACACAGTAATTTTCCATCACGCAGTGACCTTCACTGATCGCTACCACATGCTGAAGCTCTATCAGGCCAGAGGCACAGAGCCTGCTGAGAGTCTGGAAGTAATTACAGCTGCTGGTATGTACTTAGAAGGAGGAAAAGGCAGGTGAGCGAGCATGTGTGCCTGACCTGATTTCGTGATGGAATGTGAAATCTAGGGGCAAGATGTGTTCAGAAAATCTGAATGCAAGAGGGTTAAAAGACTTGAGCGCTTTGTGTGCATGTATGTATACCGAAATGTGTGTGTGCGTGTGTGGTGTGTGTGTGTAAGTGTGTGTGCGCATGCATGCACATGCATGTGTGTGTGTGAGTGGGAGAGAGAGAGAGAGAGAGAGACTCTCATTCATTTCAGTTTTGCTGAACCTTCTGTATATTGTCTGTGAGGTGTCCTGTTCATGAGGTTAGGCATGTTGATGTGTTGAATACCGTATATCATCATCATTTTTTGTACTTTCAGTTCCATATTTTGAACTAAAGAATGACAGAAATCTCAGCTTTATTCATAATTGATGGTAGGTTTCATCGTTTATTATGTGTGACAGTTGCACGCGAAAATCATGGATAAGGGTCACAATTCAGAAAATGAGATTGAAGTGTAACTGAAAGAAGAGATCATTCTGAACAAGACACAAAAAAAGAGATTTCAGTTATCTTTATCACTTCTTAGATACAGGTGTTTCAGTCTCCAGGTGATCGGTGACCCCTTTTTGAGAAAAACCCAGTTTAAGTTTGGCAAATTTTCAAATAGCTCTCACTTTTTTTCCAACAAGGAAAATATTAACATAAAATACTTCCACGTCACATTTGTTAATAATACTTGGGAATTTAACAGAAAAAACATGATAGAAGTTAATCTTATCTAAAACTGAAAATCGATATTTTTCACCCTAGTCGCTTTACCGGCCCACAGCACAAAACTACAGCTGACGACTTATCTAGGATTTTCACGTGCAGCGTCACATTCATCAACTCACCTGGTCATGTCATGGTGTGTGTGGCAGAGTCACAGGGGAGCTTACTGCAGGACGTGCGACGTCTGAACGTGGCGGGTGACCAGAGCCAAACACAAGCTGTGTTGCTGGGCAACGCCCCCACCCTCCACCACTACCACCCTCTCCAGCTGCTGCTGAGCAACTTGAGGGCCAGAGGACAGGTATCCTTTCCTGCACAACGGTTTTAGTTTATCTTTTTTTATTTTATACCACTTTATGTCGCAGCAGATTTCTCTGCGTGAAATTCTGGCTGCTCTCTCTCCTCCCTGGGGAGAGCGCGTCGCGACAAGCACAGCGCCTACCCTTTTTTTTATTTTTCCCCAGGGATGGTGTCCAAACACACACCTGTGTGCATGTGGTTATTTTTAAAATAATTTTGTCATCCGCTCCTACCGGCACACATGGCCTGCTCTTCCGAAAGGCGGAACAGGATTTTAACGTGTGGCAAGATGTTCTGCGTGCGTTTGCACACGGGACCTCGGTTTATAGCCTCATCCAAATTACTTTGACATTCAGTTTGATTTTTTCATCAAACTGGGAAGAAAGGGCGAGCTGGGTACAAACCCAGAAACTCGCGGTTTACATATTGGCAGGCGAACGTCTTAACCATCCTGCCACCGTCCTTCCTATGTTCATATTCACCTTCACCTGTCCCGTAGTCCCGTGGACCGTGGGGGCACAACTGAAGATTTTGCAACCAGCTTCCTCCACTCCCCATGGTCCTCAGCCTCTGTAGCAGATCATCCACCCAAGGCCTGTCCACTCTCTGATGTTGTCTTTCCATCGTTTCCTCTGTCTGCCTTTTCGTCTCCTCCCCTTACTGTTTCCTGTAAGACTGTCTTGGCCAGTCCAGATGATCGTGTGACATGCTCCGCACCACTTTAGCTTGTGGGAATATATTTATGAATATATATGAATGGTTCATATACTCATGAACTTGTATTCTGTTTGTGAGTGAACTTAAATGGTGTAAAGCTGAAATCGGCTGTCAGTGTTGATGTATGTTACAAGCCAGGCATCAAGATAAATCATTATCTTCTGCATGCATATGCACATGAGCAGATTGAGAGTGGGCAGATGGGGGGGGGGGGGGGGGGGGGGGGGGGGGGGGGTGGTGGGGGTGGGGGGGAGACACTGGCGAGTCTGACATATCTTGATGTGAGAGATCGTAAAGCAAGCAAGCAAAACCCACCACCACCTTCAGGTCACTAGTTGCTGTGCAGGCTAGACCCACCCCACAGGCATGTACACATGTACTTCACACACACACACAACACACACAACACACACAACACACACACACACACACACACACACACACACACCACACATTTCAGATGCATGCATGGTTACCTGAATGGTGAGCAAAAACCGTGGCAAATGCAAAATCTCACCATTGGTGAACTTTACAGCTCTAGCTGAGGAATGAAAAATGCTTTTTTTTTTTTTTTAATGCATGCATATTGCACTTAAACACACACACACACACACACGGGGACGGGATAGCCTAGTGGTCAGAATATTGCGCTGGCAATTTGACACCCGGGTTCGATTCCCGATTGAGGGGATTTTTCCTCTGAAGTTAACATCAGTGCCGACTCCACTCCCCCCAAAAGTCTTTTGGATAAGACTAAAAACTGAGGCCCCATGTGCGAATGCACGCAGAACATCTTGCGCACACATTAAATCATGTTCCGCTTTTCATGAGAGTAGGCCATCATGTGCCGGTGGGAACAGATACATTTACAAAACAGCATACACACGGGGACTGGATGTAAAACGTATGATTGCTTATTCCATTATCCTCAATATAAAAGGATAAATAAATAATAAAATAAAACACACACAAAACAAAAAAAACACGTAACATTTTATGAAAATGACTGCCAAGTCAATTGTGTGAAACACTTGAATGCAAATTGTCGTGAAAAGTGCAGAATTGTCTAGTTTGGTGATCAAAGGAAGCACAGAGACCTCGATAATTTCTTAACTGAGCCTCAGATCTGTCCACTGCCGGCCGATCTACAACTGGAGGAAGACACAGACACAGAGAGACCCTGAATGACAGCAGGGACAGAGGAGCCTGGATCTGTAGGCTGTGTGTGTGTGTGTGGGTGTGTGTGTCTGTGTGTGTGTGTGTGTGTGTGTGTGTGTGTGTGTGTGTGTCACAGTGTGTGTGTGTGTGTGTGTGTTGTGCGCGTGTGTGTGTGCGTTGGATTGAGTTAGTTGGGGAAAAATGGTAAGTTGTTTGTGTGTGTTGTGTGTGTGTGGATGAAAACAGCTTGATTTGTGTGTGTGTGTGTTGGATAGGGTTGGGTTGGGGAGAAAAATGGGTATGGCTTTGTAATGTTGTGTGTGGTGTGTTGGGTGAGGGAGAAAAATAGAGCTTGGTTTTGTGTGTGTGTTGGTGTGGGGTAGGAAAGAGGAAGGTGTATATGTGTGTGTGTGTATGTTGGGTGGGAGAGAGGAATGGGCACGTGTATATGTGTGTGTGGTGCATGCATTTGTGTGCACAAGTGTGTGGTGTGGGATGAGGAAGGGCAAGTGTATGTTGTGTGTATGTGTTGCAGGCTGTGTGAGAGCAAGGGTGGTTGGAGGCTGATAGAACACAGACAGATGGTATTGAATGATAAATTTCTGTTTACCAGTCCATGATTTTAAGGCCAAAGTTCTATTTTAATTATGGAAAATGACTTGTACATGTTACATGGAGACTCAGTGTATAGTGTACTAAGTTTTAACATGATGAAGTCTAAAGTGACAAAGAGTTTTACTATTTTATCATGTTTGATGGTTAATAAACAAGTTTTAAAGAAGGAATATGCTTGAGAATACATTGCATGTGTGTGTGTGCGCGAAGTGTGTGTAAATCGTCAGTGTGTGTGTGTGTGTGTGTGTGTGTGTAAGTTAAAGTGTGTGTGTGGTGTGTGTGTGTGTGTTGTGTGTTAGTGTGTGTGTGGTGGGTGTGGTGTGTGTGTGTGTAGTGTATGTCTGTGTTTGTGTGTGTGTGTATGTAGTGTGTGCTTGAATGTGTTTGTGCGCATAAATGGGAAAGGCACAGAATGAGCAAGAAAATGTGATGGCAGAAGAGAAACACCCCCAGAAAAACAACCAGACCCCCCCCCCAAAAAAAACCACCCCAAAAAAAAACCCAACAAACAACCACCCCCCCCCCCACAAAAAAACAACCAAAAACCCCCCCACACACTCACACCAAACCCTCAGAGTGCCAGACAAGAAGAAACACCTAGCCCATAATTGTTTGAAGGTGGGGGATAGATACTCTAACGCTTCATACAGCGACATAGACAAAAGACGCCACACACTTTTCTATGAAGGATGGTTAATGATGTTTAATCATCACAGTGAAACACACATCGGATGGCACAGTGTTATCATCATCACAATGCAATGTAATGCAATGTCACCACAAATGTGCTGACATCTTCTGATCCCCATCAAATTTTGACATCTGTAAAAAAAAAAAAATCAAGAAATTCTGAAACAAAATATCACCGTCATGTCTCCACACTAAGATGGAATGTTTGCAGTTTCATAAAGTGATAATTTAAGGCACAATGAGACCAACCCCCCCCCCCCCCCAAAAAAAAAACAACCCAAAAAACACAGCAAAACAAACGAAAAAAAAACTTCCAAAAGCAACAAATTTTGATTAAACTGTGAAAAATACAAAAGAGATCTTAAAAAATTTTTAATTATATATGATAACACCTATATATAACATTATATTAGTATAATAATATAATATATATATATATATATATATATAATATATTATATATAAATATATATATATATATATAATCATTTATTGTGTGAAATCAAATTATCAATATATATAAGTATAAATATATATATATATATATATATATATATATATATATATATATATATATATATATATATATAATATATTGTATGGTGAAATCGAAATCAAGATTAAAAAAAATGTAATGTGGCTCCAAAAATCTGGATAGAATAATGCCATTGTTGTAATTTTGTTTTGTTCTTTCAATTTGCTATACAGTGGCTTATCAAAAACAAACAAAAAAAAAAAAAACAAAAAAAACAAAAACAAAAAAAAAAAAAATATATAATATATATATATATATATATAAATGATACATACACATAGTATGTTCTTTTAGATATGGAATTTTTTTCATCTGACAGCTTGGCCTTTGAAGTAAATAAAATCATTAAGTTTTATTTACTTCAAAGGCCAAGCTGTCAAATTTTAAAGTCCAAATCTAAAAGAACCGTGATATGAATGATCTGTCAATGGGTTGAACTAAACAGAAGGACCAAACCTGTAGTCTTCAAGAAGTTTAGACGAAGCTATAAACCCCAGGTCCTGTGTGAAAATGCACGCAGAACATCTTGCACACATTAAAATTGTTCCACTTTGGGAAGAGTAGGCCCCTGTGCACCAGTAGGAACGGAATACGAAATTTACACAAAAACAAACAGGGATGTAATAAAAATGCACATGAGTGCTTATTTCATTATCATTCGAAATAAAAAAAAAAAATTAATAAAAATTTTTAAAAACCCAATGTAATACATACATGTCATTCAGATATCTCATTGATATGGACAAGGATAGGCGCTACAAGTTTCAACTTGCTCATAACACACTGCATGAAAAATTCCCATACCCATTTTTCTCCCAAAACCAACCCATTCCATGCACACACACACATGCTCATGACACACTGCATGAAAAATTCCAACCCATTTTTCTCATCAACACATGCATGCTCATGACACACTTCATGAAAAATCTACCCATTTTAAACACCATTTAATGTTCCTACCCATTTTTCTACCAAGCACGCATGCTCATGACACACTGCATGAAAAATCCCCCCCACCCCCCCAAGCAGTTTGGGGAAATCAAGAAGTCCGACTCTTGTTTGTGGGGACGTCCAACTGCTGACCCAATGTCAGTCACATCAACACCACACAGCTGTCAGTTTTCCCATTCTGTGCTGCTTGTCAGCTGCTAGTCATTCCAGCCCAGCTGGTGCTAAGTATAGCAGGAACTGACGCACACTTGGACTAGGGGGGGAAAAAGACAAGGGGTGTGCTAATTTTAGCACTGGCCCTGGACCCTTGACTGAGTGATGCTGGATTTGTGTGCTGTGATCATGGACTCTGGACAACAACGATGCTACACCATAATCTTCTACTTGTAAATGACACTGCCCAAAAAACCCTCACCAGTCCTTGCTTTGCAAAACATCAAACCAAACCCCAGCAAAAAGATTTTTGAGCTAAAGGGACATGACCAATTCATGGGGCGCCATAATCTTTTAATTGTAATGAAACTACCCAAAAAAAACCTTCACCAGTCTTTGCTTTGAAAAGCATCAAAACAACCCCCCCCCCCCCCCCCCCCCCCCCTCCAAAAAAAAAAAACTTTGAACATAACGAACCTGACCAGACACCCATAACAAAGATCTGACTGATCAATTCAGCCATGCTGCTTATGTCCGCCATTTTGCATCATTAAACCATCCGAGCCGGTTTAAATTTTTTTAAAAAACCAACCCCAATAACAAAAGGCAATAATATATCAATCTTGTTTTTATAGTAGCTCCAGTAACTAGGCTAAAGGCAGAAGACATGTAACCAAAACAATAAGCGCAAGCATTTTGCCAAAAGTACAGCAACATAAACTGCACTTGTTCAAGAGCTGTCAATCCCAATGCATAATAATTATGTACATAAAAAAACAACAACAACAAAGAAGCATCCTAGTTAAGATTTGCCAAAAAATCTGAGCAAACAAAATTCAGGGACGTCAACTGGTAAAATACAGAGAAAAAAGATTTGACATTTAAAAAGGCCAAAAGAAATGGATTTTTAAAGAGTCCAAAAGACAATGAAAAATATATGAGTACATCAACAAGTTTTGATTTTTTAAAACTGATTTTGTATAATTCTAAAATACATCAAAAAGTGTTGTTTGTTTTTTTATGAAAAATGTTTGAACTTTGCCACATCAAGAAAATAGGATTTTCACTGCCCCCCCCCCCCCCCCCCCCCCAAAAAAAAAAAACCAAACCAAAAAAAAAACCACCAAAAAAAACCATTAAAACAAAAAAAAACCAGGGAAACAAAGGAATGCAAAATCTATATATACATGGTCTAGCTTTTTTTTGTTTTTGTTTTTTTTGTTCCTTAACTGGAGCTAAGGTACACCAACCTCGAGATTTTGGCATACACAACCGTTTAACCCCCCCCCCACTACCACTACTATGAGGTAGCTGTATTTTGGCTTCAGGGATATGGTGTGTAGAATAAACACTGTTTAGTGTGTGGGAGTTGAACAGGCACTGTCTGACTGATCACTTATGGAGATCACAGAGAGAGAGAGAGGGGGGGGGGGAGGGTGAGAGAGAGAGGGAAGAGAAGAAAGAGAGAGAGAGAAGGGGGGGGGGAGGGAGGGAGGGTGAGAGAGAGAGAGAGATGGAGGTGAGAGAGAGAGAGAGAAAGGGGTGGATGAGAGAGAGAGAGAGAGAGAGAGAGAGAGAGAGAGAGAGAGACTGGGTGAGATCAGGTGTGTGGCCTTTGAAGATCAGGTGTATGGCCCTTTTGAAGATCAGGTGTATGGCCCCTTTTGAAGATCAGGTGTATGGCCCTTTGAAGATCAGGTGTATGGCCCTTTTGAAGATCAGGTGTATGGCCCTTTTGAAGATCAGGTGTATGGCCCCTTTTGAAGATCAGAGTGTATGGCCCCTTTTGAAGATCAGGTGTATGGCCCCTTTTGAAGATCAGGTGTATGGCCCCTTTTGAAGATCAGGTGTGTGGCCCTTTTGAAGATCAGGTGTGGCCCTTTTGAAGATCAGGTGTGTGGCCCTTTTGAAGATCAGGTGTGGCTCTTTTGAATAGAGATCTCCCCTACAGGCAGCTGCACTTTGTCTTCAAAAGATTTTTGTTTATTAAAATGAAGAATAAAGGCTAAGTGTTGTGCTTGGAGCTTGTCATGGCTGAACTCTTTCTGCCAAACACACAGGGATTGGGTGTAAAAAAAAAAATTTTTTTTAAAAAGCATGCAAGTGCTTATTCAATTATCCTCGAAATAAAAGAATTTAAAAAAGAATAAACATGATATATGCTTTCTATTATATGATGTTATCTTTGTTAAGAATAAACATGATATGCTCTCTATTATATAATGTTATCTTAGTTATCATGCATTTGTTTTGAGCTTTTCTTTTGGTAAACATTGCAATGATTAATTTGATTTTTTTTTAACAGGCTGCCTTAAGAGTGTAGCTCCTTAGGTTATATGTGTTGTTTTTTATTATTCAAAATGGTTAAAATGATCAATAACATGGCATACAAGAGAATGGATTAATTATTGCAGATGATGTGGCTTTATATGGCTCACATTTCACTGTAAAGGCACTTCACACAAAAAGCTGGCACATATATTTCAATACAACACTCCCCAAAAATATAATGATTCAAGAGGATTACTTTAAACAGCAATTCTTTTTTACATCAGAAAAGATATTGGATTTATATCAAGTTCATCACACCGGACCCAATACATCATTTCAAAAAAAGGAAAATTGACATTTCAGTCCATAATAATGAACACTGGGAGAAGAAAAAAGACTGTGGTGGAAGAACATGGACTCCACATGGATAGCCGATTCCTCAATAAGGCAAGCTTTTCAATATTGCATAGAACTATTACATATGTATATAATATCATATAGGAACAACAGCTTCCCTCTGGCATTCAATATAGCTCATAAGCCTAACTGAAACACATTTTTCTCATCAATTTTTTTTTTAAGACAAATTTACAAAAAAGTTTTCATCAGAAAGACTAATGTTTCAAATCATACACACACTACCCCCAGAGCCCTTCCTCAAAGATGTGTGGACCTACATCTATGCTGGAGGATCAACTGAGGATGCAGTGGGACATGGAGAGGTAACAGCAGGTAAGTAAAGGTAAAGGTGTCCTATAACCAAGGTGGTCGTAGGGGAGCAAGGCATCAGAGACCTCAGCTTCTCTAGGGGCCAGCATATTGAGGTGGCACCCACCTCCTCTCCCTTGCTGCTTTACCTTTCCCTGACCCTAAAGCTGGGTAAACTGGTGAACTGTACTGAAGCCAAGGCGTCGCAAACGTCACCCATCCAACTGGTAACCATGCTTGATGATGCTCAACTTGACTTGGGGAAAGCGAGTGCTCTGACCACTGAGCTCCGCCGTACCCCGGTCAGTCCTCTCCTGGAGAGGGTAGCCCCTGGGTGCTATCTCTATCTTTACATGCCCTGAAGGCCCAGAAGACAGGATCTCTCAGTCTTCTCCAACTGGGCCTCTTCTACTTCTCACAAACTACAAAGCTAAGACAGAAGCCACCAAAAAAAGCAGCAATCCACATTATTAATAATGATAACGATAGATGGAATTTATACAGCGCTATATCTTGTAAAAACAAATCAAAGCGCTTGCATTCAGCCTTCTCTTACACATGTACAACCAAATAACAATGAACAGTATTAGCAAATTCAAATTATTGTATGCACATGGGGGCACTTTTTTTTTTTTTAAAATTGCACATTTAGGTCTTGTTCTAATTTTTCTCCATGTATCTTCTGGAAAACCTAGAGACAGTAAGTTGAATAACTGACTTAATACTTAAAATGCCAATCATGGTCGGCTTGTGTACTTCCAGCGGAGTAGTCTTTTTGACCGACACCCTGTCTGTCTTTCCGGCCTTACAGTTCAGCAGAAACACGGAGCTGAACAGTCTGTCCTCCTCCTCTCTTGCCTCTCTCTGCAGGAGTCACACAGTGGGTAGACCCCCTCCCAGTGCCACAGGTTTGGCAATGGGACTGCTGACTGTCTGGCAAAGGAACATCTTGCTCACACGTTAAATCCTGTTCCGCTTTTCGTAAGAGTAGGCCATTGTGTGCCGGTAGGAACAGATGACAAGATTTACAAAACCGCATACACATGGGTGACTAGATGTAAAAAAAAACCCACACAAGTGCTTATTCCATTATCCTCAAAATAAAGAATAAATAAATGAATAAAATAAACAAAGGAAGGCACAAGCTCCCATGAGCGAATGCATGCAGAACATCTTGTGCACATGTTGAAGCGCATTCTGCTTTTTTGAAAAGTAGGCCATTGTGTGCCAGTGGTGGAAATGGATGACAAGATTTAGAAAACTAGCACTGGATGAAAAAAAAAAAAAAAAAAAGCACATGAGTGCTTATTCTATTACCCTCAAAATAAAAATTTTAAAAAAGAATAAATAAATATCAAGAGATAATGACTTATAAACTGTTATTGCTTTCAAAAATACTTTATGCATCAAACACGATACATTTTATAAAAAAAAAAAAGGTATTTAAATGAAGTGTAACACTAATAGCCAAAACCTATCATTCATCTTGCAGACCTTTACAAGGAATCAGGAATTTACAATGAACAAAACAAGGTTTATGAAAAAAAAAAAAAAAATACAATAACGCTTGATTAAACGACAGCTTACAAAACCAGTGTATATTCCATGAACTCAACCCTTTAAAAAAAAAAAAGAGGGGGGAAGGAGTTAGAAAAAAAGGAATAAAAACAAATGTAAATGGTAATAATATACAATTTTAAAACATAATATTGTGCAAAACAAATCTGGAGTTTTCTGATGCAACATCAAAAATCAAGAGTGCATCAAATCCTAACAAGTCCCCTTGTCAATAGAAACCACCTCAGTCAATACCTCAGTTCTACTGACAACAGTGGTCTCTTATGAACACAAAACATATTTAAACACGCATTCCATCATCATGATATAATGTGATACACATAAACACAAAAAAGGAAGAAATCCACCCCCCACCAGTACCCAAAAATAAAAGTTGTTTAAAAAAAATTGTTATAATACTGAAAGCAATAGGGATCAAATGTAGGAAGGAACACCAAATGGCACATCACAAAAACATGTAAAACATTATAAGAGAGATCTACAAATCTCAGCATTCAAAGATTGGCAAGATTTGTGACCTGATAATAGGCTTAATGATGAAACTCATGACTTCATAATCTTTGGTAATTTATACTTTGCAGTACAGCACCCTTGGTTAAAAAAAGCTGCTGAATAAAAATCAAACTGAAGGCAAAAATTACTCCACTTAGGTAACACACACACACACACACACACACACACACACACACACACACACACACACACAATGGAGGACAAAAGAGGAGAAGAGAGAGAAGAGAGAGAGAGAGAGAGAGAGAGAGAGAGAGAGAGAGAGAGAGAGAGAGAGAGAGAGAGAGAGAGAGAGACTGTAGACAGACAGACAGACAGACAGACAGACAGACAAAGACACAGAGAGAGACAGACAGAGAGAAACATATAATAAAAAACGATTATCTTTAAATACATCATAAAATGCAATTTTATCTGCTTCTCAAAGCCCATTTTAATCTTACTTGCTAACCTAAAGATATTTCATAATGTGATCTGCTAAACGTTCAAGCACCTTCAATTAAATATTTGTTCCCAAGACTTTATAACTGACAGCCATTATGTATGGGATTTATCTCAAGTGCTTCATCACCCTGCCAAAGTAAAAACTATGATCAGAAAAAACACTTTGTTTCCAGCACTGTCTGGTGCTCGTTCTCAATGACTGATTTTACTTCCTCAGCCTCAATCAGACACTTTCAAGCTAGCAAGAATTAAGGACTGAAAAAAACAAACAAGCATACAAACAAACTGATAAATAACTGAAGCGTGATAACTGATGAATAGATATATATATATATATAAAGAGAGAGAGAGAGAGAGAGAGAGACAGAGAGACAGAGAGACGAGAGAGAGAGAGAGAGAGAGGGAGAGAGAGAGAGAGAGAGAGAGATACATAACATTCAATAAGTACACCAGTTCTGGTGTGTTTAGTTCTGGATGTGTTTGGTTTCACTAACCTTCTGCTTCTAGCCGCCACTGTAGCTAGTGGTTAGGGCGTTGGACTCGTAATCTAAAGGTTGCGGGTTCGATCCCAGCTTTCGGCTATGGCATTGTGCCTTGGAAAAGGCACTTTACGGCTATTTTCTCACCCCACCCAGGTGTTAAAGGGGTACCAACCTTGTGTTGGGGGTTAATCCTGCGATAGACTGGCATCTTATCCAGGGGGAGTCTATGACTCTCAGTCGCTTAACGCCACAGAAACCGGGATAAGCACCGGCCTGATGAGCCTTAGGCTTGGGACAGACTTTAACTAACTTTTTTAACCTTCTGCTTCTAGCAGGCTAAAACCTCTTCAGCTCTGATTAGTTTGTTTGTTCATAACTTAAAGCTTTGCTTCAAGAGTCTGGTCTCATACCTAATTCTGGCTTGCTACAAGGACTCAGTGATGAAGCTGAGACTAGGTCAAATGACCATAGGACCCTGTTAGAAAGTTTATGTTCTTCTGATCTGTGTGTGAGTGAACCTACATCTGGATGCTCTTTTTTTTAGTTGACTGAGTGACTGTTTATAAAAATTTATCAAACAGTAGTAGTTGTTGTTGTGTTGTTGATGTGTGTGTTCCCCAGCTTAACACTCTGGGGGTCTGTCAACCGAATGTGCACTCTAACTCCCTCATCCCACCTGGGAATCACTGTGAGACTGAAAATGCACAATGAATGAGAAGTGTGCGTGTATGACTGTTTTCAAATACCTCGCCATATAGGCAGCCATACTCTGACTTCAGAGGACAAATCAAACAGCCACTTCAGTGCTTTCTGTGCTGCCTGCAAAGAGTTCAAAGGGTGTATGCGTTGTCACTTTCTGATTAGTTACTTTACTATTTATCAAATGAGTCACTCCAGCGCTTTCAACGCTGCCTAAAATGAGTTCAAACGGTGTGTCGGGTAGTCACGTTTCTGAAGGTCTGCTGCACCCAAACCAGCATTTCCAGCAGGAGGGAATGCTGGGTTTTCACAATGCTTCCTCCCTGACAGGCCACCCACAGCTCCCCGGCAGGATCCACCGCCATCATGCGGGGATTGCTCCCTGCAGGGCAGCCCGACTCCAGCAGCCCCAGAGAGAGCACTGTTCTCTGCCTGACTGCAGCCACGTGGATGTGGGGGCTCCACTCATCCGCCACCAGCAAGACCTCTTCCCCCCACAGCGTGAAGAAACACACATCCACAGGCTGGAAGGTGGCATTGTACGGCACGAATGTGGCAAACGGCCTCGATTTGGGCTTTCTGAAGATTTTCACCGTCTGCTGAAGATTT
>CM060340.1:1653607-1678607 GCA_030674155.1 Stramonita haemastoma | reverse complement strand
TAAATAAATAAATAAACAAATACACACACGCATGCACACACGCATGCATGTGCGCGCAGACACACACCCACGCACGGCGCGCACGCACACCACACACACACACACACACACACACACACACACACACACACACAACACACACACACACACACACACACACGATTTCAGCTATTTAAGCGTGAAAGCCTTCACAGTTTCTGCCCATATCAAAAAGATAAGAAACAAAGCAAAAAAACAAAACAAAACAAAGGTCAACGAACAAAACAAAAAGCTGAAAATGTGAAACCAAAAATGCTACACACACACACAACACACACACACACACACACACACACACACACACACACACACACACACACACACACACACACACACACACAAACAGAACCAAGTAACCCAAATTAATCAAAACATTCCAGCAGATCAGAACAAATTCGGAAAGGTACAATTATGTTTTTTGAATAAACGTCGCCTATGGGACCCAGCAGGAAAGGGACTTAATTCAATCCACAGTACTCTGCTAAACATGACCCTGTCCACAACGAGAACTTAACCATCGTGGGAGACATGTTGAACCATCGTTGGAGACATGTTGAACCATCGTTGGAGACATGTTGAACCATCGTTGGAGACATGTTTAACCATCGTTGGAGACATGTTTAACCATCGTTGGAGACATGTTGAACCATCGTGGGAGACATGTTGAACCATCGTTGGAGACATGTTGAACCATCGTTGGAGACATATTTTACCATCGTTGGAGACATGTTTAACCATCGTTGGAGACATGTTGAACCATCGTTGGAGACATGTTGAACCATCGTTGGAGACATGTTGAACCATCGTTGGAGACATGTTGAACCATCGTGGGAGACATGTTTAAGAGAGGAATCGAAGTGCATCAGCCACAGAACACAGCCACCCTTGTCCACATTCTCTAAAAACAAAAAGACACGCCCTCACCCCCCAGTCTCCACCCCCCCAAAAAGCAAACAAGAAAGCACCCCCTCCAAAAAAAACACAAAAACAACCCCAAACCACCACCCCCCCAAAAAACAAACAAACAAAAAACTTGCCACAACCCCCCAAAAGCAAGGACAAAACTCACCAAGGAAAGAAAACAGAGACCCCCCGCCCCTTTAATTTAAAAAAAAGGAAACCCAAACCTCAAACAACTAAAACAAACCTTTTCCTATCAATCACAGGCCGAGAGAGGCCTCATGAACTACTTACACAGCACACGTTGCTAATCGCTTTCCTCATCACCATCAACACAAATGAGTCAGGGTTGTGCCCCAACCACATGATTTCTTCTGAAGCGTCACATCTTCGCTGAATCATGTCTGCTGTCTTATTTCATTATCATTTTTCACCCCGGTTCAGGGGACGGGGTATAGCTCAGTGGTCAGAGCGCTCGCTTTCCCCAAGCTAAGGTTAAGCAGCATCGAGCGTGGTTACCAAGTAAATGGGTGACAGTATGCGCACCTTTGGTTCAGTACAGTCCCCCCAGTTCACCCAGCTGTAAATAGGTACCTACTCTCTTTAGGGTCAAGGAAGGTAAAGCAGCAAAGGAGAGGAGATGGGCGCCGCCCTTAATATGCTGGCCCCTGGAGAAGCTGAGGTTTCTGACGCCTCGCTCCCCTACGACCACAAAGGTTATGAAACACCTTCACCTTTTCACCCTGGTTGAAGCCTCACGGTTGAAGAACTCAGTTTAGACAGAGGAATAGGGCACAGTTTACCGAAAAGATATATGTTTTGATTTTTTCCCCGATCCTCAGCTAGGACTCAAGGTTTACCAACAGTGAGATTTTGCCAGTGCGATTATTTTTACCCGCCATTATAAACATAGCAGCACCCCGACTCTGGGGGTTTGGATTATGGTTCAGAGGAAAACATTTAAATGGGAGCACAGCCCTCGGTCAACTTTATATGTTTTCTTCACCACAGTACCATAGACACTCATTTTAACAGAAAAAAAATGTGTTAACATAATTGATCATGGCCATTTACAAAAAGCTCTAAAAAACCCACCCAAACCCACCAAACATTTACAGAGAACGCAGAACCCCCCATTCTCTCCCTTCTACTCTAACAAAAAAAAAAAGCAACAACAAAAAAACAAAACCCAAAACAAAACAAATCACCAAATCTCTCCAGACAAAAAGAGGGCAGTATAATCATGGTCACACCTTTGGTTATGACCAAGGAAAAATAGTTCGCTTCTTTAATTTACACACAGCACAACCATTTGCTATTCACCATCGGGGAACTTGATCGTTTCACTAAAAGAAAAGAAAAGAAAATTATGCAAAACGAAACCAGCATTTAGAGAAAGAAGGAAGGCATGTCGTTTGAAGAACACCCCCCACAAAAAACAACAACAAAAAACACAACAAAAACCAAACAAACAAAAAACCCCAACAACAACAACGAAACAAAAAGCACCCAAACCCCACTCCGAAAAAACAACAACCCCACAACAACAAAAATCCCCAAAAGCAACAAAGAAGCAAACAAGCCACAAAAAAAAGACAACAAGCCAAAACAAAACCCATCCTCTTAAAAAAAAATCAACCTCAAAAACCCTCACACCAACCCCCCTAAAAACAAACAAATAAAAAATCAAAACAAAAAATCAACACACACTCAACAAAACAGACCCCCCCCCACCTCACCCCCCCCCACCGCCCCTACCCCACCCCCCCTCACCCCCAACCACCCACCCTCCCCCTAAAAAAAAATCACTTGACAGCAAACGCTCTCTTGCCGGCACTGCGGAGTCGCCTCACCACCTTCCTCTTGGTGGGGTTTCCCGCGATCTGGAGCGCGATGCGGACCTGCCCCAGCCAGGGCTTGTCCTTGAAGGTGTTGGCCATGGTCAGTGACTTGATGGCTCGCTCTCTAGGGGTAGTCCCCGCACTGTGCGTGTGCCGGGACCACGTGTTGATGGTGGGGTCGATGAAGTCGTCCTCCCGCTTGCCGTTGTAGTAGAAGAACGGACGCCGATCCTGCTCCGTGGAGATCAGCGGCAAAGGAATGGTGCCTTCGCTGGACTTGGCTTTGGACAGGAGCAGAGCGGAGGAGACTCGGTTTTTCCCGCGCTGCTTCTTCTTCTTCGTTTTCTTGGAGCCCGTGCTGGCGTCATCCGCGGCTGGAGGTTGAGGTGGCTGCTGTCTGGACGTGTTGGGGTCTCCGGGGAGAGGCCCTGACGCGCGGGTGGTGGACCGGAGCGTGTCTTTGCGGGGCAGGTGGTGGGTGCTGGCGTTGAGGTTCAAACCCTCCTCCCCCGCGGTGAGGGTGGAGGCCGTGTCCACAGACTCCGCGCCCCCGAACACGCTACCCCGAACGCGGGAGGTGACGGTGTCGGCCTGACTCTCCACCTCGGAACGGTCTGAGGGTGGAATGTGGAGGTTGGGGACTTTGCCCCCTGCTTGGTTTGGAGGCACGAGTTGAGGTCCTCCTGTTGCTGTTGTTGTTGCTGCCTTGGCGTTGCTTTGTTGCAGGAGGGGCTGCAGCGCAGGAGCTCCCGGGGCCTGAGGTTGCGGGGGCTGTGCCCCCCCGGCCATGAAGTAGGCGCTGCCCCGGGTCTTGACCAGTTTGGACATCATGCTTCTCTCCTCTCGCCTCTCCCCTGGAGGCTGCGGCACGTGACTCAACTGCTGCTGCTGCTGCTGCTGTTGGGAGGAAGATTCTTTGACATCAGAAGTGACGTTGGCCTGACGCTGCGTGACGTCAGACGTGACGCTGGATTGGGCCAGGAGACGGGCACGCAACTTCTGCATGATGGGAGGTAGGCGCACAGTTTCGTCCCCTTCCCCGTTCACTTTGGGAGGTTCTGGGCTTTTCTGGTTTCTGGCCTCCAGTGCTCCTTGGGATCTGAAAGCACACAGGCAGGATTGTGTGTGTGTATGTATATATGCATATATATGGGACCCCCCCCCCCGCCCCCACCAGCCCACACACACGTAGGAACACACATGTGATCTCCTGTAGTCCTCCCAGACCACTGACCTCAGTGATGACGTTGGCAATGTAGGATGTTGGGGGTTTGCTTCTTTTTTACCTTCTTCCTTCCACCTTACCTTGGACAACTGTCGTCATTAGATTTGTTTGATGACCTACCATTACACTCAATATACAATAAGTAGCTCCCCCAAAAAACAACAACAACAATAGTCCAGGAAAGTTTTGCCAAAAAAATGGGCTCTGGCAAAAAGTAATTGCTTCAAAAACTTTTTCAATTGTTTTATGCTTTACTGGGTGTACTTGACATTCCCAAATGGTTTTAATAAAAATTTAGTGGGGGCATAAGATTTAATTCATGTTTGAAAGAGTAGGTGCAGTGCAGCTGAGCTGAAACCGTATTCCCCATTTGCGCAGTTTTGTAAGCTGTTCTGGATGTCTAGTCAGGAATACGTACACTTCATTGAAGCAGGCTTGTGTAAATTACATTATTAAACTAGAACTTTTATACTCTGACGACCCAATTCCTTTTTACTGGGGATAAACTAATGTAATTACACTTCCGTTTGCAAATTTGAAAAATGTTTATGGATAACATTACTGTAGGCAGCAAAATTTGAACATTGTGCAATGATTATAAGTGAAATAATCTTAAACACTCAAAAAAGCATTCATATCATGCAAAGAACATGATGTTTGATACATACTGTTGTCGTTATAACTTATTTGCTTACCCACCCTCCTAAAATTAGTGACCCAAGGGTTCTAACCAAGTGAAATTTTTAGTCCTTCGGATGAGACTTTAAACCAAGGCCCCGTGTGCGAACGCACGCAGAAGATCTTGCGCACACGTTAAATCCTGTTCCGCTTTTCGTAAGAGTAGGCCATCGTGTGCCGGTGGGAACAGATGACAATATTTACACAAACCGCATGCACACGGGGACCGGATGAAAAAAAGCACATGATTGCTTATTCTGTTATCCTCATATAAAAGAATAGAATACAAGAAAAAAACAAAAGTGAATACACTGGCAACAGCTAATCACCGTCACTTCTTCCCCACCCATCCCCCCCCACCATCCCCCTATATTTCCCTACCATCCCCCATATTTCCCTACCATCCCCCATATTTCCCCACCATCCCCTCTCCCCCTCCTCTATGCTTCTCCCCTCTCCCCCCCCCACCCCCATATTCCCCCACCATCCCCTCTCCCTCCCTCCTCTCCTCTATGCTTCTCCCTAGCACAAACATGGGAAGATAGACAACGCATCACTCCAAAGCTTGGAGAATTAGAAGTTAGAGGCAGATCCCAGTACAGATCTGCAATTCCTAACTCGCAACTTAACTGTTTGCCTTTACATTTTTACAACTTATCATTAAACCAACAATTTCGAATTCCAAAGGTGTCTTTCACTATATGTTAACAAATTGAAAAACATGTATGTCTACAATCATTTACTTTCGCCTTGTACTTCTTTCACACAGGTCAACAGTAAGTCTACAATTTCATATAAAAAATACTGCTTCATTTCCATCGGATGGAACCTTTGATCTAGACTACAAAGCAACTGCAAACAATTAAAAGGGATGCAACTCTTTAAAAGGATATGTAGCCTGTGAAGGGGAAGTAATATTAATATCAAAACACTCACAGGCAATTTCTGAATGATTTGGAACAATATTTATCAGAAATTACTTCACACTGCATATTCAACTTTCATCTCATGGCAAAATGTTAACCAGTTATGTTAAACTTTTACTTTATGCCCATGATACCGTTTTATTCTCCACTACAAAGAAGAGTTACAGGATGCTTTAGACATTTTCCATACTTACTGTTCTCATTAGAAACTGGTTGTGAATCTAGTGAAAACCCAAATCATGACATTCGGCCACAATAAATCTCGTAATAATAATTTATGTAACATAGCAGAAAAGCGTAATAATTATGTAAAATAGCAGAAAAGCCCTTGAAGTTCTTAACAGTTTTAAATATTTAGGAATCAACTTCAGTAGCAGTGGTAGTTTTGCAAAATGCAAGACAGATGCTTATGATAATACTACTTAAGTCAAGTTTAATTGATAAGGACTGCATAGCAAAAAGAACTACTACACATAAAATCGTTGTGTGTGTTTTATTGTATCGATGTGAAATTATGGGCATATGAAAATGCAATGCATGAAAAATGCTTATGATAAAGCTGCTAAAGTCATGTTTAGCTGGATAAGGACTGCACAACAAATAGAACTACATACACATGTGGCACTTGATTTAGTTCATAAATTGTTGTACTTGTTTTGTTGTATGAATGTGAAATTTGGGGATATGCAAATATAGCAATAATTTCATAAGTTTCAGTTAAAGGTTTTTAAATATAGTTTTCCTTTAACCCTCTTGCATTCAGATTCTCTGAACACAAACTGCCCCTATATTTTGCATTCCCGAAATCAGGTCAGGCACACATGCTTGCTAGCCTTTACCTCCTTTTAAGTACATACCAGCAGCTACAATTATTTCCAGATTCTCAGCAGGGCTTCTACTTCTAGCCTGATAGAGCTTTGACATGTGGTAGCAATTGGTGATGGTCATGGCCTGATGGAAATCTATTGTGTGTAAATCCCAGCAAATCGGGATTCAGAGGGGGCAATTATTCAATCCCGGCAAATCCCGTCTGGCAAATCCGGTTAGGACTAAGAAAGTTAGTATATGGAGAAACAGGCAGATATCCCTTGTCTAGTTTGGTCTCTGTTGAATGGTGCATTTCTGGATGCAGCTGCTCAACTGCCAGTATGAAAAGCTGCCATCAAGTGTTTACAAGATGATGAAAGATTTACTTGACAAATACTTGATTCAATCAGTATGGCTAAATATGATTTAAAAAATATCTCAGTACAAAGCAGATTTGACTTTGTTGGAGAGACAGTTATGTTCAAGTATTAATTTTCTTTAGGTATTTAAGAGTTCACATATCAAAGTTAAAATTTCACATATCACAGCCTTCTTAATAGAAAATTTTGTTAATGAATGGAGAAGTGAGGCGTGGGATAATAGAAGAGGCCTTCATTATAGAAATTTGAAGATCGATGTTGGTAAGGAAAATATATAATTTGTCTACCAGATATAATTATATGTTTACGCTTTTATAAAAAAAAAATTGTGGTAGTTGTCACAAGCTTCGAATTGAGGATGGACATTTCCATAACATATCAAAGGAATAAAGAATGTGTTCAAAATACAATATATCTGTTTTAGGTGATGAATTTTATTTTATGATGGATTGTCCCCCCTCTATAAATTTACAAGATTTTAATCCTCAGCATTTTCTTCAACCCTTGTCCAGTTATAAATTTTGATGGCTGATGAAATGTAAATCTCAAAAAGTTCTCCTGTCTCTCAAAATTCATAAGATGTGCAGGTATTTCTAGAAAAATTATTTGTTGTCATTCACATGTGTGGATTGTGTATTTTCAAGAAATTGATATAGTTTTAAAAATGTTTTGAGGTTTTAATGCTATTTGTTTGTTATTTTGTGATGAACTGATTTTGTGGTGGCGCCATTGGAGGATGCAATTTCTGCCTTTTTTGCAGAGTGGTTATAAACATACACTTTGTTTTGTTTGAAATTATGATTGAGTTCTGTCTATTCAATAAGTTTATCAATATCTGCCTGCATATCACTCACAAGCTGGTCTGGACCACTGCTGTTACATTGAATTGATGTATCATCAAAAGAATTTGGCAAAAACAATGAATATGCAGAGGTAGGTTGTTATTATTAGAGATAGAAAAAAGAAGAGATCCTAGTATTGATCCTTGTGGTAATTCATATTTTACGGGTAATAAGGTGGATCTCCTAGGCCCAATTTCATCAAGCTGTTGATGATTACTAAGAAATGGGTGTAAAATCTTAATGCTTGGTTGGGAATTTTATGGCATTTTAATTTTTGAATGAAAAGAGAAAGTTAAGTTATACTGCAGATGAACATTGTTCAAATGTATTTACAGTTTTTTGACACATTCTACATGCCTGATAAAGCATTTTTAAGGCAATATTACCTCCCCTTCAAAGGCTATTATAAAGAGTGAGATTCCTATTTATTGTTTGAAGTCGCTGAGAATTCCAGAGAAAATTCTGTATGTAATGGAAATGAAGCATCAGTTCTTACATAAAATTGTAGACTGTGCTGTTTAGCTATCTGAAATGAGGGTGTGGTGGACCAAATCGCTTTAAAGTAAGCTTTTATTTTCAAATTCTGAAGAGATATAGAAAAGGACACCTTTAAATTGTGGAATTGTTAGTCTAATAGATACATTTTAAAAGTTTGTCCACAACAAGTTAAGCTTTGAGTTAGGAACTGCAGATCTGAAGGGGGATCTGCCCCTAATTTCTAATCCTCCGAGTTTAGTTGGAGGAGTTGTGTTGTCTATCTTCCCACGTTTGTGCTAGGGAGAAGCATAGGGCAGGGGGAAGAAGAATACGGGGAAGGAAGAAACAGAGCAGAAAGACAAGGAGAGGGGGGAGGGGTGTGAAGAGGGGAGGGGGGATGAGGGGGGGGATGGAGGGAGGGGGGATAGGGGGAGGGAGGGGGATGAGGGGGGAGGGGGGGGAGGAGGGGGGAGGGGGGGAGGGAGGGGGAAGGAAGGGGGGGAGGGGGGAAGGAAGGGGGGAGGGAGGGGAGGGGGGGGGGAGGGAAGGGGGGAGGGGGGAGGAGGGGGGAGGGGGGAAAGAGGGGAGGGGAGGGACGGGGGAAAGAGGGGAGGGGAGGGACGGGGGAAAGAGGGGAGGGGAGGGACGGGGGGCGAGGAAGAGAAGAGGGGGGGGGGGGAAGGGGGCGAGGAAGGGGGAGGGGGGGAGGAGGAGGGGGGGGGGAGAGTAATAATAACTTTAAAAAAGAAACAAACGACTCGAGCCTACCCGACCGGACAACTCCTCCAGCTCACCTGCCGGTCAGAGGCTCCACGAGGTTTGCCCTGGAGGCGATTCTGGCCACGCGGCCCCAGCGGCCCTGTTTGACCTTGTCGCCCATGGACTTGAGGCTCTGCACCGCGTTCATCTGCTTGAAGTAGGCTTCGGGGTCACTGGTGGCGGCAGCGGTGTTGGTGCTGCTGCTGCTGTTCCCTGCCCCCGCCTCTGTCAGGGTCATCTGTTGGGGGAAATGCAGGACACTTCTTCATCTTCATCGTCGTTGTCCAATTTCTCAAGTTGAGACATTAAAGTATTCTTGAGTCTTGAGTCTTGAACACTCAGATAGCAAGTATTGTTTTCTGTCATAAAAGGTAAAGGTGTCCCATAACCTAAGTGGTCGTAGGGAAGCGAGGCGTCAGAGACCTCAGCTTCTCGCGCAGAATTTCCAGAAGGTGGGGATGGATGCTGTATGACAGGTCCCCGGCATTCCCATGGGAACGGGATAGCTCAGTGGTCAGAGCGCTCGCTTTCCCCCATTCAAGTTAAGCAGCGTCGAGCGTGGTTACCAGTTGGATGGGTGACCGTTTTTTTTGCGCGTCTTGGCTTTAGTACAGCCCCCAGTTCACCCAGCTGTAAATGGGTGCCTGCCCTCTTTAGGGTCAGGGAAGGTGAAGCAGCGAGGGAGAGGAGATAGGCGCCGCCCTCAATATGCTGGCCCCTAGAGAAGCTGAGGTCTCTGATGCCTCGCCCCCCTACGATCACTTAGGTTATGGGACACTTTACCTTTTTACCGGCATCCCAAAGAGGGAAAAACAGGAAGACGCTGGGTATTGTCCATAATAATTCTTCTACCTTGTGTTGTGTGTGTGTGTGTGTGTGTGTGTGTGTGTGTGTGTGTGTGTGTGTGTGTGTGTGTGTGTGTGTGTGTGTACATGCGAATTTGTCAAAACTGTAAATAGTTGCTGATTGTGCGTCGTGTAGGTTGAATGCAAGCGCTTTGATTTGTTTTTGCAAGATATAGCGCTATACAAATTCCATGTATTATTATTATTATTATTACTATATTATTATTATTATTATTATTATTATTATTATTATTATTATTATTATTATTATTATTACCTTGCTTGTCTGAACTTACTCATGTTCTTTCTTCTCATTTTGGATAAGATAGTTCTCAAGTGTGGTCAACTATTTGTCTCATTAACAGACTCAAGTTAAATGCATTTCGGACTACTTGTGAAAAGACGTAAAATTGAAGACCACACACACACACACACACACACACACACACACACACACACACACACCACACACACACACACACACACACACGCAACCCCCCCCCCCCACATACACACACGCACACCCTCGCCCCCCCACACACGCACCCCCACACCCCCCCCCACCACCCCCCATCCCCCCCCCACGCACCCCCCCCCCCCCCCACAGAAAGAGCAAGTAACCCACCTGAGGCATAGTCTGCCTAGGTAGCAGTTTCTTCTTCTCTCTCTCCTTCTCTCGCTGCAGCTGTGCTTTGGACTTGCCTGTCATGATGCTGGGGGAATAGCCATCCACGTTCACTCCGAACCCCACCAAGGGACCTGGACAATGAAGAAGAACATTGGAGTGCTGTGTGTGTGTGTGAGTGTGTGTGTGTGTGTGTGTGTGTGTGTGTGTGTGTGTGTGTGTGTGTGTGTGTGTGTGTGTTGTGTTGTGTTGTGTTGTGTTGTGTTGTGTTGTGTGTGTTGTGTTGTGGTGGGTGTGGTGTGGTGTGGTGTGGTGTGGTGTGGGTGGTGTGTGTGTGTGTGTGTACACCAGCAAAGGACATAAGACAGGTCTGTCTATCTATCTATCTATCTATCTATCTATCTATCTATCTATCTATCTATCTATCTATCTATCTATCTATCTATCTATCTATCTATCTATTGACCGTGGGGGGCACCCCTGAAGACTTGACAACCATTTCCCTCCATTCCTCTCTCTGTTCTGCCTTTCTCAGGGTTTTGATGAGTTCTAGGCCCGTCCATTCGCAGATGTTGTCCTCCCATCTCTTCTTTGGTCTGCCTCTTTTTCTTCGTCCTTGGACAGTGCCTTGCAGTATTGTTTTGCTATTCCTTTTGATCTTGTGACATGCCCGTGCCATTTAAGTTTACGCTTCTTTACGATTGATAGAAGATTTTCGTAGGGACCAATGGTTTCCTGGATTCTGTTATGCACGTCCTCGTTGCTTATGTGGTCTCTGTAGGAGATGCCTAGGAGTCTCCGGAAGCGTCTCATCTCTACTGCCTGTACTCTTCTCTCTAAATCAGCAATCAAGGTCCATGATTCACAGGCATACAGGAATATGGATATGACAAGGGAGCGCATTAGCCTGATCTTGGAGTTGAGTGAGATATTTTTATCTTTCCAGATGATGTTCAGTTTTGACAGTGCTGTTATTGTCTGTGCAATCCTGCATACTACCTCTGACTTGGACCCCTTGTCGGATACAACGGCTCCCAAGTACTTGAAGCTTTGAACCGTTTCCAGCTTCTGGTCATTGACCCTGATATCAGTGCTGATGCCCTTAGCATTATTAGTAATCAGATTAGTCTTCTCTGCACTTGTACTTGGGAAAATAATTATACACATATTTGTGCACACACGCACGCACGCACGCACTCACGTAGTTATATGCACACACATACGCACACACACACGCGCGCGCACACACGAACGCACGCACACACACATAGGGGTGTGCCAACATTGTATTCAAAATTGAAGACTTTTATTTTTGTACTGATAGCTCCAAAGGGATTTCAAAAATAAAACTCGGAAGAAAAAAAATCAGACATTTTAGGGATGAACAAGTTTTCTTTGGTTCGCCACCATAGGGTAGTCTTGCTACCCCCCTCCCCCAATACGACAAGAAACAACAACTAAAACATACACACACACACACACACACAGATTCGAAAAACCACCAAACCACTTTTCTAAAGAAGCATTATCCACCTGATCATTCATTTAAAATGAATTAATTTGATCTATTCAAATTATCAGAGTCGCTCACCCATTCACGGCCTAGTTTTCATCCTATCTTTAATGCTCGCTATTCAGTTATAATGTTCCTTGCTTTGTGCGTTTCTTTACCGTTTCGTTGTCGGTTTAATGGGTCATTATCTATCATTAACTTTCTCTCCTCTGTCACTGACAATCTTTCTTTTTCACGTTCATGGACCCTGCTACCGAAACATCGTTTCCTTCACCCCCACCACCACCCTCCCATTCCATCCCTATGCCTTCCTCAGTACTTCTTTCTCCTTTTGTTGCGTCATCTCATAGTACATAGTAGAAAAACAACAACTTTCAATTGACCTTAAATTCAAAAGACGTCAGATTTAACTAAATATGTGCCCTGCCCCCAAGACATCTAAGCATGCTGACGCCTCTGTGTGTGTGTGTGTGTGTGTGTGTGTGTGTGTGTGTGTGTGTCTGTCTGTCTGTCTGTCTGTCTGTCTTTGTCTCTCTCTCATTTTAATAATAATAATAATAATAATGATAATAAATGGAATTTATATAGCGCTATATCTTGCAAAACAAATCAAAGCGCTTGAAAGGGAAAAAGTCAAGCATTCTCAGGAGGAGTAAGTTTAGTTCTCTCTCTTCCATAGGATATTCTTTCTCATACATTTTCACAAATCCGAACGCATTTGGGCATTGAAGAGAGTACACACACATTTTTGTGAGTGCATGCGCGTGCGCACACACACACACACACACACACACACACACACACACACCACACACACACACACAAACACACACACACATATATATATAAAAGAATATAAAAGATATAAAAGATATAAAAGAATAAAATATAAAAGAATAAAATAAAATAAAAATAAAAACACACACACCACCACCTGACTGGAAAGGCCTGCGTTTGAGGGTAGACTTGGAGTGACCGTACTTCATAAACGCTCTCTCCTTGGCTCTGTCGCACCACTGTCGTAAATGGGTATACGTCCCTATGTGTATGGCGAAGTGTTTGGTGACATTCACCTGCGAAAACAGACAAGTCCTACAAGTCAATAAAGCTTTATTTATTTTTATATTCATTATTTTATTTTTTTTATATATCGAGGATAATAGAATAAGCACTCATGTGCTTTTTTCATCCAGTCCTCGTGTGTATGCAGTTGTGTAAATATTGTCATCTGTTCCCACCGGCACACGATAGCCTACTCTTACGAAAAGTGGAACAGGATTTAACGTGTGCGCAAGATGTTGTACGTGCGTTCGCACACAGGGCCTCAGTTTACAGTCTCATCCGAAAGACTTTTGGGGAGACTGGAGTGAGCACTGATGTTAACTCCAGGAGAAAAATCCCCTCCACCGGGAATCGAACACGGGTCGTCAAATTGTGAGCGCAATGTTCTCACCATTAGGCTATCCAGCCCCCCCCCCCCCCCCCCACACACACACACAAATCAGGTCAAGAAGTTTGTTGTGAAACAAAATCAGACATTGAAATGTCAGTCTAGCAGCACAACATAAGATTTATTTTTCAAGGGTTACAGATATACGTTCACATACTTTTTTCATTCGACCTTTGCCCTGATTAAGGATTATCGAAACAAAAGCAAAAACCAAATCAACTAAGAAAAATAAAAAGAACCAAAACAAAACCCCGATAAGATACAAAGAAAACAATTAAAAAAAACCCCACCTCAACCAAAACAAAAACACCACCCCCCACCCAAAAAAAGGCAACCCCATTCCCCACAAAAACAACCACAACCACTAAATAAATAACTGTCAGAAATTGTTTTATTCTAACATTCTAAGTTAGTTCATCGACTGACCTTTGACCACTGCTTTGTCAGGAGGAAGGAGGCACAGTTCTTGATTTTCTTGCGAAGAGCGATGTTCAAGGGAGCTAATCCGTTACCATCTTTAGCCGTGATGACCGTGATGTCGTTGTTAACAAACAATCTGTCAAATAAACACAAAACAGAAAAAAAGTAGAATGACACAATTTTGTATGAAAAATAAATCATACTATCATAATTTAAATGGTATGGGCATGTTACAAGATCAAAAGGACTAGCAAAAACAATACTGCAAGGCACTGTCCAAGGAGGAAGAAAAAGAGGCAGACCAAGGAAGAGATGGGAGAACAACATCAGCGAATGGACAGGCCTAGAACTCAACAAAATTTTGAGAAAGGCAGATCAGAGAAAGGAATGGAGGGAACTGGTTGTCAAGTCTTCAGGGGTGCCCCCGCGGTCGTCAGATGAAAGGATAGATAGATAGAAAGAAAGAAAGAAAGAAAGAAAGATAGATAGATAGATAGATAGATAGATAGATAGATAGATAGATAGATAGATAGATAGATAGATAGATAGATAGATAGGTAACAGTAGGAGGTGGGACGGGATAGCCTAGTGTTTGATTACCCATGATCCAGCCACCATATACATGTCTGTTCAATGGGGATTCTTTTTTCCACTGGAGCTAACATCAGTTCTGACTCCACTCCCCTGAAACTATTCCAGACGAGTCTATTGACCGAAGCCCCCTGTGCAAACACACGCACATCTTGTGTTCATGTTAAAACCTGATCTACCTTTCGGAAGAGTAGGTCATTCATGCCAGGAACAATAGATACCCCCCCCCCCCAATCCAAAAACAAAAAAGAAGAAATACATACATACTGGTATCGTGTTTCCAGACATCTTTCCTTTAAGTCAGAATGCAGCTTCCTTAATTGTGGGCCAAAACGGTCACATAATATGCAAAAATCTGACCATAGATGAATCTCACAGCGCTAGCCGAGGAACAGTGGAGAAACATTTACAATAAGACCCCGTCCATTTAGTGCACAGGCGGTTGCATTGTTTCTGATGACTTAAAGAAAATTATTTTATATTATACCACTTTTTGTCACAGCATATTTCTTTGCAAGAAATTCGGGTTGCTCTCCCTGAGGAGAGCGCGTTGCCACCAGAGCAGCGCCACCCATTAATTTGTTCTAATTTTTCCTGCATGCAACTGTATTGGTTTCCCTATCAGAGTGGCTCTTTTTCTACAGAATGTTGCCTGGGACAACCCTCTTGTTGCCGTGGGTTCTTTTCCGTGCGCTAAATAATGATGTGTAACACACGGGACCTCGGTTTATCGTCTCATCTAAAAGACTAACACCCAGACAACCACTCATGGTCTAATGGATGGAGGGAAAGTTTGGGGCCCAAACGGGATTCGAACCACCACACACTCCGACCCGGACTTTTCATTTTGTAGGCAGGCGCGTTACCTCTAGACCACCGATCCACATCATTTTATTTTATTTTATACCACTTTATGTCAGCAGATTTCTCTGCGTGAAATTCGGGCTGTTCTCCCCGGGGAGAGCGCGTCGCCACAAGTGCAGCGCGTACCCATTATTTTTTTTTTCCCTCAGGGATGGTGTCTAAACACGACACTTGTGTGCATGCTGTTTTTTGTTTTGTTTTGTCATCCGCTCCAACCGGCACAAGATGGCCTGATCTTACGAAAAGCGGAACGGGGTTTTAACATGTGCACAAGATGTTTTGCAAGCGTTCGCACACGGGGCCTCGGTTTATAGTCTCATCCGAATGACTTTGACATTCAGTTCGATTTTTTCGTCAAACTGGGAAGAAAGGGCGAGGCTGGGTACGAACCCAGAACCTCACGGTTCACTTGTTGGCAGGCGAACGTCTTAACCATCCTGCCACCTTCTTTCTTCTCCATGACCTGTGCACTGTGGAGGCTCCTCTCACCTCAGCACGCCCAGCTGCCCCATCTCCACGGCCTCGTGCACGGCTGCCTTCCTGCTGTCCATGTGCCCGTCCTCCGTGCACCACATACGCTGTGGCGGGTAACCGATGGGCTCCGAGGCCTTCATGCCCTGACGCAGCATGGCGCGTGCCAGGTCCACGTGACCGTGATGCGCCGCCAGAAACAGCGCCACCTTCATCTGGTAGCGTCCCATGTTTTCCTCTTGGGAGATCTGTGACACCACCTGCCAGAGAAAGAAATTGTGTGTGCGTGTGAATTTGTACACTGTTGCTGCTGCTGGTACTGCTGCTGCTACTACTGCTGTTGCTGCTACTACTACTATTACTACTACTACTACTACTACTACTACTACTACTACTACTACTACTACTACTACTACTACTACTACTACTACTGCTGTTGCTGCTACTACTACTATTACTGCTACTACTACTGCTGCTGCTGTTGCTGCTACTACTACTATTACTGCTGCTACTTCTACTACTACTACTACTACTACTACTACTACTACTACTACTACTACTACTACTACTACTGCTGCTGCTGCTGCTGCTGCTGCTGCTGCTGATACTACTGCTGCTACTGCTACTATTACTGCTACTACTACTACCACTGCTGCTGCTGTTGCTGCTACTACTGCTGCTGCTACTGCTGCTGCTGCTGCTGCTACCACTACTACTACTACTACTACTACTACTACTACTACTACTACTACTACTACTACTACTACTACTACTACTACTACTACTACGACCTTCTTGTCATCACATCTGTAAACTATCTCAACAAACCGTTGTAAAGCAACCTGATCTTTCCTGTAAAGAAGAAGAAAATATGATGTGAAATCGGAGTATGCCTGCCTATTGTGTGGCGAGGTTTCTGAAAAAGTATGTTTATCCAATGTGTATTTAGAGTGTAAAAATACAGGTAATTTAGGTGTCCCATAACCCACGTGGTCGTACTGGAGAGAGGCATCAGAGACCTCAGCTTCTCTAGGGGCCAGCATATTGAGGGCGGCGCCCATCTTCTCTCCCTCGCTGCTTTACTCTAGCCTACCTTCCCTGACCCTTAAGAGGCAGGTACCCATTTACAGCTGGGTGAACTGGGGGACTGTACTGAAGCCAAGGTGCGGAAACGGTAACCAATCAAGAGGTAACCACGCTCGATGGTGCATAACCTTGGCTTGGGGGAAAGCGAGTGCTTTGACCACGGAGCTATCCAGTCCCCTTTCTTCTTTATTTGTTTCTCGGCTACAGCTTCTGAATTTACCAATGATGAGATTTTTTCCCACGTGACCATCCTCCCCCCTTCTCTGCCATATGGGTAGCCACATTCCGACTTCGGGAGTACTAAGTTTCATAGTGAGTTCCACGGAGATGAGACAGACAAGAGTGCATGATGTGTGTGACCCACATGGTGTTCAACTGGAGAACGCCCAACAAACGACAAAATTTAGCCAAAAAGGGACACAAAAAAAAGAAGCACAAGAAAGGTTAAAAAAAAATGTTCACCTGTGGGTTAAAGCCCATAACAACCAAATTTATAAACTCGTTCCAGGTATTAAACTGTAGAAGCCCAACAAACAACAACAGATCGCAAAATAAGGGGAAACAAGGAAGCCTTTAAAAAAAAAAAAGTTAAACGTTATCACCTGAGGGGTGAAGCCCATAACAGCCAGATTGAGAAACTCGTTCCAGCCATCCAGGTTTTCCAACAGTATAGTGTGGCCCACATCAATCCCATAATCCTCCAGTCGGTGACCATCGTACATTTCCTTGCCGCTCTTCGTCACCAGGCGGAAAATGCCGACAGGCAGTCCCGTTTTCCGAGTGACCAGACTCCGCAGTTCGTCCAGATGCATGTGGCCAATGACCAAGTTGTCGTAGAGACTGATAGTGTCCTGTGAGGGCAGAGAGGTAGAGTGTGATTATGATGATTAGCCATTCAGTCGGTGGATGGTTGGATGAATGGATATGGATGGATGAAACAAAGGAAAGAATCGATGGATCACGGAAGCAAGCAAGCAGGCAAGCAATCCAGCAAGCAAGGAAGCAAGTTGGTAGATTGCTTGCTTGCTTATAATAAGCAAAAACAATAATATTTGCACATGGAAACGAAAAGTATTTTCAATCCTGACATTAAAAAAAGCGAATTGTTGGTTGTTTAAAAGCTAGCTGAAAGCAATGAGAAAAACAAAAAATAATGGTAATTCTTAAAGGATTTTCTCATGACTCCTATTGCTCAAAATCATTAATTTCAAAGGTAAAGGTGTTCCATAACCTGTGTGGTCGTAGGGGAGCGAGGTGTCACAGACCTCAGCTTTTCTAGGGGCCAGCTTGTTGAGGGCTGCGCCCATCTCCTCTCCCTCACTGCTTTACCTTCCCTGACCCTGAAGAGGGCAGGTACCCATTTACAGCTGGGTGAACTGAGGGACTGTACGGAAGCCAAGGCGCGCAAACGGTCACCACCAAGGAATCGAATATTATCCCTAAAATATTTATAGTTTTTGACACATTCTTAACCCAACTCCTATTTCATATATTTAAAAAAAACAACCTTTTTCATCTGTAGAATGGAATATTATTAAATATCATTAAATATAATTATAATCATCGCCCGGTCTAATAGTTTGTTTACTTAAAAGGTGTTTGCTTGTGTGTCTCACGATCCATAAATCGGCACTCACACCAGGCCGTCCGTTTTATTTCGTCAATTTTAAGAGATACTTCATGGTTTAAAAAAACAAACATATTTCACATTCATTTAGTCACTTGTATTTTCCATTTTGAATATTTAATTCTTTAAAAGAATTTAGTTCAATCCACTAAGATTCATCAATTTTGAAACGCAACCAATCTACAATATCTAGTTTATGTATTTTTTTAAAAAGTGCTCTCTTCCATTCCTGATACATTTTTAACGTGAAGGGCATTCAAATTCACCTCTTGTCATTTTAATGTCAACAGGCACTTATTCTCCACCCTTTGTACCTTTTACTTGTATTTACAACTTTAAAAAGCGCGTATCTGCAATCATAAAAAAAAACACAAACCAAAAAAAAAAAAAAAGTATTTTGCCCTTTTTTGAAGATGGACCAGCCTAGAAAGAATTGTCTACCGACACGTCCCTCGTGTTTTACACAAATATTACTCAAAATTTGCCTTTATAAAACAAAGAGTGGAATAAAACCCTCGAAAAAGTTTTTGTCTTAAAACAAAAATCAACACAAGCGTATATTTCATTTTAAAAAAAAAATCGTGTTTTTTCAAGGTGTATCAAGCAATCAAACACAAAAATCTACAAGTTCATGAAAAAAGTACCAGTCTCTGTTTTAAATAGGGCTGTGTCTATTCACTTTCTATACTGGCAGACATATTCAAACATGGAATTTATTTTTATTTATTTATCTATTATTTTATATCGAGGATAATGGATTAAGCACTCATGTGGCTTTTTACATCCAGTCCCCGTGTGTATGCAGTTTTGTAAATTTTGTGATCTGTTCCCACCGGCACATAATGGCCGACTCTTACGAAAAGCGGAACAGGATTTAACGTGTGCGCAAAAATGTTCTGCGTGCCTTCGCACACGGGGCCTCGGTTTATCGTCTCATCCTAAGGACTTAGTTGAGTTGAAGGCTTCAGACAGTTTTGCTTTTGTTGTTCTGTGGAAAACTTCCAGTCACGGCAAATTTCTGTGAGAAAATTTCGAGGTGCACCTCCCGTACAGAGTGCTACACTACAAGAGCAAAGACACCATCTTAAAAACAAGAGAAAAGCCCTGTTTACATCAAATTTGTTAAACTTGACACTTCAGAAAATCTCTTCAGAGAAAAGGGCATACTCGGTTAAATTAAAAAAAAAACACTTTTAGTTTTGTTGTTGACTTTCAAAGCATTTCAAAACAATCATGTTGATGTTTAATGTGATTTCAATAACCCAAAGTGAAATCGTAATGAATTCGTTCGTCGAATTTTTATTACCATTTCCAAATGAACAAAGTATTCAAACTTTCTTATAATTTAGTTTCCACGATCTTCTGTTTGAAAATCATATATTATATCATACATGTGTTGAGACATTTTTTATTAGTCAAATTGATTTTTTAAATCAATTTCTAGAGGTTTGTTTTTTTCTTTGTTCCTCTTAGACTAAACCAGTTCCCAGGTTTCACCAATTGGGTGTACATTGTGGATGAGAATGTTTGAACCATCCCGTGAAGAGAGTTGCTTCCAACTTTGAGAATAAAAAACGGGATGACAAGTTTACAAACTGCATTACCACAATAACGTCTTACAGCCGTCTGGATGTAAAACAAAAAAGCACACGAGTGACTTATTTCATTATCCTCGACATAAAAGAATAAAATAAATAAAATAGAATCCCCCCATGCACACACATACATCTTCATCTTCAACACTCCACTGACTCACTCAATCATCCCCCCCCCCCCCCCGGGGGACTGGATGTAAAAAAAACAAACACGAGTGCTTATTCATTATCCTCGAAAAAAAAAATTGCCTTGCCTCTCTTGCCTTGCCCCACTCACCCATGGATCGGTGGTCTAGGAGGTAACGCGCCCTTGCCTAGAAAGCGAAAAGTCCGGGTCGGAGTGTGCGGTGGTTCGAATCCCGTTTGGGCCCAAAACTTTCCCCCATCCATCAGACCATGAGTGTTGGTCTGGATGCTTGTCTTTCGGATGAGACGATAAACGAGGTCCCGTGTGTTACACACAATTATTTAGCGCACAAAAAGAACTCAAGGCAACAAGAGGGTTGTCCCTGGCAAAATTCTGTAAAAAAAGCCACTCTGACAGTGAAACAAAACAGTTGCAGACAAGAAAAAAAAAAAATAATAATGGTAGACCTGCATTGTGGCAAGCGCTCTCTCCAGGGAGAGAGAGCAGCCCGAATTTCATGCAGAGAAATCTGCTGTGACAAAAGTAGTATAAAATAAAATTATTAAAAAATCCCCACCACAACCACAAACCTGGGAATGGGAGCAGTGATGTGCAGCACGGCTTGACCTCCTCCCTGAGGTGGACCCTGATGGTGGATCCCGGCACGATGCCCAGGTCGGAGAACACCCAGGCGTCCTGCAGGTCCGACCCCTGCCCAGGACAGCACCAGCACTTCTTGTCGTGCTTGTGCTGGTCCGTGCTGATGTTGAGCATACACTGGATCATCTCCTTCACCTCCCCCACCCTCATCCCCACCCCCACGTCCAGCGTGATCCGCTCCCCGCTGTGCAGACCCGAAGATCAGCATCTTGAGGTGAGGTCTCCTTCTCGTGAGGTCGTCCTGCAGGTTGATTTTAGGGTCTTCGAGTGAGGTCGGTCTTGAGTTGGTGTGTGAGTTTGAGGTTGATTGAGGGTCTTCTCGGTGAGGTGTTGTTGTTGTCCCCTCAAACAGGTGTTGGGATGTTTTGGTGTGGTAGAGTTCGAGTGGTGTTTGATGGTGATGAGTTGAGTTGAGGTTGAGGTTGAGTTTGAGTTTGGTTGTGTGTGTGTGGTGTGGTGGGGTAGAGTTGTGTGTGTGTGTTGTGTGTGTGTATGTGTGTGTGTTAGTGTGTTAGTGTGTGTGTGTGTGCGTGTGTGTGTTACAGATACTAAGTCCGAATTTTTGAGAGCTGCGAATTTGTTGTAGAGTTCGTGAGAGACGTACAAACGCTAGGATTCATTTTGTTCCTGAGATATTTTTGGAAAATATAATTGTCATTTTGATTGTCCATCACACATATATTGTTGCTTTTTTGTTTTGCTTTCACATCACAGCACAAATATGCCTCACTCTTCAAACTGGTATAACTCTGGGTTTGTGCTATACACCACGAGACAGCGTACACACATTTACGCAACAAAGTTGGACTTAACTTTTTTAAATCCACATTTACATGCGAGTCACAAACGACGAAAAATGAAAAAAATCTCTCCAGTTTTTACCAACATCTTCGATAAAACCCAGAAATAGTCCATCCACACTTTCACTCTTGTGCGAATTCCAGTCCTCTCAAAAGCGCAGGCAGAACAGCTAATGACAGAGCGTCGCCAATATCCCCCTGCCCACCCAAAAAAAACAGCACACCACCGCCACTAAACTAGGACTACTGCCGAGATAATTAAGCCCAGTGTCAAAGCATGGGTCTACTGGCTTTCACCAATGTATCAACATAACGATCAAACAAAACCTACCTCAAAACCCTTTATCACTCAATCTCTGGGACTATGGAACCTCATTACGTTCACTCTCAACCCTCATCCCCCCACCCTCTCTCTCTCTCTCTCTCGCTCGCTCTCTCTCTCTCTGTAACAACCGAATGTTAATGCTTTGTTATCCCTTCAGATTGTTCTTTTTTTTCCCCCATAAAAAGAGTAACCGTTTTTTCTGTGGTACCGAGAGGGTTAACTGTTTTCTCAGACAACATGTAGATCTAGCTCTCCACTGAGAAGAAAGTACAACGCGATAGGTTGTGTGTGTGTGTGTAGTGTGTGTGTGCGTGCGTGTTTGTGGTATGTGTTTCTTCGTGCGTGCGTGTGTGCGTGCGCGTGTGTGTGTGGTGTGTGTGTGTGTGTGTGTTGTGTGTGTTGTGACACAAATCTCTGGCACTGGACAGCCTAGGTTGTGGCGGAACAGGTGCAGGAGGGAGGGAGGGGTGGAGTGGGTTAAGGGTCCACAGACATTGTAGGCTGACTGACGGACTGACGGACAGACTGACTGAAGGACGGACTGACGGACAGACTGACTGAAGGCCTGGTCACTCGCTCCGCCCTCTTCTCTTCTTTCTTGGCTGCTGGACAAAAACAACATGGAGAGTGAGAGGAAATGAAGTGTGTGACGGTGTGTGTGGGGGTGGAGGGGGGTGAGTGGGGGTGGTGGTGGTGGTGGTGTGGGGGTGTTGGTGAGGGGGTGGGGGTTGGGGTGTGGGTGTGGGTGGGATGTAGTGTGTGTGTGTGTGTGTGTGTGGTGTGTGTGTGTGTGTGTGTTGTGTTGTGTTGTGTTGTGTTGTGTTGTGTTGTGTGTGTCAAATCAAATCAAATCAAATTTTATTTCCAGATGGTACATTGAATAAGCATTAATTTGCTTTTTTTCATCAAGTGTGTGTGTGTGTGTGTGTGTGTGTGTGTGTGTGTGTGTGTGTGTGTGTGTGTACGTACACGTGCGCGCGCGCGCGTGTGTGTGGTGTGGCGTATGATGGTGTGATTTGGTGTGGTGTGATGTGATGTGCTGTGTGTGCACACACGTTTTCATGTTAAGTATGTATAAACGAGCTTTTACTTTTTTCTTTTATTTCGAGGATAATGGAGTAACCAATCATGTCCTTTTATTTACCCCCAGTCCCTGTATGTATGCAGTTTTGTAAATTTTTGTCACCATTCCCTTTCATCCGTTACGTACATACGCGCATACCTGCAAATCTGCACCGTAATGGTACTGGTGAGAATAATCATGTAGCCTAAAGAAGAGTGACGTATTTAACAACTTCTTGTCACTGCCTAAGGTGGGCTGGCGATACATTGAAGTGTGTGTTATGAGAGAACAGAAGGGTTGTTGTCAAAAATTGCGACAGTTTCGTCTCAGCAGCGATTGCTTAACCCACACTGGACCAAAAAAATATAGAAAAAGAAAGAAAAGAATGGAGGTGCAGGTGCTTTCAATCAGCCACTCCCCGTACCCCCCCCCCCCCCCCCCCCCCCCCCCCCCCCCGTCAATCCCTCTCCCCCCCCCCTAACTGCCCAGAAAGAAAACGACCTCATGCGGACAGTGCAGACATAATGGCCAGCTATGCAGAGGCACAGGGATCAACAAGTTGTTGAGTGTATTTGGTTAACGAGATTGCATACGTATGGCTTGACGGTTCAGCTGACTGACTAATGACGTCAATATACACGTTTTGCTTTCCTCCGTCCTTCCCTCTTTCCTTCCCTCTCCCACTCTTTTCTTCCCAAATCTCCTTCTTTAGTCAATCCACCCCCTTTTTTGCCCCTTTCACCATTTCTGTCCGATATTTCCACCCCAGACTATTGTTTTTGTCGCTCTTTTTTATTATTATTATTTTTTTTTTTTTACCGTGGTCTTGGGAGTTCTCTCTCTCTCTCTCTCTCTCTCTCTCTCTCTCTCTCTCTCTCCTCTCTCTCTCTCTCTCTCTCTCTCTCTCTCTCTCTCTCTTCTCTCTCTCCTCTCTCTCTCTCTCTCCTCCTCTCTCTCTCTCTCTTCTGTCTGTCTGTCTGTCTGTCTGTCTGTCTGTCTGTCTGTCTGTCTTCAATTTGTATTCATTTTTGGCACCTTTTGGCCTTTCAAAGAGTTCCCTTTTCTCTTACAACACTCTCTTTTTTATATTCTTTCATGTTTCTTGTTAAAAGCTTTATTTGTCTGCTTAATCATTTGGCTATATACATTTTTTTTAAATACTTGTTTGTCTATCTGTTTATTCAAATATTATTTTCAGCGGATTTTTTTTCATTTGTTGCCTCTGTGGTTTCTCCCTTCCCTTGGTGGTTTTCTTTTCCTGCTGATTTCTGACAGTTTTCCTCTTTGTTGTCGCCCTTTATTTCCAGCACTTCCCCCCCCCCTCCCCCCTGTCCCATGAGTCTTCCCTTTAGTCCCTGGTCCCCCCCCCCCCCCCTTCTCCATTTTCACCCTCCTTTTCCCCCTTAGGAATGTTGGGGACTCTTTTAGCATGAATAGCATCCCCACCTTCGGGAAATTCTGTGCTAGAAAACTTCCCTTTTCGATCACTTTCTTTCTGTCTGTCTTTTTTCCCCCCCCTCGCCTTTCTATCATCTGTCTTGTTTATTTTCGTCCTTCCCACCCAGTCCATTCTCCTGCCTTTATTTAAAAAATAAGCAAATCTTATAAATGCTATCTTATCATACTTTATAGGAAATCTCGCCAGTATTGTTTTGTTCTGACGATGGACATGGTAGTGATATTATAAACTCTGGGATGGGTACAGGTATCCATTCAGCAGTGTTTATTGTTATTATTATTATTAATTATTATTATTATTATATTATTTATTATTATTTATTATTATTATTACATTATTATATCATCATCATACTATTATTACTATTATTATTATTATTATTATTATTATTATTATATATCATTATATTAATTTCATAGAGGATAATGAGTAAGCACTTGTGTGCTTTTTTACATCCAGTCCCCATGTGTATGCTGTTTTGTAAATCCTGTCATCTGTTACCCACCGGCACACAATGGCGTAACTCTTACGAAAAGCGAACAGGATTAAACGTGTGCGCAAGATGTTCTGCGTGCGTTCGTACACGGGGCCTCGGTTTATAGTCT
>CM060340.1:1636107-1638607 GCA_030674155.1 Stramonita haemastoma | reverse complement strand
ACACACACACACACACACACACACACACACACACCACACACACACACACACACACACACACAAACAAACAAACAACAAACAAACAAACAAAAAGTAATCCAGAGGTACCAAAATGCACATTGGAACAAAAGGAGATGGGTAGCACCTTTTTGTATGCGACACCGCTACCTGTCGGTACAAATAAATCATGAGGCAGTGGCAGCCTAGCCTGTGTGGAATCATTTGCAGCAATAATGGACCCCATTCATTTTCCGGTCCCGGATAGAAACCGCATAATTATCACAACAAAGTGTCTCTCTTGTATGGACAACTGTCAGGGTCAAAAGTCTTGTATTGCCTTGTGGTATGTTATAGTGGAATTATGTTGAGTAATGTCGTATCGTACTGTGTTGTGTTGTATTGTGCGGTGTTGTGTAGTGTTGCGTTGTGTCGTGTTGTATTGTGGTGCGTTGTGTTATGTCGTTATAATATGTTATGTTAGATTATGTTATATCATATGATATGATATATGATATGATATTATCTTATGTGATCTCTCTCTCTCTCTCTTCTCTCTCTTCTCTCTCTCTCTCTCTCTCTCTCTCTCTTCTCTCTCTCTCTCTCTCTCTCTCTCTCTCTCTCTTCTCTCTCTCTCTCTTCTCTCTCTTCTGTTCTCTGTCTCTCTTGTCTCTCTATCTGTCTACTGTCTCTGTCTCTTCTGTCCTGTCTTCTCTTTTTCTCTGTCTCTCTCTCTCTCCTTTTTTTTTCTTTCTTTCTTTCTTTCTGTGTCAACAAAACCGTCTATATGTCGTTTTTTTTATTTGGTACTTTAAACTTTAAAAAAACAAAGAAAGAAGAAAAGCAGAAAGACCCCCCCCCCCCCCCAAACAAACAAACAAAAAACACACAAAAAACCCCAAAACACCCCCCCCCAAAAAAAACAAAACACACACAAAAAACCGCCGTTGGGGGAAGGAAGCAAAGCAAAAGGAAAAGAAAAAAAAGTAAAAGAAAGAAAGAAAAGGAAGGGAAAAAAAGAGAAAGAAAGCCCAAGAAAAATAAAGATGCAGTGGGAAAGAAAGCAACACAAAAGATGTATAGAGAAAGAGGAAAAGAAAAATATACGGGTAGGCTAAAGTAAACCGCTCCTCTCTCCACACACACACACACACACACAACACACACACACACACCACACCCGCACCCGCCTACCAACAAAACCCTATTAAAAAAAACAACAACAACTAAAACTCCTCAAACTTGCCACAAGGAACTCAACAGAGTAGACTGCATGTTACTGAGCAAACACACTGTTACTTTCTTCTTTCTGCCCACTCAATAAAAGGCCTCCTCAAATGCCCTGCCCCAAACTCTCACAGTCTTCTCAATGTGTCCAAACAGTGTTCAATAAATAACCTGTACAAAGGGGGCCGCTCACAACTCAATGAGGTCTTTAGAAACTTCGTCAATCAGCGGTTAAACAGTCTTCTTTACAAAATGGCACCGAAACACACCCAGTCAGTAATTATATACTTTGATCATAAAGGTTTGAATGGCGAAAGCGAAAAAATGAAGCTTTGGAGTGAATATTTTTCTATAGACAGTTAATAGATCTGCGTTTAATAGTTCAGCAGTTGCAGTTTCTTGTGTGTGTATGTGTGTGTGTGTGTGTGTGTGTGTGTGTTTATTTGTTCCTGGGCTAGAGCTCTGAGGTTCACCAATGGGGAACGTTTTGCACATACGGTGGATCGGTGGTCTAAAGGTAACGCACCTTCCTAGAAAGCGGAAAGTCCGGGTCGGAGTGTGCAGTGGTTCGAATTCCGTTAGGTCCAAAACTTTTTCCCCATCCATTAGGCCATAAGTAGTGGTCTGGATGCTAGTCTTTTGGATGAGACGATAAACCGAGGTCCCGTGTGTTACACATCATTATTTAGTTCATGTAAAAGAACCCACGGCAAGGAGAGGGTTGTCCCTGGCCACATTCTGTAGAAAAAAGCCACTCTGATAGGAAAACAACGAATACAGTTGCAGACAAGAAAAAGATTTTTTTTAAATAATGGGTGGCGCTGGGACGGCAGCCCGAAGTTCACGCAGAGAAATCTGCTGTGAGATGAATAAATAAATAAATAAATAAATAAATAAATAAATAAATAAATAAATAAATAAACGTGTGCCCTTATTCACCCACCATTTAGGCATTCGTATTCCGACTTCGGGGATGATGTCTAAACAGACACCAATGTGTATGCGGGGTTTTGTTTTGTTTATTTATTTATTTATTTTTTATTTTACTAAACATATTTTTGGTATCCTCTCTTACAGAACCAGTGGCCAGCTCTTCACAAAGGTAGACAGATTTTGACGTGTGCGCAAGATGTTCTGCGTGCGTTCGCACATGGGGCCTCGGTTTATAGTGTCATCTGAAGGACTTGAGAGAGAGAGAGAGAGAGAGAGAGAGAGAGAGAGAGAGAGAGAGAGAGAGAGAGAGAGAGAGAGAGAGAGAGAGAGAGAGAGAGAGAGA
>CM060340.1:1626107-1628607 GCA_030674155.1 Stramonita haemastoma | reverse complement strand
TAATACAGTGGGGGGGGGGGGGGGGGGGGGGGGGGGGGGGGGGGGGGGGGGGGGGGGGGGGGGGGGGGGGGTTGTACGTATAGTGGGTTATAGCTGGGAATCCTGATGGAGGCCCGGGTTCGAACTACCCCCGAGGGTCCCGTTCCAGACAGTATTTCTCCCCCTGGAGTTAACATCAGTACCCACTCCACTCCCCTAAGAGTCATTTAGATGAGACAATAAACCCAGTTCTCGTGTGCAAAAGTGTGAAGAACATCGTGCGCTCAAGTTAAAAACCTGTTCTGCCTTTCGGAAGAGTAGGCCATTTCGTGCCAAAAGGAATGGATGCCCCCCTCCCCCCCCCAAAAAAAAAAAAAAAGAAGCAAAAAACGCATATACCGTAAAAATCCCTAGCATAAGCCCACCATCTAGCAAACGCCCACCCCCCACTTTGGGCCAAAAGTTGTGCACAGGGGTACCTACCTAGCAAACGCCCACCCTGCTTTTTTCAAAGAGACTATGCTCACTTTCACTAGGATTTGTGCAGACTGTTCTAAAAGTCATCTTTCCCCCTTCTTTTCCTTTTCGTGTTTCTTTCCTTTTTTCTTATTCTGTGTCCCCTCTCCTCACTCCCACCCATCCTCAACAAAGTGACTTAAAATTACGTCATGCTTTTTCCACTGACGTTTCTTGTCTGTCAGTGACCTAACGGTACTTTGACGATGCTTCCTGATGGCTGGAAGTTGGTTCTTGAATCTCTCTGTGCCATTTTTGCAAAATGCGGAAGCCACAGTCTTACACTGTATCTTTCAGATTGGAAGCCCTCCAGTATCTGGATAACGAAGCAGGTGGGAATGTTCGGAGTGTGTGCCCACGAATTTTCTGTGGATAGGAAGAGGATCAGGGGGAAGGGAGGGGTGAGAGAAACTAGAGATAGATTGAACAGCAAGTACGGAAAAAGATCAAACAAAAACGGAAAACTGTCAAAAGGGACTCATCAGTTAGATCGAACATGTCGACCAAGGTGTGCTGCATTATCGGAAGTGAAAACTTAAGACAGGGTGTATTGCGAAACAGGGACTACAACGGAAATGCGATGGAACTCGTGGGCCTTCTTTGCCTCAAAGTCCCCTTTTTTCTATTTTCCTGCACTTCTACTCACACGACCTAACTTAATGCTTTCAGGGTTTGTATTTACTCAATTACAGGGGTTGAGCACAAAAATTACTTTGTGCAAAGGGGGGTCTATCCCTAGCAAACGCCCACCCCCCAATTTTGCCCTAAATCGTGCACAGGGGGGGGGGGGGGGGGGGGGGGGGGGCGTTGCTAGGGATTTTTACGGTATATGCATGTTTCCCGAAGTTGGAATACAGGTACCATAATGGTCGCATGCACAAAATCTGATCAGTGATTTGTCCAAACTCTCGTACACTGTATTTTACTGTCCGCCATTACTTGTGTATTTTACGTCCTGAAAATGAGGCAAACTCCCTCCAGCAGACGACAATTTAGCTAACGCCGCCTAGTATGAAATTACCCCCCTTTATTCTGCAGAAAAACGCACCTGCAATTCTTTTATCAATACATAATTGGAACGTACAACAAATTTTGAATAGAGAAGGTAGAAGAGGTAAAACATAAACAGATCAACAATAAAGAAAATAAAAACAGCTTGAGTAAAAGAAGTGAACGTCTGAAAAAAACTTTACAAGGGTAAGAAGAAAAAGAACAAAATGGTGAAGGAAGAAGGAGAATGAAAAGACATAAAAATGACACCTGCTTTGTGCTATTATTCAACGGTGGTCGCACGCCCCGAACACACACACACACACACACACACACACACACACACACACACACACACACACACACACACACACACCACAACACAAACACACACAAACACACACACACACACACACACACACCACCACAAACACACAACACACACACACACACACACACACACCACAACACAGCACAAACACACACACACACACACACACACACACACACACACACACACACACACACACACACACCACAACACAACACAAACCACACACACAACAACACAACACAACACAACACAACACAAACACAACCACAACACAACACAACACAACACAACACAACACAACACAACACACCACACACACACACACACACACACACACACACACACACACACACACACAACACCAAACAACACACACAACACAACACACACACACACACACACACCACACCACAACACAAACACACCACACACACACACACACACACACACACACACACACCACAACACAGCACAAACACACACACACAACACACCACACACACACAACACACACACACACACACACACACACACACACACCACACACACAACACAACACAAACACAACACATACAACACACACACCAACACAACACAAACACAACACAACACAACACAACACAACAAAACACAACAACACAACACACACCACACACACCACACACAACACCACACACACAC
>CM060340.1:1618607-1621107 GCA_030674155.1 Stramonita haemastoma | reverse complement strand
TAAATCTTCCTCATTACCATTGACCATCATGCAATAATAAAAATTGCCTCTGATTCGGTAGCCCCCGTTGCTCTGGTCTCATGGTGACCTCAGACTCGGTTTCCTCATACGCTTCTGTGCCCGTGGTGAGTTTGTGTCAAAGCCTTTGGGGTTGGAGGTTTGCGGGGAGACGGTCGTTGGAGGGACGTTGTGGTGGTCGCCACCTCAGGTGGGTGACTCACTTAGTCTGGCTCCGCGACTGAGCTAATACTGTCGCTAGTAGGGGGCTTAGTAGGTGGTGTCCTGCGTATGTTAGCTCAGAACAGGCACCACTGAACACCACCAAAGTGACCCAGCAGAAGTGCAGGGCCCCTCTGGCTGGTGGCCCCACGGTGGCCTGATATTGATGGGCTCCCTGTCATAACGAATATGGGTATGTCTGTGGCGGGGGAATTAAAATGAGCGGCGTGGGAACAACAGGACGGGGACGTCACAGAAGACGAGGCAGCCAAAAACAAAATGGTCAGGGAAACACTACACACGTCTGGTCTTTTCTGATTCCACATACACACAGTCATAAATCAGCCAACTTTACAGATAGGTTGCTTCCACGCTGAAGGTTCATATGTATTTAATAACAAGTCATCTGATATATTGAAGGTTCTCTAGGCTTCTCAGAGAGTTCTGCTTCAGCTGTGATAGATCTGTCTGTCTTTCGAGTGGCTGGCAAGTGTAGGGTCTGTATTGCTCCTCTGGGGGTAGTTATAAATCAGGTACATACATCCACCACTTCATGCCCTTGTTCTTTTTTTTGTGCTGTGTGTGAAATCTGTATTCTTTTTGTTGTGTGTGTGTGGGTGGGGGCGGGGGAAGGGGTGGGGTGGGAGTGAGAGTGTGTGTGTGTTTGGGGTGTGTGCGTGGGGTGAGTGTGTGCGTGTGTTGTGTGTGTGGGATGGGGGGTTAAGTGTGTATGTGTGTGTGTTTAGTGTGTGGTATGTGTGTGTATGTGTATGCATGAGCGCGTGTGTGCATATGCATGTGTATATGTGTAAACATGCATAAAAAACATATATACATTACCCCCAAAATTTCCAACACAACTTTACCTCACATACCTACGTTAAAAATACTTCACGTAGATGATCATACAATTTAACCTCGCATATCCAAAATATGCTGAATTTCGACATGTCCTCTTCAGCTGTGCGTGTGGAACGGTGCGTGTGTCTGCCACTTGGAGCCTACAGGACCCACAGCCATAAATCTGTCATCTGAGAGAGTAACAGCACCGGGGTGGATAGGAGGTTATCAGATAGCCGATATCTGTCAGGTATCAATTGCTCGCACCTACTTCTGAATGGACATGTCTTGCCAGTGGATGAAGAATGTCAAGGGCTGTGTATTATTGCCGTTATTGGGGCTGGCTGTTGGGCGTTTCCCAGGTTGACATTTTGGAGGTCACCCAGAGTCTGCGCGCTGTCTTACAAGTCGTCATAACTGGGAATCCCTATTTATTCTTTATTTGTTCTTTATTCTTTTCTTTTATATCCAGGATATTGAAATAAGCACTCATGTGTTTTTTTTACATCCAGACCCCGTGTGTATGCAGTTTTGTAAATCTTGTACTCTGTTCCCACCGGCACACAATGGCCTACTCTTACGAAAAGCGGAACAGGATTTTACGTGTGCGCAAGATGTTCTGCGTGCGTTCGCACACGGGACCTCGGTTTATAGTCTCATCCGAAGGACGAAGAAGGGGAGAGTGGAGTCTGCACTGATGTTAACTCCAGGGGAAAAATCCCCTCGAACGGGAATCAAACCCGGGTCGTCAAATTGCCAGCGCAATGTTCTGACCACTAGGCTATCCCGCCCCCTTGAGAATATTTTGTTCTTGCAGCACACTCACCAAACTCTGACATGAATGGAAGACTTTCCAAGTGTGTTTTAAGAGTAGAGCACTGTTATATGAATGTGACATTGAATATTGTACAAAAAGCCTCTAACCTCCATTTATCATACCTTATCCAAGCCAACTTTTGACAGAGACAAAGTACCAAAGCTTAAATCAAAATGTTACCATGCTTTCAAATTTTAAGCTCCTATATTGTCTTCATCTTGAACAAACTCTCAGCCTAACCATCTGTCTTCCTTGTCAGAGGAGAAAACAATCCCTGAAGTCGAAGTCTGGCTGCCTATATGGCGAGGCATTGAAACAATCTGTCTGATTATTGCTTCTCATGTAGTGTGTATTGGTAGTGTCAGCGTGATTCCCAGGGGGAAGGAGTGAGACAGAATGCCTATTTGGATGACCCTTAGGTTGTCCCAAGCTGGGGGAATGGTTAACAACAAAACAACAACGCCCTCATCATTATCATTATCAATGACATCATCCTCAACAACAGAACCACCACCACCACCACCGCCACCACCACCACCACCACCACCACCACCACCACCACCATCTTCATCCTCCTCCTCATCGTTATCGTCATCATCATCACCACCACCGCCACCGCCGCCA
>CM060340.1:1606107-1613607 GCA_030674155.1 Stramonita haemastoma | reverse complement strand
CCGCTGCACGTGCTGTCATCTGCACGTGAATTCCACCCTACACCACGTGATGTCACCGTGCAAGAAGCAGCCCCAGTTCCTGACCAGCTGTGTGACATCGGCCTGGCTGACGATGTGTCTGCTTCATCGGATACTACCGGGGATAACGACGATGACAGCCCTCTACGGAAAGCTGAGGAGACTGGCTGCAGTGTGGAGATGATCCGAGACTATGTGGCGGAATTAACAGACAGGTTCCTGCAGAGAAGACTCCGAAACACCGCTAGGAATCGGGACTTTGGCCACGTGCTTGTCTCTGAGGACAAACCTGGTGTTGTTATTTGTGAAAGTGATGACGTGGTGTTTGAATTTAGGGATTCCCAGGAACAACTGGATTTCTTCTGGTTCGTGAAAAGAGACACCAAGCACATGTCTGAGGAGGAACGGACCATCAGCTCCAGGCTGCAGCTGTGGACACCTGCTGATCGCGAGAGAATCAAAGACAGGATTGATGCTGGACTAGTTATGCTAAAAGTGATCATGGACGTTGTCAGATTCTTCCTTGGATAACTGATCGTGACTGTGATTGCCTGCTTTTAAATGCCTTTGTTTAGGGTGTGTGTGTGTGTGTGTGTGTGTGTGTGTGTGTGTGTGTGTGTGTGTGTGTGTGTGTGTGTGTGTGTGAGTATGTGTGCGTGCGTGCGTGTGTGCATGTGTGTGTATATCTGTGTGTGTGAATGCATGTGTGTGTATGTGTGTGTGTGCGCGCGCACATGTATGGTGTGTTAATGCGTGCAGTTGTGTGAGTGTATGTGTGTGCGCGCGCGCGCGCGCGCGCGCGCGTGTGTGTGTGTGTGTGTGTGTGTGTGTGTGTGAGAGAGAGAGAGAGAGAGAGAGAGAGAGAGAGGAGAGAGAGAGAGAGAGAGAGAGAGAGAGAGAGAGAGAGAGATGGTCGAAGGCGGTGGTTGATCATAGAGATAGATATAGAGAGAGAGCAGACAAGCATAACCCCTGGACAGCTACGTGTGCACCCCAATCCACGTGTTTCTGCCACGAAACAGAGCCAGCCAGTGAACCTACTTGACAAAAGACATTGCGTGACATGGAAACCTTGTCACAGATCCAGTTATGTCAATGTATGATGTGTATTTGAAGTTTTGTGCCCAGTCCCCATCCCTCTGTCCCCTTGTGAATGGGCGTAAAGCTTGTCACAATAAACTATTGTCATTGTCATTGTCATTGTCATTGTCATTGTCTCTCTCTCTCTCTCTCTCTCTCTCTCTCTCTCTCTCTGACCCCCTCCGTCCTCGCTGCACTACACACACATACACCTACAGCACACCCTACCCTGAACCTGTCAACTCTGTCCAATGAAAGAAGAAAGAAAGAAGAAAAGAAGCAGCAAGGACAAGGAACATTTATCACCCTGTCCCCACTGGCACCAGCAATTTTTTTTTGTTCTCCTCTTTTTCTTTCTTTTCTCTGGTCTGGGCAAGGCAACCCACCCTTGTATTCATTCCAGCATTCATCAAACTCCCACTCCCACACCCACTCCCCGTTTCTCTCTGTGTGTGTCTCTCTCTGTCTCTCTCTGTCTCTGTCTCTCTGTCTGTCTGTCTCTCTCTGTCTCTGTCTCTCTGTCTCTTCTTCTGTCTGCTGTCTGTCTGTCTGTCTGTCTGTCTGTCTGTCTGTCTGTCTGTCTGTCTGTCTGTCTGTCTGTCTGTCTGTCTGTCTGTCTGTCTGTCTCTGTCTTCGTCTCTCTCTCTCTCGTCTCTCCTCTCCTCTCCTCTTCTCTCTCTTCTCTCTCTCTCTCTCTCTCTCTCTCTCCTCTGTCTCTCTGTCTCTCTCTGCTCTCTTCTCTGTCTTCTCTGTCTTCTGGTCTCTCTGTCTCTCTTCTCTGTCTGTGTTTCTGTCTGTCTGTCTCTCTGTGTCTCTGTCTGTCTGTCTCTCTCTCTGTCTCTCTCTCTATTCCCCTCCCACCCCCACCCCCAGCCCCACCACTACCCCCCACCCTTCCACCTACACACCCGTCTCCTATTTCTCTAGCAGTCCAGGCCAGTCTTGTGATAGTAGCACTGGACCAGTATACCACACCCGAGTTGACACTGTGTTGCAAATTGTGCCCACTCTAAGAACACAGCCAATTAGCTGAAGGAGATAGTGGAATACTTACTTGTCTGGTATTTGTACTGTATTGTATTGTACTGTATTGTATTGTGTTGTATTGTATGTGCCACTTTCAGTCTTGGTTAACTTCTCTGCATGAAATTTGGACTTTTTTCACAGGGGGGAAAACATCACCACAATTGCAGCGCCATTAAAAAAAGTTTAGTAGGAAATGTTTTTTCTGTGTTCTTCTAATTTAATGTTTATGCACAGAGATCGATCGAACAAGGCGAGCGAGCGAGCGAGCGAGCGAGCGAGAGAGAGAGAGAGAGAGAGAGAGAGAGAGAGAGAGAGAGAGGAGAGAGGGAGAGAGAGAGAGAGAGAGAGAGGAGAGAGAGAGAGAGAGAGACGAACACACACACACACACACACACACACACACACACAACACCACACACACACACACACACACACACACACACACACACACACACACACACACACACACACACACACACACACACACACACACACACACACACACACACACACACACACACACACACACACACACACACAGAGACTCAGGAACCCCTTACAAAAGTATTATCCAAATCGAATCAGCAGCATCTCTTTAGACACACACCCACTTCTCCTCCAAACCTCTGACCCCCAACCGCCCCTCCCTCCCCCTTCCCTCTGTCACTGTATCACTATCACCAACAGAACCCTCCCCCCACTTTCCTCCCCCAAGAGCAGATATCCTTTTCTAGGTCAGCAGACTTAGCATCAGTTCGCTAATGGAGTATTTTGTATTCGATCTTCAACATCACATGACCCCATACAGTCTTCACTCCATTTCCACCTCCCCTAACACACACACATGCACACACACACGCACACTTATACACACGGACATACATACATACATACATACATACATACATACATACATACATACATACATACATACATACATACATGCACACACGCACACACACAGACATGCGCACACACGCACACTAACACACACACACACACACACACACACACACACACACACACACACACACACACACACACACACACACAGAGTGTTTTGTGTCTAATATCACTTCGAGTGAACAGACGTTAAACTGAAGGAAGAAAGTACACAGAGTTTTACAAAAGAACACTTATACACACAGATATACACACACTCTAATACAAACGCACACACACATACACTTATACACAAGAACACTTATACACACAGACATACATACACACAAACACACACACATTTATACACACAGACACAAAGACACACACACACACACACACACACACACACACACACACACACACACACACACACACACACACACACACACACACACACACACACGCTAATACATACATATACGGGTACAGACAGACAGAGGGACAGACAGACACACACACACACACAACATAAACACACACACACATCTAAACACACACACACACACACACACACACACACACACAACTACCCCCCCCCCCCCACACACACACACACACTCACACACGTGGCTTGACTTTTCCCGTCAGACCCTAAAGACCACAGCTAGCACAATGCATGGTGTCACATTTCACAGCTGTGTGCTAATTGTATACACGTCATGTCGACAGTCAGGGAATTTTATTTACATCACATTTTCCAGGATTGCTTGACCACCCCCCCCCTTCCCCTCCCCTCCCGCCATCTGTTCTCCACCTCTGACCCCAACACACCAATAATGCAGGTACCTCTGCATGCACACACGCGTGTATGCTTCCGCGCTGTTACATACATTTGAGCATACACACACATACACAGACACACACACATACACAACACACACACACACACACACACACACACACACACACACACATACACAAGATGTGCATGCACATGGGCACACATGCACACACATACACACAAACACACTCTCACACACATGTTGCATACAAACAAGCATAGAGTTGCAAACACTTGTGTATGCATGAGTACACATGCACGTGCTCACACACATACACACGCACGCACACACGCTTGCACGACACACACACACACACACACCACACACACACACACACACGCACGCACGCACGCTCGCACACATACACACACACACACACACACACACACACACACACACACACACACACACACACACACACCACACACACACCACACCACACAAAGACAGACAGACAGACATTACAACAATGACAAATACAGACAAGTTAATCTCCCTAATTCCATGCCGAAGCTCAAGTTCTAAGCATTTACCACAATAACCTGCAGTTCTATAGGACGACAGATTAACGGCAGATGATAAATCATGCACATCTGTCCCCTTCTGTGAAGACTCCGACTGTGAGGGACCAGAAAAAAACACCCCCAAACAAACCCAAACTAGTACATAGGATTTAATAGTTTTTCAGGATTTTAGGATTTTTCCCCAAGAAAAAAACCAAACTATTCATCACAAACAAGGTAATCCTCTAATTCTCCTTATTGTGCTCGGTTCTACACGGCTGTTTGGCGTAGATCAAGCATTTAGATCGATTGTGGAGCGAATAATGTCTTTTAAATTCCCTTACATTTACTGATTTTTATTCTAAAAGGTCGTTTAATGTGGACTGAACTGTTACGGACGAATAATTTCTTATAGCCTACATCCCGTTTGCTGATGTTGTTCTAGGGAGATATTTGGTGAAGTCTAAATATTGAGATTGTTATGCACGAATAACTTGTTCATTCCTCCACGTAAAGTTTTGTGAGACAGACAGACAGACAGACAGGTAGAGACAGAATTTTACATCGCCTATTCAAATTTGAACAAAAGGGGTATCACTGAAATTGCTTTCCGTCTTCTAGGCAGATCAACTTCAGATGATATAGGAGACGTTCAGAACTTTTTCTATTCCTTTGATGTTGAGGACATTAACAGAGTGTGACAAACACAGCTTTAATTCAGCTTACTGGTACTAAAGAGGCCATTCACTAGAATGGAACTAATCCTTAAAGCTGAACATTGAAATTTACCAAGCACCTTGGCACAGTGGTTAGTGCTCTGGTTTACGACCTGTAGTTGCTGGTTCCATTCCCATAGCGTCATAGGAATTATTACGGACTTGGGCAGGTTCCTGCTCAGAGTGAGTGTGCTTTCCGGGCAGGAGTGTTTTCTGTAGACCACCAAACCTGGGGACGGGATAGCTCAGTGGTCAGAGCGCTCGCTTTCCCCCAGTCAAGTTAAGCAGTGTCGAGCGTGGTTACCAGTTGGATGGTTGACTGTTTGCGCGCTTTGGCTTCAGTACAGTTCCCCCAGTTCACCCAGCTATAAATGAGTACCTGCCCCCTTTAAGGGTCAGGGAAGGTAAAGCAGCGAGGGAGAGGAGATGGGCGCCACCCATAGTATGCTGGCCCCTAGAGAAGCTGAGGTCTCTGATGCTTCGCTCCCCTACAACCACCTAGGTTATGGGACACCTTTACCCTTACTTTACCTTTGCCTTACATTTACCAAACCCATAGCTCCAATGGAATGGAACCATGGAATCGTACTTGTTAGGATATTACGGGGTTGTATTGTTTCATGTTTTTGCAAGTGGTTTTCAAAAAAACGATACAATAAAGCACTGTCCAAGGAGGAAGAAAAAGAGGCAGACCAAAGAAGAGATGGGAGGACAACATCAGCAAATGGACAGGCCTAGAACTCAGCAAAACTTTGGGAAAGGCAGAACAGAGAGAGGAATGGAGGGAACTGGTTGTCATGTCTTTAGGGGTGCCCCCACAGTCGCCAGACTACAGGATAGATAGATAGATAGATAGATAGATAGATAGATAGATAGATAGATAGATAGATAGATAGATAGATAGACAGATAGATAGATAGACATACAGATAGATAGACAACAGAAGAAGACAGACAGACAGATAGATAGATAGATAGATAGATAGATAGATAGATAGATAGATAGATAGATAGATAGATAGAATAGATAGATAGATAGATAGATAGATAGATAGATAGATAGATAGAGTAGATAGATAGATAGATAGATAGATAGTTAGATAGATAGATAGATAGATAGATAGATAGCTTAGCTATAGATAGCTAGTATAGATAGATAGATAGATAGATAGATAGATAGATAGATAGATAGATAGATAGATAGATAGATAGATAGATAGATAGATAGATTGTTTCATGTGTAAAAAGCATCCCAGTTCAGTCAGCATACAGCAACGGATATCGCTTCCTACGGTACTCGCTGCCTGCTTCAGCGTTTCCATGGGAATGTCACGACCGTTACCAACAACGGATTGTTGTGCCGAGGTTTCCACGTGCTGCAAACCCTTACCGCCAACAGCAGCATTGCTCTTTGGCAGGGGTGGGTGGGCTCAGTGACTATCTATCTATCTATCTATCTATCTATCTATCTATCTATCTATCTATCTATCTATCTATCTATCTATCTATCTATCTATCTATCTATCTATCTATCTATCTATCTATCTATCTATCTATCTATCTATCTATCTCTCTCTCTCTCTCGCTATCTATCTATCTATCTCTCTATCTCTCTCTGTCTATCTACCTACCTACCTACCTACCTACCTACCTACCTACCTACCTACCTACCTACCTACCTACCTACCTACCTACCTACCTACTACTACCTAGTCTGTCTGTCTGTCTGTCTGTCTGTCTGTCTGAATGTCTTTCTTCTCTCTTTCTAAAGAACAGAAAAATAGATAAACAACCATCAACCCCACAAGTAAGCAATCGACAATAATCCTTCATGAATTAAAAAAAAAACCACCCAAAAGAAACACAACAACACCACAAATAAACAAACAAAACACTAAAATCAAACAGAGAAAAGAAATCCCATTCTCTCTCTCTCACTCAGCGAGCCGGGCTTTGGGAGAAATTGACAGTGTTGAGCGATTTCCGCTTCCGGTGAGCAGTCACGCATTTCCACGCCAGTAAAAAAAAAAGTTGATGAATGAGAAAAGTCGATAGGGCGTTACCACCCTGCTGATTGCTGAGAGGAATGGCTTCTTGGTAGACTGATGTGAGGCCTATCCACCTACCTATCGGGAGGGGGGGGGGTGACATAGTGATCTGTATGGGTGTTGGGTGTAGGTGTGGGAGGGGAGGGGTCAGACAGACAGGACAGACAGACAAGCAGAGACAGACAGAAACAGAGAAAGAAAGAGAGAAAGATATAAAGAGAGACGCAGAGTGACAGAGACAGAGACAGAGAGACAGAGACGCAGAGACACAGAAACACAGAGACACAGAGACAGAGACAGAGAGACAGACAGAGGACAGAGAGACAGAAAGTGAGATGCATAAAGACAGAAACAGACAAGCAACGACAAACAAGGAAAAAATA
>CM060340.1:1593607-1601107 GCA_030674155.1 Stramonita haemastoma | reverse complement strand
GCCATTGTGTGGAGTTAGGAACGGATGACATCATTTAAAAGACGCAAGCACATTGGTGCTGGGTTTAGACATCATCCGTGGATCGGTGGTCTAGAGGTAACGACCCTGCCTAGACAGCGAAAAGTCCGGGTCGAAATGTGCGGTGGTTTGAATCCCGTTTGGGCCCAAACTTTTCCCCCATTCATCTGCTGTGACATAAAGTGGCATAGAATAAAATGAAATCAATCCCCAAAGTTGGGATGCGGACAGCGGGCAAAAGCGGACGCAGACACGATGTTCGGAGATGGAGCCGAGGACTAAACATAAAATGTCTTTGTTTTTCTCACTGGGACACGAAGAGCAAAGCGAAACAAACCCATGAAAAATACCCAGACCAAAGCAACAATAAAAACAAAACAAAACATCTCTCCTTGTCCACAAAACCCCAAACAAGCAAACAAACAAACAAAAAACCCCGAGATAAACACTGAGAAAAGGTGTGTGTGTGTGTGTGGTGTGTGTGTGTGTGTGTGTGTGTGTGTGTGTGTGTGTGTGTGTGTGTGTGTGTGTGTGTGCGCGCGCGCGCGTGTGTGTAGTGTGTGTGTGTGGATCTGCGTGTCGTGCGTGCGTGTGTATGTGTGTATGTGTGTGCGCCATTTTTTGAACATTGTGTACGTTAGCTTTGCAGCGGGCCTAGGGGTTTCAGTAGTTGTTTGGGTTTTTTTCCTTTTGAGCCACAAACCACTTCTTCCTCTCCCTTTACGCGTCTGATTTACTACAAGCGAATAGATGTAAATTGAAGACAACAACAACAACAACACAGACGCCACACGTAGGCACGCGCGCATCACACACACACACACACACACAACACACACACACACACACCACACACACACACACACACACACAACACACAACACAACACACACATGCACATACATGCACACACATGCACACACACACACTCCCTTCATAATTGTTCATATGCTCGTCTGTCTGTCTGTCTGTTCTGTCTGTCCTGTCTGCTCTCTCTCTGTCTCGTTCTCTCTCTGTCTCTCTGTCCTGTCCTGTCTCTCTGTCTCTTCGTCTCGTCTGTCTGTCTGTCTGTCTGTCTGTCTGTCTGTCTGTCTGTCTGTCTGTCTGTCTGTCTGTCTGTCTGTCTGTCTGTCTGTCTGTCTGTCTGTCTCTCTCTCTCTCTCTCTCTCTTCTCTCTCCTCTCTCTCTCTCTCTCTCTCTCTCTCTCTCTCTCTCTCTCTCTCTCTCTCTCTCTCTCTCTCTCTCTCTCTCTCTCCTCAAGATTGTTTCGTTTTGACGAGGACCCATTTTTGTGTTGCCAAGGTCTAAACAAAGCTTATCAGAAGTTATGATTAAGTGGGCTTTCTTTTTTCTCTCTTTCCACTCTTGTGCCTTGAAATGTCTTGTGGCCAAAGGCCGACGTGCATTAAACAATTTCAGTGTTCAGTGTTCTCGTAGTCTCTTCGTCCAATATCACAGCAGTGGACAGACGTTGAACTAAAGTAGTACTACAACTACTAAAGTAACTCCAATGAAAGTATAAAAAAAAAAAAAAAAATCCCATGTTATCAGCTGAAGATTATACGGTACCGATATTGAGACTAAGGGAAGTATTAGCTGTAAGTCCTTGAGATTTGTACTAAACTGAGCGACTGCTATGTTTTGTTTTCGAAAAGGGATTTTTATGTAAGTAAGCAGTCCCCCGGTTCACCCAGCTACAAATGGTTACTTGCCCTCTTCAAGGTCAGGGAAGGTAAAGCAGCGAGGGAGAGGAGATGGGCGCCGCCCTCAACATGCTGGCCCCAAGAGAAGCTGAGGTCTTTAATGCCTCGCTCCTCCCCGACCACATAGGTTGTGGGACACCTATTGCCTTTTTAAAGCAGCTCTTTAGCCTGTGGAAGATGCATTCGTCGTAGCATTAAGAAGAGTTGTAGCTTAGTTCCGGAGATTTCTACCAAACTTAGAGGAGTGGATGGGAGAGGAAGGGGGCGGGGGGCGGGGTTAGCCTAGTGGTTAGAGTGTTGTGCTGATGATTTGAAGGCCTGAGTTTGAGCTGATCACCACCAAGGCGCCTACACCCATCCCAGGAGATATTACCCCTGGAGTCAACATCGGCACTGACTCCATTGCCCTGAAAGTCTTTCGAATCAGACGAGAAACAAAAGTCCCGCATGCAAGCACACACAGAACATCTTGCGTTCATGTTAAAGCCAGTGTTGTTTTGCAAAAGTGCAGGCCAGTGTGTACATGTAGGAAAAAATGTTTTTTTTCAAAAATTGCCTGTGTACTAGTGTTGTATTTAGACATCATCCCCGAAGTCGTAATACGGCTATCTTTACGGCAGCACCCCCCCCCCCCCCCCCCCCCCCCCCCCTATAAAACAAAACAACAACAACAAAACAAAATGGTCGCATATGCAAAACATCACCTCAGAACCTCGGAACTCTAGCAATGTAACGACACCCCCCCCCCCCCCCCCCCCCTCCACCCCTGAAAAAGCAAAACACATACAAATAAACCAAATCAAAACAACAACAACAACACTCAAAATAAACAACAACAACAACAAAAAGACCCCCAAACCAACAACAAAACAGCCCACCAACATAACAAACAGCACACTGAAAGGAAGGCTAACTCCTCTGCTTGAAGACAGCAAAAACAGGGGGAACGAAGAGGATTCGTGCCCAGTCACAGATACGCTATACCGATAGTTAGACTGGAAACAGTTTCAGCTGTTGTACAAGAGATATACACCAAGGTGAATGAATGAAAGCCACACTTTCCTTACCGAAAGAGATTTTCATGGAACTAAGGGCGGCCTTTAAGCCGCCGCTGTGGCCTAGTGGTTAGGGCGTTGTACTCGTAATCTAAAGGTTGCGGTTCGATCCCAGCTATTCCGCTATGGCGTTGTGCCTTGGAAAAGACACTTTACGGCTATTTTCTCACCCCACCCAGGTGTAAACGGGGTACCAACCTTGTGTTGGGGGTTAACCTGCGATAGACTGGCGTCCTATCCAGGGGGAGTCTAAAGACTCTCAGTCGCTTAACGCCACAGAAACCGGGATAAGCACCGGCTGATGAGCCTTATGGCTCGGGACAGACTTTAACTAACTTTTAAGGGCGGCCTTTACCCAGTGGAAAATAGACTAATACTGGGATTAAGAAGAGTTGATATGTAGTCGCGAGATTATAAAGGTAACAGTAAAGGTAAAGGTTGTCCCATAACCTAGGTGGTCGTTGGGGAGTGAGGCATCACAGACCTCAGTTTTTCTTAGTGGCCAGCATATTGAGGGCGGCGCCCATCTCCTCTCCCTCGCTGCTTTACCTTCCCTAACCTAAAGAGGGAGGTACCCATTGAGCTGGGAACTGGGGGACTGTACCGAAGCCAAGGTACCGAAACGGTCACCCATCCACTTGGTAATCTCGCTCGGTACTGCTTAACCTTAGCTTGGGGAAAACGAGCGCTCTGACCACTGAGCTATCCCGACCCCCTGCAAGGTTATACCAAACTGAAACCCCTGAAGTTGGAATGCGGCTACCTTAATGGCAGGAAAAAAACGCTTGCATACACAAAATTTCACGACTGGTGAACCTCAGAGCTCTAGCCGTCGAATGAGAGGAAAAAAAAAACGACAAAAAGAAACTAAAGTAATGTTGTATTTTATTGTACACATGAAAGAATTATCGTGCAACTGAGTGGAGTTTGAACAAGTCAAAGGTACTGACAATAATTATCAGTACCTTAGAATTCGTTCGAAAATAATTATTATATTGATCGTGCTGATGCTTTTGTCCAAAGGATCTGTATCTTATTAAGAAACTTCCTTCCTTCCTTTCTTTCTTTCTTTCTTTTTTTCCTTTTTATCTTTCTTTTTATCTTTCTTTTTTTCTTTCTTTCGATATTTCTTTCTTCTTCATTCTTTCTTTCTTTCTTTCATTTCTTTCTTTTTTTTTCCCCTTCTTTCCTTTCTTCCCTTCTGTTCTCCCCTCGTAGAAGAGCATACAAGGGATTTTCTTTCCGCGTTACCTCTAAGTTTGAAGGCTCTTGACATGAGCTAAGCAAGCTGACTGTTACAACCAGGGAGAGAGAGAGCCAAGGTATATGATTATAGACCCATCAGTGCAGGCAATCCTTGGCAGAGCCGAAGGCCTGTGCACACAATCACAGACCTATCTGTACACGGAACAAACACTTTATGCAATTAGCGGCTACCAGGCAGCGCTGATCGCTACAGTGTTGAATTGAACGATTACTTTTTACATACACGCGCTCGCGCGCGTGCGCGCATGCACACACACGCACACACGCACACACACACACATTCAAACACACACACACACTAACACACACAAACACACACACAGATACATGCACAAACACACACACACACACACACACACACACACACACACACACACACACACACACACACACACACACACACACACACACAGCTGGGTGAACTGGGTGACTGGGATGAAGCCAAGGCACGCAAATTGTCACCCATCCACTTCGCTACCTTGCTCAACGGGACTGGATGTAAAAAAGCACATGAGTGCTTATTCCATTATCCTCGATATAAAAGAATAAGTAAATAAATAAATAAATGAATAAATATAAACATATAAATTAATTGTAATTGCCCTTCAGGGATGATTGAAGTGTTTTTGATTTGACTTGAAATAAATGAATAAACGTTACTTGAAGAGAGTGAGGGATCTGACCACTGAGCTACCCCGTCCTTCCTCATAAAAATAAACAAGAAAAAACAAGACAGACAAACAAAAATAAAAATGCAGGGAGGAGGGGGATAGTTAGCTGATTCATGTTGGGAAAATAGAAGTCAGGATCACCATTAAAAGAAAATAGCACTTAGTCCAATCATATTTCAATACACAAGCAATCAACAACAACAGCAACAGCAACAGCAACAGCAACAACAACAGCAACACACACACACACACACACACACACACACACACACACACACACACACACACACACACACACACACACACACACACACACACACATACACACACACACGCGCGCGCGCGGGCTCAAAGTATACTGGCATGAAACAAGGCACGCACACACACACACACACACACACACACACACACACACACACACACACACACACACACCACACACACACAACACACACACACACACACACACACACACACACACACACACAACACACATAACATACACAACACACACACACACACACACCCCAAACACACACACATGTATAGGCCTACCTGTGTCATGCTTCTGTTCTGTTCGTGTACCTTTATATGTCTGACGTTACTGACTATATTGAATTTTCTGAAATTTGACTCGCTGCTTTACTTTTCTTTCTCCCTCCCCCCCCTCACACACACACACACACACACACACACACACACACCACACACACACACACACAAACACACACACACACACACACACACACACACACACACACACACACACACACACACACACACCACGCCACGCCACGACACCACACACACACACACACACACACACACACACACACACACACACACACACCACCACGCACCACCACCACGCACGCACCACACACCACCCCACACACACACACCACACACACACACACACACACACACACACACACACACACCACACACACACACACACACACACACACACACACACACACACACACACACACAGCAATGGGGAAGAACAGATAGAAAAAAAGAAAGAGAGAGCGAAAAAGAAAACAATCCTGAATGGTGTCAGATTTCTACAGATTTTTCAATGCAATAGCCTACCGCGGAAACTTGAGCCTGTAGTCTGCACTGGCTAAAAACTGAACAATGGAGACTTTTTTTCCCAACCAAATCAACAATTATTATTTGGTGTCAGTGGTATGTATGCACAAACAAAAACTATGCGCACGCGCGCGTATTTTGTGTGTTATGTGTGCGTGTACACACATCTTTTTATCTTTTATTTATTTATTTTATTTTATTTTAGTTATTAATTTATTCTTTGATATCGACGATAATGGAACATACGTGGTGTGTGTGTGTGTGTGTGTGTGTGTGTGTGTGTGTGTGTGTGTGTGTGTGTGTGTGGTGTGTGTGTGTGTGTGTGTGTGTGTGTGTGTGTGTGTGTGTTGTGTGTGTGTGTGTGTTGTGTGTGTGTGTGTGTGTGTGTGTGTGTGTTTTATAATGCAATTATCCAAAGAATGGCCTAGACGTCATCGAATTTGTTGAAGTGTAACTATCTTGAATGAACCTTTTATAACAAAAATCAATCTTGAAAAAAAAATCAAGATACACGATCATGGATGATTTTGTACTTGATGTTTCTCTGGTGTTCAATATGTAATGTATGCCAAGATATTTTCACTTATACGAATGAACCATTGTCTAGAAAGAAAGAAGAGAAGAATTCCGAAGAGCAAAAATCAAAGAAGAAGAAGAATTCCGAAAATAGATGAATTCCAAAAAGAAGAAGAATTCCGAATAATCAGAAAAAACTTGCAAAAGAAGAAGGCAAAGAATCCGAAGAAAAAGAAAAAAGAAGAAGAAAATGAAGAAAATATGAAAAAAGAATTGCGAAGAAGAAGAACACAAAGAATGCAAAGAAGAAAGAAGAATAAGAAGAAGAGTTGCGAAAAAGAAGAAGTGCGAAGAAGAAAAGTTGTAAAAAGAATTGCAAAGAAGCAAGAATTGCGAAGAAGAAGAATTGCAAAGAGAAGAACTGCGAAGAAGAAGAATTGCGAAGAAACAAGAAGATTCGAAGAAGAAAGAAGAATTGTGAATGAAGAATTGCTAGTTGAAAAAAAAAAATCGACCAAAAGAAGAATTGCGAAGAAAAAAAAAATGCGAACAGAATTGCAAAGTAGGAGAAACTTCGAAGAATGCAAAGAAGAGAATTGCGAAGAAGAAGAAGAATTGCAATGCAAAGAAGAAGAATTGCGAAGAATTAAAAAAGAAGAAGAAGAAGAAGAAGAAGAAGAAGAAGAAGAAGAAGAAGAAGAAGAAGAAGAAGAAGAAGAAGAAGAAGAAGAAGAAGAAAAGAAGAAGAAGAAGAAGAAGAAAAAACAACAACAACAACAACAACAACAACAACAACAACAACAACAACAGTAACAATAACAACAACAAGAGTGCAATGGCCCTTACTTCCAGGTACCACTTTTTGAATCTACATCTTTCACAAACAAACAAACAAAAAAAACAAACATGGCTGGATCAGATTTCCTTGAACGATTTTGGTGTCATCCTCAAATACAGAAATAGTTTTGAGTCATCAAAGCCTGGGAGACCATAATTATATTATGTGACTTCATGACTGCAGGGTGACCTCATTCCAATCGTCTGCTCACGTGGGAGCTTCACCGTCGTCAGTCAGTGTTGGCAAAAACGAATACAAAAATAAGTATGTGAAGCCATAAGTATCTAAAGATAAAGTTGATCAATTTTTATCTTTGAAAAATAAGTGAATACAAAAAA
>CM060340.1:1568607-1588607 GCA_030674155.1 Stramonita haemastoma | reverse complement strand
GTTATCATCAGTGCAGGCCCCGCTCTCCCCAAAAGTCCTTGGATGAGACTATAAATCGAGGCCCCGTGTGCGAACGCACACAGAATATCTTGCACACACGTTAAATCCTGTTTTGCATTTATTTATTTTTATTTATTTATTCTTTTATATCGAGGATAACAGAATAAGCAATCGTGTGCTTTTTTTCATCCGGTCCCCGTGTGTATGCAGTTTTTGCAAATATTGTCATCTGTTCCCACCGGCACACGATGGCCTACTCTTACGAAAAGCGAAAGAGTAGGCCATTGTGTGCGGGTTGAAACAGATGACTTAATTTACAAAAACTGCATGCACACGGGAACTGGTTGAAAAAAACAAACACATGGGAGCTTATTCCATTATCCTCGATATAAAAGAATAAATAAATAAATAAATAAATAAATAAATAAATAAATAAATAAATAAATAAACAGCTTCTAATGATAAATTATTGTTGTCAGAATCTCGACAGAGATTAAATGAAGGTGAGGAATGGCCATGCAGGTAAGGTATCTAGTACACCTTACAATGAAGTTTTTGTTTTGGCATGTTACAGAATTGAACACCTCTTCCTTCTGAGATCAATCAGATCAGTCCTCTGTTTATTTGTATTTATTTATTTATTTATTTATTTATTTATTTATTTATTTATTCATTTATTTATTTATTTATTCTTTTAGTTTGAGGATTATGGAATCAGCACTCATGTGCTTTTTATATTCAGTCGCCGTGTGTATGTGGTTTGGTAAATTTTGTCATCCCTTCCCACCGGCACACGATGGCCTACTCTTTTGAAAAGCGGAACAGGATTTAACGTGTGCGCAATGTGTTCTGCGTGCGTTCAATCGCACACGGGACCTCGGTTTATAGGCTCATCCGAAGGACTTGTGGTGAGAGTGGAGTCAGCACTGATGTTAACTCCAGGGGAAAATATCCCCTTGAACGGGATTCGAACCTTTGTTGTCAGATTGCGAGCGCAGTATTCTAACCACTAGGCTATCCCGTCCCAACCGCTAGGCTATCCCGTCCCAGAGAGAGAGAGAGAGAGAGAGAGAGAGAGAGAGAGAGAGAGAGAGAGAGAGAGAGAGAGAGAGAGAGAGAGTATTATTGTAAGCTTATAAGCCCATTCACAAGAAGTCAGTTTGAAGAGGACTGGGTACAAAACATATTTCAATTTTTTTTAAAAAAATCACAACAGCCCAAAATAATCATCGTGGCATGAATTCTACAACGTGGTATAACGTCAGCAACAAATGTCGATCTAGATAGGCCTATTGTAAACTGAAGTAACTGTAATTTTTTCTTTGTTTTATATATTTAAAATATTTTATTGCTATTATTTTCTTTCGAGCAAAGATAGAATAATGAAAACAATTGCTACTGCATAAGCTTTTAGAAGTATTTCAACGGCGCCAAAAGCGAGTGCTAGATCTTTAGTCATTACATTTACGGGATCTGCAACTCCAGCTGTGACACAAAAACCTCGACCTGAAAACCACGTCAGCGCGAGATGTGTTTAAGATTGTTAGGGCATGGGCAAGGCAAGGGGCAGAGCAAAAAGTACTGGGTAAAGATAAAAAACCAATGTTTCATACTAACACTGTGTTATAGTTTAGGACATGATTCTCATATCCTTGTGACTTAATTTTTTTTTAAAGCACAGCCGCCAATGATTAAATTTAGCCCTGCCAATCACAAAGGTCTTCTCAGACCTGTCACCTTTTAAATGTTTAAACATCATATTAAATCCATCCTCTAAGTGAGAATGTGCATTCTACCTTAACGGTGGGGAAATGGTCACATACATAAAAAATAAAAAATATCTCCATCGGTGAATTTCGGAGCTGTAGCAGAGGAACGACAGAAAGCCCTACGCAATTTTACAAAAGGAATCTTAAGGTATAAATGGGTCAAATTGAGTTGTTATATTTTCTGCAATTCACAGAACATCACCTATCTTTTGATGTGTGATTCGTTGTTCTACCTCTAAAATTGAGAAAGTGATAAGTGTGTGAAATGGGAGGACACAGCCATTTCACATTCTGAGAAAATCAGTTTATTTAAGTTACCCTAGCTAACTAATACCATAGCAGATAGAAAAAATGCTTAAAAAGCACATTTAAAAAATGAAATCAAACAAACCTCAAAACAAAACAAAAAATTTTCATAATAAAGATTGAAAGGCTAACTCTATTTATATTAACCAATATTTTCTTCTGTTTGACTTGTATATTTAGCTCAAGAGGTACAATTTGAGTGGCTCATACAGGCTCATTGTGTCCAGAATATTTTATTTAGGCTGAGTCACTTTTGTGACATTGTACAAAACAAATCCCATCCCACCCCCTTTCAAAAAATACAAATTATCACAAGCAAACATGAAGTGAAATAAGCGCACCACCACAAATGCAGCAAAGCCCAATTGTTCGTTTTCTATTTTCGTTTATTTAGTTTATACCTGCATGTGTACGTATTTTTAACAGGAAATTTGCAAGTGACCACTGTCTTCAAGATGTGTTTTCTTTTACGTGTAGATGAACCTTGTTACTTGTATTTAGATTTGCAAACACCCTGTGTATATGCTGTGTATGGACGTTGTTCAACTTTTAAAATTTTATTATTTTTTTTTTTTAAGGGGTTTTGACACAGTCTATGTGAGTAATAAATTTTCATTCTTATGGCAATATTGCCTCCCCTTCATAGGCTGTCATAAACAGTTATATTCCTTTTGATTGGTTGGAATCTCTCAGAGATCGAGAAAAAAGTTTGTATCTGATGGAAATGAAATAGCGATTTTTTATATATAAAATTGTAGATTCTACTGTTAACCTGTCTGAAACAAGGGCAGGCACATGGAAAGGGTGAAACGGAAGATTTAGAATACGCCTTTTTCTATTTCTGAATTAATATACGGAAAAGACACCTTTAAACTTTGGAAGGTGGATAGGTATATGAAGGTTAGGTTGATGGTTCGATAACGGAGAGGGGGTAGAGGAGAGAGTTATAGTTAAGGGGGATACGTAGGGAAGCGTGAAGAAAATCCAAGATACAAGTCCACAGAATAAATCACGCAACGAAAAAGAAAACTCTAACAAATAGTTTGTCAACCAACAAGCAAATGCATGGTTAAACGAAAGATCCGTATTTCAGCTTTAAAAACGCCCTCTTCCTCCTCTTCAAGAAATATACATATACATAGTTTTGCATTTTTCTGATCATACACTCAAAGGTAATTTTCTGTAAATATCACCATTGCTGTCGTCATTAAATATATTTCATATCTCTCAAAATTTTTTGCCAAGACTTTACATATTCACTTCTGAGCACTTAGTTTTGATGCTAACATACAACCATACATTATGGGCTGCGGCTGCGGACTTGACAACGAGAGCGACTGCTGTTGATGCTGATGCGGAAAATCGTGTTGAGTTAGGTCCCTTGCAAGATGGCAGCTAGGCAAGAAATGGGGAATTGGTCATGTCAACACAACATAGAAAAGGATTACTAGACTGAGCAAAACATGATTTCCAGGCAGACAACGTTGTATCTGAGGGTGTCCGAAGCTAAGAATCTTCTGGCTAAAGATTTGTAAGTTGACATATGTTCGATTTAAGCCATGATTATAGCTGTACATCGTTTTATTTGATCGGCGATTGTTGCTAGTGTTGCGTAGCGTAGTCCTATAGATTCATTCAGTGATTCAGAGGCATACAGACTGTAGTGTTCTAAGCTAATTCGGTAATAATTACTCCTGTTGCTGTATAAGTGTTTGACATTGGATGATAATTGATTTCGTCATTTTGTAGCTTGCGCCAGAAGTGGGTTGGCTTTTGGCATTTTCTGTCAGTAGGACTCGAGTAAAAGTGCACAGACGATGACGTTGTTAAGCTGTTGTATTGTTTTGTTTTTAATCTCTCTCTCTCTCCAAAGTATGTAAATACTTTGTTACTCTTGAAAAACAAAGATCATTCATTCTTCTCTTCTCTCTTCTCTCTATCGCTCTCTATGTAACTGTTCTCTCTCATCTCATTCTCTCTCTCTCTCTCTATCCTCTCAAAGTATGTAAATACTTTGTTACTCTTGAAAAATAAAGATCATTCATTCATTCATTCTCTCTCTCTCTCCTCTCTCTCTCTCTCTCTCTCTCTCTCTCTCTCTCTCTCTCTCTCTCTCTGGATACTGTTACAACCTACAGTGTAATGAATACATAATCCAGTAATGTGAATGACAGTATTCTTTACAGGAAAAAGAAACCACAACAGTTATTGCTGGCATTATGATTATATCAATATGATTATATTTTGGATCAACTCTTCAGTTAGGGGCCATGGCCTAAATCTGAATAAAATTTATCAATGGTATTCATATTCTCAGTCTCTTGTTTGTTTATTGTTTGTTTTGATAGAAGATGCTTTCAACAGTTTTGTTGCTCTGGCTTTTCCACAGGGTGGATCAGTGGTCTATTGGTCAGTAGTCTAGAGGTAACGCGCCTGTCAAGAAAGCGAAAAGTCGAAGTGTGTGGTGGTTCGAATCCCATTTTGGCCTTAACTTTTCTCCCATCCATTGGACCATGAGTGGTGGTTTGGGTGCTAGTCTTTCAGATGAGATGATAAACAGAGGTCCCGTGTGTTACACAATTATTTAGCACAGGTAAAAGAACCTACAGCAATAAGAGAGTTATCCCTGGCAAAATTCTGTAGAAATAAGCCACTCTGATACAGTGATACTGATAGGGAAACAAATACAGTTGTAGACAGGAAAAGAAAAAAATAATGGGGAGAGCAGCCCGCATTTCATGCAGAGAAATCTGTCATGACTTAAAGTGGTGTAAAAAATGTCAAAAATGCCTTTGGTATTTGATCAACGCTTGATGATGATGTGATAAATGACTAATTGTTATGGACTGTTGTCAGGTAGTGGACTGGGTTATAATTATTTATTATGTCCAGTTAAGAACTTTATAGTTCTAAGTAATTCTCTCTCTCTCCTCTCTCTCTCTCTCTCTCTCCTCTCTCTCCTCTCTCTCTCGTCTCTCTCTCTCTCTCTCTCTCTCCTCTCTCTCTCTCTCTCTCTCTCTCTCTCTCTGTGTCTCTCTCTCAGTCTCTGCCTCTCTTTCTCTCATATGCTCTTTCATGCTCTCTCTTTGTGTCTCCCTGTCTGTCTCTCTGTCTCAGTGTCTGTTGTCTTGTCTTTCTGTCTGTTTGTATACTTGTCTCTTTATCTCTCTGTCTCTGTTTGTCTGTCTGTGTTCCGTGATAAAGAAAAAAATGGCTGGCTCTGCTCTTATGGTGACACATTCTTCTTGGGGAGGCAGCTCAAATTTTACTCTTTAAGTGTTAGTTTTGATACTTGCGTGCCTTGTTTTTTTTTCGCCTTGGCTTCAGTACAGTCCCCCCCTGTTCACCCAGCTGTAAATGGGTACCTGCCCTCTTTAGGGTCAGGGAAGGTAAAGCAGCGAGGGAGCGGAGATGGGTGCCATCCTCAATATGCTGGCCCCTTGAGAAGGTGAGGCCTCTGATGCCTCGCTCCCCTATGACCGCCAAGGTTATGGAACACCTTTACCTTACCTTTACCTATTGTTACTTGAACATTGATACATGAATTTGTATAGCGCTATCTCTTGTAAAGACAAATCAAAGCGCTTGCATTTGACCTACAGAGCCACAGATCATGCTGCCACCAGGCGCAAAGATCCCCAACTCCAACTCCCCGATTTTTCCTCAGGGATGGTGTCTAAACACGACACCTGTGTGCATGCTGGTTTGTTATAATTTTGTCATCCGCTCCTACCGGCACACGATGGCCTACTCTTCCGAAAGGTGGAACGGGGTTTTAACGTGTGCGCAAGATGTTCTGCGTGCATTCGCACACGGGGCCTCGGTTTCGAGTCTCATCCGAATGACTTGCGTGCCTTGCACTGCAATTTGACAACCCAGGTTTGATTCCTGTTCGAGGGGATTTTTCCCCTGGAGTTAAACATCAGTGCTGACTCCACTCTCCCCAAAAGTCTTTCGGTTGAGACTTTAAAAGTATTATAAACTGAGGCCCTGTATGCGAACACACGTAGAACATCTTGCGGACACGTTAAATCCTGTTCCGTTTTTCGTAAGAGTACGCCACCATGTGGGGATACACATGGGGACTGGATATGAAAAAGAACTTGTGTGCATATTCCATTATCCTTGATATAAAAGAATAAATAAAAAATAAAAAATATGCATTGAAAAACTTTGAGAGCACCACCAACACGAGTAAACACAATCAACACACATAACACAGAGAACAAGAAAAAGTGGGAAAGGAACAAAGAAGAAAAAATAAAACAGCAGTCAGCATGAAGCTTTGTATTGTAAAAAATTGTTTAAGTCACATCAAGTGAAAACTTGCTGAAGATTGATTACTCTTTAGATTTTTTAGTTGAATGAATAATTAACTCTGTCAGTTTTGTATCTAAGGTATTTTAATTCCTTGTATAGATTCTGTTATAGAGAAGTACACAGTTCCTTGAGCTAGAATAGAATCCCCACCCACCCCTGCAAAAAAAATCACAACAACAGCACAACAACAACAACAACAACAACAACAGCAACAACAACACAACAACAACAACAACAACAGAAACAACAACAAAACAACAACAGTAAAAAAAAAATAATACCCCCCCCCCTCCCCACACACACACACACAAAACAAAGAAAAACACGACAAACAAAAGAAAACCAAACACAAAATCTTGAAAATGCAGAGCTTTTTTGATACATGTATGATCTATAGATCTCTCCATATGTATTTCAGTGATTTTATACAATGTATGTGTGCATACATACAGTACTTATATACATGTATGTGTTTGTTACTTTTATAACAGACTACTAACTGGTCTTATGAAGTTATGTGTGTGTGTGTGTGTGTGTGTGTGTGTGTGTGTGTGTGTGTGTGTGTGTGTTGTGTGTGTGTGTGTGTAGTGTGTTTTCATTCCTGCTGAATTTGCAGAATGGTTAATGTATTAAAGATAATATTCTACTTGTTTTTGTTATTTACCGGTTTTAGTTCAAAAGCCCCTTTTAGTTTTTAAGTCTACAGTGAGAATGTTTTTGTGCAGTGTAAAGTAAATAGATGTACAGAGTAAAAATTACATTTTTAATTTGATAGCTGTTTCTTTGATTGAAAAAAAAACCACAAAATTTTTGTTGTATTTCTTGTAAATCATTTTACTATAAAAGTGTATATCCTACTAGAACTGTAAAATCTACCTACCTCCTACCTCCTACCTACCTACCTCCTACCTACCACCTACCTACCTACCTACCTACCTACTACCTACCTACCTACCTACCTACCTGCCTGCCTCTACTACCTACCTACCTACCTACCTACCTACCTACCTACCTACCTACCTACCTACCTACCTACCTACCTACCTACTACCTGCCTACCTACCTCCTAGCCTCCTGCCTGCCTGCCTGCCTGCCTTCCTACCTACCTATTACTTATCTGGTATACTACCTGCCTGCCTGCCTGCCTGCCTGCCTACCTACCTACCTACTACCTACCGACCTACCACCTACCTACCTACCTACCTACCTACCTACCTACCTACCTACCTACCTACCTACCTACCTACCCCTCTACTGCTTAATCTCTCTCTCTCTCTCTCTCCTCTCTCTCTCTCTCTCTCCTCTCTCTCCTCTCTCTCTCTCTCTCTCTCTCTCTCTCTCTCTCTCTCTCTCTCTCTCTCTCTCTCTCTGTGTTTTGTCCCTCTTCCTGTCTCATTCTGAGATCTATATTTTTTGTGATGGAGAAATTTCTGTTTCTTTTTTTTCAGCAATGGAAAAAGTGACCCATACTGTGTGATCAAGGTCGATAATGTCATGTTGCCAGGTCGTGTGTGTGTGTGTGTGTGTGTGTAGTGTGTGTGTGTGTGTGTGGTGTGTGTGTGTGTGTGTGTGTGTGTTGTGTGAGTGTGTGTGTGTGTGTGTGTGGTGTGTGTGTGTGTGTTGTGTGTGTGTGTGTGTGGTGCGTTGCGTGTGTGCGTGCATGCGTGTGTGTGTTTAATTATTGTTTTATTTATTTATTTATTTATTTATTTATTCTTTTATATTTATTCTTTTATATCAGGATAACAGAATAAGCAATCATGTGCTTTTTTTATCCGGTCCCCGTGTGTATGCAGTTTTTGTAAATATTGTCATCTGTTCCTACCGGCACACCATGGCCTACTCTTACGAAAAGCAGAACAGGATTTAATGTGTGTGCAAGATGTTCTGCGTGCGTTCGCACACGGGGCCTCGGTTTAAAGTCTCATCCGAAGGACTTTTGGGGAGAGTGTGTGTGTGTGTGTGTTGTGTTGTGTGTGTGTGTGTGTGTGTGTGTGTGTGTACGTGCGTGTGTGCGTGTGCATGTGGTGTGTGTGTGTGTGTGTGTGTGTGTGTGTGTGTGTGTGTGTGTGTGTGTGTGTGTGTGTGTGTGTGTGTGAAAAGCCAGATAATTAGCCACTCAGTATGGATTTCTATTCATTCAAAGGCACTTTAAGAGCTGACATCCTTAGCCTACTTTATACTTATTTAATTTTGGTTTTTCTTTAGCACACTTCATTCCTTAGCAGTTGAGTTATAATACATGTATAGTATTACTGGCCAGGGTGTATAACAGCATAACGTCTGAGGTCACAAATGTGGGGCACGGCCTCCTTTACAGCATCAAGTTCCGCTAATTGTTTGCAGATTAGGCTCATTAGTCCTGAACATGATTTCTGTGAATACATTGAATAGGGGACGGGATAGCTCAGTGGTCAGAGCGCTCGCTTTCCCCCAGCCAATGTTACACAGCATCGAGTGTGGTTACCAGTTGGATGGGTGACCGTTTGCACGCCTGGCTTCAATACAGTCCCCCCAGTTCACCCAGCTGTAAATGGGTACCTGCCCTGTTTAGGGTCAGGGAAGGTAAAGCAGTGAGGGGAGGAGATGGGCACCGCCCTCAATATGCTGGCCCCTAGAGAAGCTGAGGTCTCTGACGCCTCACTCCCCTACGACCACCCAGGTCACGGGACACTTTTACCTTTTTACATTGAATAGGGAGATAAAAACAACTCCCCCCACCCACCCCCCAACCATCCAACCAGCAAGAGCTGAAAACAGACCTACAACACCCCCCCCCCCCAAAACCCCAATACAGAAACAAAACAGAATGAAAGCAACCAAAAAATTAGATTGGGTTAAAACAGGCTGGAAAATGGCAGGAAAATTTTTGAGTTCAAACTTGAGGAAAGTGACTTTTTGAAAGCTAGCACTCTGAATATCAGCTGTTCATGAATGGAGCTTGAAAGCAGAGCTCGCTCGTTTGGTTGTCAGGCATTGAAGGCTGAGTGAAATCTTTTTGAAGACTAATCGTAACAGGAAAGGAAGCAACTAGGGGGAAAAAGAAGCTAAAGGCTTTGAGAAGTGTGTGTGTGTGTGTGTGTGTGTGTGTGTGTGTGTGTGTGTGTGTGTGTGTGTGTGTGTGTGTGTGTGTGTGTGTTTGTTTAGATTTTAAAATTATTTTATTTATTTGTTCATTTACTTGCTAGCAAATTTTGACAAACATTTGAAATTTGTGATGACAAAGTTTGATTTATAAATTATACAGGATCCATCTTAAGTTTAACTTCTGCTTGTGAGTACGCATAAATATGTGAAGGGAATCAAGGCACTGGTACTTTTAATAGTTTTAATGTGACCTGGGAGGTCTCCCCACCCATAATTTGCCAGATACTTCTGCTGAGATATAATGCATAATTAATGACTTTATGGACCTGTAGGATTGAAGTCAAAATGGTCTTGATATCCCTTAGGTTGGAATGCGGCTACCTTAATGGTGAGGAAAAAAACCAGTCGGATATTTATATATGCAAGCATCTCACCGCTGGTCAACCTCAGAGCTCTAGCCATGAGATGAAAAGAAGGAAGAAAGGAGGAGAAACACTTAGCTAATACAGCATTGACCATTTGATTCAGTACATTACAATCTTAACTATTCACACTTAGCTAACATAGCATTGACCATTGATTCAGTACATTACAATTTAACTATTTCACTATGTAAGAACAGCTAGAGAGTAGTGTATCATGTGTACATAGCTGCATTATTACTCACATGATACATACAGCTGTGTCCATGTTTACATACATGTATGTGTGTTATTCTATGATAACAGGACAGCTACCGTGTACAAAACGCTGGACCCGCTATGGGCGGAGGAGTTTATTCTCCACATGCCCAGTGGCTTCAAGCTCTGAGCCTCTACGTCTATGATGCTGATAAAGTCAGGTAGAGGAGGGAGGGGGGAGAGGAGAGAGAGGGAGAGAGAAGAGAGAGAGAGAGAGAGAGAGAGAGAGAGAGAGAGAGAGAGAGAGAAGAGAGAGAGAGAGAGAAGAGAGAAGAGAGACAGAGAGCAGAGAGACAGAGAGAGACAGAAGAGACAGAAGAAGAGAAGAGAGGGAGAGGTGGTGATGCGAGAGAGAGAGAGAGAGAGAGAGAGAGAGAGAGAGAGAGAAAGAGAGAGAAGAGAGAGAGAAGAGAGACAGACAGACAGACAGACAGACAGACAGAACAGACAGACAGACAGACAGACAGACAGACAGACAGACAATAGACAGAGATTTGCAGATGGCTTGAACATTGATCATTGATTGGGTCTTATTTACATTGTTGACTGGTCTCTGTATTTCATGTTGTCATTTGTGGAAGGGCATTGATTTATCTTTTTTTTTAATGTGATAAATGTGCTTGTCATTTATTTTTTGTGTGTGTTTCTTTTTGTTTCTTGGATGCTTATTGCTTTGTTGGTTTGTAAAAAAAAAAAAAAAAAAAAAGAAAAGAAAAGAAGACCACTAGAGGAGTTTTTTGTTGTTTTTTTATGAATAGTTTTTAAAATTTTGGGATTTTTGTGATGTTTACATTGTTTTTCAATGCTGACAGTTTTGCATGATTTGCACGTTTGTTTGTTGTGAGTTCATAATTCACGGTCTTTTCATACTATACCAGGTGGTATTGCATGGTGTGTGTGGGCAGGTGTGCATATTACACACATGCACACACACACAGACACACACAGACACACAGACACAACCACACACACACACACCAGACACACACATACACACACACACACACGCACACACACGATTCAAGATTTAATTCCTTTCACCCCTTTTGGGGCATGGAGGATAACAAACAAGTTCAACAGGAGAAAAGAAACCTTACAGCAATACATCCAAAAGTATTATCAATATCAACAGGAAATGAAAAGCAAGAATTCATCGCAAAATAATGAACAAACAATATTAAAGACTCAGGACATTTTTTTTAAAGGTATGTAAATTTCTGTAAAAGACACAGTCTACACTGGTTAAAGGCATCAAATCAAATTTCAAACACACACACACACACACACACCACACACACCACACACACACACACACACACACACACACAACACACACACACCACATCACAATTCCATTCCTGGTTTGTCAGCACATACCTGTAGTACGAACATGATTAATCCATGTTTTCCACTCTGTTTGAGTCGTTGGTGTTTTGTTATTAGGACCATTTAGGTCTCCTAGATTGTTCAACTTGCAGCTTTTACTTTGTGGTTTGCGTCCTTGCAGGTCTATTTTTCTTTTTCTTTTCTTTTCTGCTTCCTGTGCTCTTGTTTTTCTGTCAGAGTATTGTCAGAATAGAAGAAGAAAAAGAAAAAGTGTGTGTGTGTGTGTGTGTGTGTGTGTGTGTGTGTGTGTGTGTGTGTGTGTGTGTGTGTGTGTGTGTGTAATTTAAAGAAAAGAATTGATTTCAGTGATTTTGTTTTGTTCTTTTTTTTTTTTCTTCTAGAATGTTCTGTACATGTATGTGTTTTTTATTTTTGTTTGTTTGTCTATTCAGGCATACGTTTTCATGAATGAGTGATGAAGGTGTGATAGACTTGACATAGTGAATGTTTTCAGTAAGTTGACAGGTTCTGAATGACTTTTTGTTTGGGGTTCTGTTAGTGTTTCTGATTATATTGTGATCTACTCTAGTATCCAAAGTCCTGGAAGAGTTTAAAGGTGAACTACTTTGAATTGTATTCTGTAAAACTGTATTATCATAAAGTATGGAATTGTATTTGATTATATTCTTTTCATAACACTATTAACAGGCTACAATTTTCTTCAACACCAATGAGTGTTTCCTTGTAAAATTGTGAGCACCCTTTCTTTTCATAAGATGTAAAATTTCCTTGGTACTTGAAAAATCCATAAAATATATTTAACCACTAGTGCTGAAAAGGTAAGTGTTATCAACTAGCAAACCAACAAACAAACAGAAAGACACCCTTCCCCCCTTTCCCCCATCAATCCTGCAACTAGGCAAAACAAACGTGTTATATATAAATCCATATATATACTATTACTGTTGTTGTTGTTATTTGTTAGTTTTTTGTTGTTGTTGTTTTGTTTTGTTGTTGTTTGTTTTTTATTATTATTATTATTATTATTATTATTATTATTATTATTATATATTATATTATTATTATTGTTGATTTTGTTGTTGTTTTATGTGTGTTGTATAATACAAATGAACAAGCAGACAAAAGGAAAAGACAAACACTTATAAGTATATTCTTTTGTTTATGCTTGTATTAAAGAAAAGAAAACCAACAAAGGATTGGTGACATGCAGTTTTAATAAAAAACAAAACAGCAATAGTATTTACCACCCCCCTTCCCCCAAAAAACCTAACCAACCCCCCCCAAACCCACAAAACAAAAAAAAAAAATCACCCCCCCCCCCCACCACCAATCCCCAAAATAAAAAATAAAAAAAGAGAGAAATTACCCCCCCCCCCCCCCCCCCCCCATCCCCTTACAAAAGGAAAAAAACCCACACTACCCACCACCAACAAAGAGCACAAACTGAAAAGTGTCGACATTTAAAAGATAAGTGGCTCTTACACAGAAAGATAAACCAGTCTGTGAAACAGAAGGTATGCAATCCAATAGTCTACACAGAAGAAACAGGTCATGTAACAGGAAGTATTGTGACTTTTGTCTATGCCAATAGGCTTACACAGAGATAACCAGGTCATGTGAAACAGAATATTGACTTGTCAATGCCAAAGGCAACCTAACAGAAGAATGTCTGTCATTTGTGAATGGTGTCCTGCCCCATTTTTCTCTCATTCTCTCATTTATACTTGTGTGTATCTGAAAACCCTGCCACCAAAACTGCAGCAAACAAAACTCAGGATAGAAGGCATTGGTTGTTTGTGGATATAGATCTATCTGTTGTGTTGGCATTGCTTTGTTTTTGCTTTTTATTTGGAATCATTTGATAACAGTTATTGAGGGTGTTTTTTTTTTTAGGATTGGTTGATTGGTTTTGAGTGTGGTGGTGGTGGTGTTGTGTATATTCTGTGTGTGTGTGTGTGTGTGTGTGTGTGTGTGTGTGTGTGTGCCGGTGTGCGTGCGTGTGTGGTGTGTGTGTTGTGGTTGTTGGTGTGTGTGTGTGTGCCGCGCGCTTGCATGCCTGCGTGCATGTGTGCGTGTGTGTGCATTTCAGTCTTTATTTTTCTAATTTGGTTTGAGTTTTGTTTCTTCGTATTTTCATGCTTTCTGTTTGCTTGAGATTTTTGTTAGTATGTTTGGTTATAAAAACCCCAAACAACAACCCATAAAAAACCTGGATATTCATTCAAGTGTGTATGATAGTCCAGGGGGATTCAGTAAAAGGGGAACACCTCACAATCCAAAACTACCACTGAATCTGCATTGTCACAAATCCACCTATATAATATGAAATGTTATGCATGTAGAAGATTAGGTACAGAAGCACTTAAAAGATTCTGCAACCATATCAGTGTCACTAATGTTAATCACAAAAATGTGAAGATAGCACGCATCACATTGTTTACCAGTGCATCAAAGTTTTCATGTAGTTGCAAAAATGAGAAAATAATCAACACACATCCCAATGTTTACCAGTGCATTGAGTTTTCATGTAGTTGTCTGGTAAGTTACTTGCAGTGAGCCCATGTGGAACGTAGCATATTGTAGGCAGTGAAGCCTGGGTGGAAAACAACCTAAATCAGGATTTCTGCAGAGCCTTCCTTCCTCTGTGGCCATTGCTTATCCAGCTTCATACAGAGAGGAGAGAGAGCTGTCAGTGTCAGTGTGTGTAGACATTAGTGACGGCAGTGCTCATTGACAGAGAGACTAGCATGACTGATCTTCTTGTCCACACAGTGGAAATCACATCAGTGTGTGTAATAATAATAATAATAATAATAATAATAATAATAATAATAATAATAATAATAATAATAATAATAATAATAATAATAATAATAATAATAATGATAATAATTATAAAAACCCACAGAATTTATATAGCGCTTTTTCTTGCAAAAAGCAAATCAAAGTGTAGGAACTTAGTGATGGCAGTGACAGAGAGACTGACATGACTGATCTTGCTGTCCACACACAGTGGCAGTCACATCACATCATCGTCAGTGCCATGCTCAGTCAGTGTTCCTTCCCTCCCTCCCTCCCACAGCCGCCAGCCTTCAGCAGACAGTAGTGTAGTGTAGTGTAGTGTCAGTTACTCACTCACTCACTCACAGACTGACTCTCTTCACTTTGTCAGCACTACAACCTTTTTTTTTTCTTTTTTTTTTACATAGATAGGTCTGATCGATTACACTGTTCACTTTGTTATACATTTTTTTTTTCTTTTCTTTTTAAATTTTTTTTTTAGATTGGTCTGATGGATTGCTGTTTTGTACGTTAATGGCGGACTTCCGTTGTGGTGAATGTCAGATGAGGTTTATGGGATATTTTATGGGTTTTTTTGGTTTTGTTTTTTTAAAGAAAGGAAATCTGTTATTGCTTTGAGTTGGCAAAATTTGCAGTGGGAGGGAGAGGAGAGTGTGTGTGTGTGTGTGTGTGTGTGTGTGTGTGTGTGTGTGTGTGTGTGTGTCGTGCGTATGCACGTGTGTGTGCTCACGCACATGTGCGTGCGTGCATGTGTGCATGCGTGGGTGTGCGTGGGTGTGTGTGTGTGTGTAGGCTGTAGCATGCAGTGTTTGTACTTTTATTTTTTTCTGTGTCCTTATTGTCTGTTTGGTGTGTTGTGTTTTATATCACCCTTTATTACAGACAGAAAAAAACTTTTTCTTTGTTTTTCCTCTGACTTTTTTCTTTTTTCTCTTATCCTTATCAACTTGTAAGGCTTATTTTTGTCTCAGAAAATGTTTCAGATTTTTTTGTTTTTGTTTTTGTTTTTGCTTATGTGTCCTTATTGAAAATATCGGGAAAGTTTTTGTTTTCTTTCTGATTGAAGTCATGGATGTCTTGACTTTACCACCTTAAAAGACTGTGTTGTGTATAGATGTATTGTATGTATGTGTTGGCATCACCATTAAATCAGTGTTGTTTGGTTTTCTGTTTTACAGCAGGTAAGTCTTCTTTGACCTTACTGAACCTGGGCTATGGGGCTTTGTATTTGATGCATTATTACTGCCATGGTTATGTGTATATATATCATATATAACTCTAGTCTTACCCTGGGATGTAGATTTTTGTTGTTTTGTTATTTCAGGTATGTTGTTTTTTTAATTGTTTAAACCCTTGCATTATTCTGCTTGAACCCCCCCCCCCCACTAAAATATTTCCACTTATTGCTTTGTTTTAAGTTGCTTCTGTATGTTTATTGATTTTGGAAGTTTAGTTGCACTCAACTCTGTTTTGTTCAATTATTTCAGTTTATTGATGATACATGATCATGAATTATTTTAAATTTATTATTAAGAATATTATTCCTTTATATATATATTATTTATATTGTTTGTTTATTTATTTATTACCAAGGCTTCACTGCACAGTATGCAATTACCCCCCCCAAAAAAAAAAAAAAAAAAAAAAAAAAAAAAAAGAAAAAGAAAAACAAACAAAACCAGCAAAAAGCAAACACCTCCCTCCTCCCCAAAAAACAACAAACCCAACCCCAACAACTCCAACAAAAAACAAAACACCCCCCCCCCCCCCCAAAGAAACCAGCTCAGTGTTTTCTTGTTTCTTTCTGTATTTCAGAGCAAATTTCAAGCTTTGAAAAACAAAATTTGTTTGCCTAACTTATTAACTCTGTATATATTGTATCTGTATTCTGAGAGCAACTCATATTTAAAAAAAATAAATCGTAGATCCAAAAGTTTGTATTAATTGCATATTGTTTTGGGTGGAAAACTTGATAAGGTAGGGATTTTGTGGTTGGTTGGTTTTGTTTTGTTTTGTTTGTTTGTTGTTTTTCTTTGTCATTGTGAAATAAGAAGGTGGGTGGTTTGGAAAATGAATATATAACTAGGTCATAACTAAGAGATGAGTCATTAAGAATAAGAATCGATTTAATCACTAAATTACTTATCTCAGCTGCTTATCAGCCACTCAATTAGTCAGCCAATTAGTTAACCGCCCAATCTATCACTGAACATGTGTACGAATCAATAACACAGCCTTATGCACATGTAGTAAACATGTTTCATTTTAAATTGTTCATCGCCGCACCGACCACGCAAGGCCCGTAATCAGGTCTGTTCCGACCCCCATATCTCAATGTCAGCAATCCCAGTATCATTCATCTCAAGTTCAATATCAACACCATCTAACCCTTCACATATCTAACACTGTCAATCTGAGAAAAGACCCTCCCCCCCCCACCCCCCACCCCCCCCCCCCCCAAAAAAAAAAAAAGAACAACAAACAAACCATTTTGGTACCTAGAATCTCATTGTATTCCTTAAGGCCAGTAACACCAGACCATGCTGAGAACGCTTGCCAGTCCGCCTGATCTAACCTGTCATCCCAGGGTCAAAAAGAAAAACGGAAATGAATAAAAAAAAAAAGAAAAAAAAGAAATACTATACCTCCATGTACACACACACACACACACACACACACACCACACACACACACACACACACACACACACACACACACACACACACACACACACACACACAGAAAATCGCGAAAACAATCATTTTATTATCTCAAGTAGAAAAAAATCATGTAGGCTACAGGCAAGCATTAAGACCGCGCGCGCGCGCGCGACGCACGCACGCACCACACACACACACACACACACACACACACACACACACACACACACACACACACACACACACACACACACACACACACTTACTCGCATTCACGATGAATGAATAAAATGATCATAATCATAAGAAAAAAAATCATCATACAGAAAGTGCTTCAGAACGTTTCATCACAAACATCATGGGATACAAAATGAATGGATCAAACCTTTCATGCTAAATGAATGGACAAACCCTTTTAGCAATGAATGGATCAAACCTTTCATGCCAATGAATCTGTGGCTATGACTCCGCAGAATGACACTGTGCCACCGCGCCGCGTTTACAATACACTGCCAGATCGCCAGAACAAAACAATACACGCAAAATATCGTGTAATTTATAAACAAGATTTTTTAAAATTATAAGATTTGCTGGAAAAAATGACAGGAAAATGAACCGTGAAGGCAGAAAATAAGAGAGATGAGAGGAAAAAAAAACAAGAAAAAAAAATCCAACCAAAAACCAAAACAGAAGCAAAGAGAGTGACAGAAAAGGTGAAGTTTCTAGCAGGGAATTTCCCAGAAAGGGGGGGATGATGTTTATACTGAAAGTGTCCCGACACCCCCAACGGGGAACTACACACGTACACGTCATCTGGTTACATAAATATATACACATATAATCAATAATGACTGTCTAATGATAGCCATCACTATATTATAGCCGTCATACATTTCAACTGCTGTACCAAGCAACTTGCTTAATCGAGAATCGAAATCACAGAGAGACAAGGAAGAAAAAATAATTCCATACAAACATAATGATAATCTCTGTGTAGTGTTTCGGGAACACCTCATGATCTATTACTATGAGGACAATGAAATTCAGAAAAAGCAAAAAAATTAATGTTAACCCCCCCCCCCCTCCAAAACAACAAAATCCCCAATACCACCGAGCGTTTATTTGTTTTGTTTTATACCACTTTATGTCACATATGATTTCTCTGCGTGAAATTTCGGGCTGCTCTCCCGGGGAGAGCGCGTCGCCACAAGTGCAGCGCCTACCCATTATTTTTTTTCTTTTTCCTGTCTGCAATTGTATTTGTTTTCCAATCAGATTGGCTTTTCCCACAGGGTTTTGCCAGGGATAACCCCCTTGTTGTAGTGGGTTCTTTTATAAAGGTAAAGATGTCACATAATCTTTGTGGTCTGTAGGGGAGTGAGGCATCAGAGGGCCTCACCTTCTCTAGGGGCCAGCATATTGAGGGCGGCGCCCATCTCCTCCCCCTCACTGCTTTATCTTCCCTGACCCTAAAGAGGGCAGGTACCCATTTTCAGCTGGGTGAACTGGGGGGACTGTACTGAAGCCAAGGCGCACAAAACGGTCACCCATCCAACTGGTAACCACGCTCGACGCTGCTTAACTTGACGTGAGGAAAGCAAGCGTTCTGACCACTTACACACGCACGCACGCACGAAACCGCACGCGCGCGCGCGCGCCGCCGCGCACACACACACACACACACACACAACACCACACACACACACACACACACACACACACACACACACACACACACACACACACAATTTCATGTGGAAAACCCCAAGCCAGTATACCTGTTCTCACTCCAGACTCCTAACCTTGTAAACCTTGCCCAGCTCAGCACCGTCATTCCTGATTGACAATCGATCACACCAATCGAAGCATTGAATCTTTTGTCCTTGATGACATGCCCTGCCCGTGACGTAATTGAACTGCTTCCATCATCACCAGTGACATCAAGCCTCTGTTATACGTCAGTCACATCTCTAGTCATTTGCCTCGTCATGCTTGGACAAGATTTACAAAACTGCATAGACACGCGGACAGGATGTTAAAAAAAAAAAGCACACAAGTACTCGAGTGCTTATTCCATTATCCTTATTCCATTGTCCTCCATATAAAAGAATAAATAAATAAAATAAAGTAAATAGATAAACAAATAAAAATAAATGCATTTTTTTTGTTCATATCACCTGCTGCGATCAGCACTTAAAAAACCGTGCCTCTAGTTTCATCCTGGTCATACATCTTGTGCTCAATGCACTTTAACTCTCAGATAAAGACTGTGAATCGAGCATCTGTGTTCAATAACGGAGTGTAGAACGTGTAAAAGAACCCACAGCAACGAGCAACAATTAACGCTACCCTGGCAAAATGTTGGAGCAAATCCTCTTTTACAGGCAAGCTAATAAGAATTTTATGTAGACTCCCCCCCAAAAAGAAAGGGGGGGGGGGGGGGGGCATGCAAAAGAAATGAATGGCACTGTCTCTTAGATATATATCACCTATACTAACTAACAGAAACACGTTCAGACAGAAAACCACCCCCAACAAAACAACCCAGCTTCAAAACAAAGCTGGTGGTGCTGTTCCTATGCAGTGGTGACAGTCTCTCCAAGGAGAGCAGCCCACAGATTTCACGCAGAAAAAAAATGTTGTGACTAAAAAGTGGTAGCTATACAATCATATCCTCCTCTCTCTAGAGAGAATGGCGCACATTTCACTCAGAAGATGGCTCACATTCACTCAAAAACCCCCCAACAAATCTGCCGTGTTTGTGGATGTATGGTAGAAAGTACAATCCAAACACAGTTGTTACAGTGTCAAGCGTAATTAATATCATCTATCCCCCGTCATCAGAGATGACGTCATGTCTTGTCACGTCGGAGGTGACGTCAGTCAATTCTTGAGACGCCAGTGGTGACACCCAGCCTTGGTGGTGACGTCAGGTCTTCGTTGCGTCAGTGGTGGCATCGTGCGGGCTTTGGCGACGTCAGTGATGACATCAGGCCTATGGCTTATGCCCCATGAAGAAAACTAAGGGG
>CM060340.1:1558607-1563607 GCA_030674155.1 Stramonita haemastoma | reverse complement strand
TCCTTCTCCTCCCCCCTCGCCCCCCTCCCCCACCTCCTTTTCTCTCTGTTTCTCTTTCTATCTGTCTGTCTGTCTCTCATTCTCTCTCTCTCTCACACACAACACACATACACACACACACGCACGCACACACACAAAACACAACACACACATAAACACATACACACACAAACACAACACGGACACACACAGACAAAGACACACAGACAGACAGACACAGACACACACAACAGACAACACACACACACACACACACACACACACACACACACACACACACACACACACAACACACACACACACACACACACACACACACCACACACACACACACACACACACACACACACACAATCACACTTTATACATCGTTCTGTCCTGTTCTTAGATCAATAAAGATCTACATTATGGTGTGGACCACTTATTTTGGTGTGTGTGTGTGTGTGTGTGTGTGTGTGGTGTGTGTGTGTGTGTGTGTGTGTGTGTGTGTGTGTGTGTGTGTGTGTGTACACACACACCTATGTGTGTGAGTGTGTACACACGTGTGTGTGTGTACATACACGTGTGTGTGTACACACGTGTGTGTGTGCACACGTGTGTGTGTTTGTATGTATACATGTGTGTATGTACACGTGCGAGCGTGCGTGTGTGTGCCCTGTGTGTGTGTGTGTGTGTGTGTGTGTGTGTGTGTGTGTGTGTGTGTGTGTGTGTGTGTGTGTGTGTGTGTGTGTGATTGAAGGAAATGGGATCTGTTTTTCTGTCTGTCTGTCTGTCTGTCTGCCTGCCAGTCTGCCAGTCTGCCTGTCTGACTGCTTGTCTGTCTGTCTGTCTGTCTGTCTGTCTGTCTGTCTGTCTGTTGTGTCTCTCCTTCTCTGTCTGTCTGTCTGTCTCTCTCTCTCTCTCTGTCTCTGTCTCTGTCTGTCTGTCTGTCTGTCTCTCTCTCTCTCTCTCTTCTCTGTCTCGTCTGTCTGTCTCTTCTGTCTGTCTTCTTCTCTCTCTCTCTCTCTCTCTCTCTCTCTCTCTCTTCTCCTCTCCTCTCTCTCTCTCTCTCTCTCTCTCTCTTTCTGTGCCTCTGTCTGTACGCCTCTATCTCTGTATTTTTCATTCTTTGACTCACAGTCACTGTCTCTCTTTCTACCCCACCTCCTTTCTTCTCTTTCTCTTCACTTGCTGTTTTCTCTCTTCCTCCTGTTTCTCTCTCTGTGTCTCTGTCTGTCGTCTGTCTGTCTGTCTGTCTCTGTCTGTCTGTCTTCTTTTCTCTTCTCCTCCCTTAACTATCTCACTATATTGAAACAGCTATCTCAGTATATGCAAGAAAATGCCAATCAATTGCTGGAATGGACAAAACTTAATCATATGGCCCTAAATCATCAAAAAACAAAATATATGATAATTACATCTCGACAAAAACGGCAAAATATAACCTTTGTTTTGCCCCCAATTTATATTGATAATAATGTTTTAAAGAAGTAGACACGCATAGACTCCTAGGAGTTACTATTGATAATGATCTTTCCTGGTCGCCACATATTGATTTTTATACAAACGAATCTCTCAAAAAATATTTCAGCTCTCTAAAATCAACACTTTCTTGACCTAGATTCTCGTAGACAGTTTTATTTTACTTATATTCAATCATTTATTGATTACGCCTCAACATTGTATGATGGATGTAGTGCTAATAGCTTAAAACCCCTTTTAAGAATCCATAAACGAGCTATTAAAGTGGTATTCTTAAAGCGTTCCACCTTGTCACCTCAAACTATACTAAATTGGACATTCTCCCCCTAACTTACCATCTGGAATATAATAAAGCAATCATAATGTATCGTATAATAACGGTCTTGCTCCATCCACCCTGACTACTAGATTCCCAATTAATCAGTCAAGATACACCAATAATATAATAATTCCTAAATCAAGGCTCGATCTTTATAAAACAAGTCTTCGCTACTCTGGAGGAGTTCTTTGGAATTCTTTACCAAAAAATATTAAAGAGAAAAGTAGTATTGTATCTTTTAAGCGTAACTACAAATCTTTCCTGTTTAAAAAAATGCGTCCAACATGCTCCTAAAACTATAGTCGTTATCATTAATACATGTTAACATTGGGGCAACTGTTAGAATCACATTCTAAAAGAAATCACCTGGTAAAAAACAATAAAAACAGCATCGACAAACTGTATTCATGACCTCAGGTCTCGTAATATGTATTCTGCTTCTGTATTATGATTATTGTATATTATGTTATAGTGATAATGTACTCTGACTGCTGTTGTTGTTGTTGGGTTTTTGTTGTTGTTGCTGGTTGTTGGGTTTTGTTTGTTTGTCTGTTTTTAAATCAAATTTTGCAATCACCTTTTTCAGAATCTATTATACATCAATTCTAGCTAAAATTGTAATGCCATGTTCTCATAGATTCTTGTCTGTATATAAATCATGCTTTAAAGACTGGAAAGAGGTAGTCAGAGATGTGGATAAATAACATGTCGATTTTGTGTGTGTGTGTGTGTGTGTGTGTGTGTGTGTGTGTGTGTGTGTGTGTGTGTGTGTTACATCCCTCCCTCCAACTCCCTCCCTCTCCTCCCTCCCTCTCTCTCTCTCTCTCTCTCTCTCTCTCTCTCCATCTCTCTCTCCTCTCTCTCTCTCTCTCTCTCTCTCTCTCTCGTTTTCTCCCACTGTCTCTTCCCCCTTCCCCCTCTCTTTCTCTCCCACTTCCCATCTTTCTTGTGCTCTTTCTCTCTCTCTCTCTCCCTGCTGCTTTCTGTTTCTCCCTCCCTTTCGTCCTATCACTGTCTGTGTCCCAATCAATTGTCAGTCACCCACCTATATCAGAATTGGACTTTTCTCCCCAGGTTGATTTTTCTTTCTCCAGTGTTGCTCAGAATTGGTTTCATTCTGGCGCCTGTACTCTCTCTGTCTATCTGTCTCTGTCTGTCTGTCTATCTCTGTCTCTTTATTTTTCTCTCTCTCTCCCTGTCTCTTTGTATCTGTCCCTCTGTCTTTGTCTCTTGACTTCTCTGTCTGTCGTGTCTCTGTTTCTGTCTGTCTGTATGTGTCTGTTTCTATCTCTGTCTGTCTGTCTGTCTGTCTGTCTGTCTGTCTGTCTTCTGTCTGTCTCTGTCTGTCTGTCCTGTCTGTCTGTCTGTCTGTCTGTCTGTCTGTCTGTCTGTCTCTTCTTCTCTCTCTTCTCCTCTGTCTCTCTCTCTCTCTCTCTCTCTTCTCTCTCTCTCTCTCTCTCTCTGTCCTCTGTCTGTACGCCTCTATCTCTGATTTTCATTCTTGACTCACAGTCACTGTCTCTCTCTTCTACCCCCACGCCCTTTCTTCTCTTCCTCTGTCCTCGTCTCTGTTTCTTTCTTTCTTTCTCCTGTCTCTTTCTCTCTTCTTTCTTCTCTCCTCATCTCTCTTCTCTGTCTCTTTCTTTCTCTTCTTTCTCTCCTCTCTCTCTCTCTCTTCTTTCTCTCTGCTCCTGTCTCTCTCTCTTCCTTCTCTCTCTCTCTCTCTCTCTCTCTCTCGTTTTTCTCTCTTGTCTTTCTTCTCTCTATCTCTATGATCTGCTCTGTCTACTCCTCTCTCTCTCCTCTCTCTCTCTCTTCTCTCCTCTCTCTCTCTCTCTCTCTCTCTCTCTCTCTCCTCCTCTCTCTTTGCTCTCTCTCGTCTCTCTCCTTTCTTCTCTCTCTCTCTTCTGCTCTCTTGTCTTTGCTGTTCGTCTATCTCTATGATTGCTGTCTGAGTCTCTCTCCTCTCTCTCTCTCCTCTGTCTCTCTCTCTGTTTTGTGTGTGTGCATGTGTGTTGTGTGTGTGTGTGTGTGTGTGTGTGTGTGTGTGTGTGTGTGTGTTGGAGAGAGGAGAGAGAGAGAGAGAGAGAGAGAGAGAGAGAGAGAGAGAGAGAGAGAGAGAGAGAGAGAGAGAGAGAGAGAGAGAGAGAGTTGTCCCCACAGACACACAATGCTGGTTACACAAGAGGATGACACTGGAGATGAGTCAGGAACCACAGGAGATCAATACACATTTTCCACATTTGTCTGTCTGTTCGTCTGTCTGTCTGTCTGTCTGTCTGTCTGTCTGTCTGTCTGTCTGTCTCTCTGCCTGCCTCTCTGTCTGTCTGTCTTTCTGTTTGCCTGTCCGTCTGCCTGCCTGCCTGCCTGCCTGCCTGCTGTCTTTCTACCCGTCTCTCTGTCTGTCTACTGCCTGTCTCCTCCACCTGTCTCTGTCTGTCTGTCTCTCTGCCTGTCTCTCTGCCTGTCTGTCTGTCTCTCTGCCTCTGTGTCTGTCTGTCTGTTGCTCTGGCTTTATCGTATCGGTGTACCTAAATCGATAGTTATCTATGCAAGTAGCTCCCCGCCCTCCTCTCTCCTCCACCTCCTCCTCCCTCAAGTTTCTTCTGTCTCTGGCTGTCCTTTTGTCTGTCTGTCTGTCTGTCTGTCTTCTGTCTGTCTGTCTGTCTGTCTGTCTGTCTGTCTTCTGTGTGTGTGTGTGTGTGTGTGTGTGTGTGTGTGTGTGTGTGTGTGTGTGTGTGTGTGTGGTGTGTGTGAGTTTCATTGTTTGTGTCTCGATTCTGCATGTGGTCTGTTGTGTCGTTAAGCGGTTGTTGTCGTAACGTAAAGTGGACAGGCTCAAAGAGATAACATCTTTCTTTGGTCAGGAAACCTCCTGTGAAAACTGACCTTAATTATCCTTTCCTTCGCCAGGTGGGCTCCGCTGCCAATTCAGAGCCTGCGAATGAAAAATAAACGTTTTCAAGCCCCCCCCCCCCCCCCCCATCCTCCTTTTTTTTCTGAGACTTTTCGTGTGAGTTGGCCATTGTGTGCCGGTGGGAACAGATTACAAGATTTACAAAACTGCGCACGAACGGGGAGTGGGTGTAAAAAAAAAAAGCACATGAGTGCTTATTCCGTTATCCTCGATATAAAAGAATAAATAAAAAAAAAAGAAACTATATGAGCATGCAAATCAGCAACAAAACAGACTTTCCTGGGAAAGTTCAGAAGTGCTTAC
>CM060340.1:1543607-1556107 GCA_030674155.1 Stramonita haemastoma | reverse complement strand
TTTTATTTTATTTATTCTTTTATATTGAGGATAATGGACTAAAGAGAGAGAGAGAGAGAGAGAGAGAGAGAGAGAGAGAGAGAGGGAGAGAGAGAGAGATGCTGGTGTCTGTTGTGTTGGAGATATGGATTCAGGGTATGGTATGTGTGCCTCCCCAGGTCAGGAGAACTGGTTCCCCCTGCAGAAGGCCAACAAGGATCTGGAGATCCAGGGGGAGATCCTGCTGGAGTATGGGATCCGCACCTCCGAGGCCACGGCCACTCCCACCTCTTCGTCACTGTGGTGGAGGGCAGGTCAGTGGGCACTGTGCATCTTACCACTGTCAGGTCCAGTTTTTGTTTTATATAGAGCACTTGCTTTCTTCAAGCTCTAAGGTTGAGCAGCATCGAGCGTGGTGACCGACTACTAATACAAACGTCACTACTCCACTTTCTATATTCCCTCAGTAAGACAGTTCACAGGTCAGTTCACACTTTGTCACTGTTGGAGGGCAGGTCAGTGTGCACTGTTTTATCCTGCCATCAGGTCTAAAAGGTGAAAGGTAAAGGTGTCCCATAACCTGTGTGGTCAAAGAGGAGAGTGAGGCATCAGAGACCTCAGCTTCTCTAGGGGCCAGCATATTGATGGCGGCGCCCATCTCCTCTCCCTCGCTGCTTTACCATCCAGCCCTTAAAGAGATAGTACCCATTGACAGCTGGTTGGGCTGGGGACTGTACTAAAGCTAGGCGTGCAAACAGTCACCCATCCACTTGGTAACCACGCTCAATGCTGCTTAACCTTAACTTGGGAAAGAAGTGCTCTTGACCGCCAAGCTGTCCCATCCCCATACCATCAGGTCTAGTTTTTTGTTTTTTGGATAACTTTTTGTTGTGGTTGGGTGTTCACTAGCTTCACACCCTGGGGTCAACCAGAAGATGCATTCTGTCTCTTCATTCTGCATGGGAATATCTGTAGACGTAATATCCTGTGAAGTTTGATTATTGGATTTTTTAATCATTGCCTGCTCATATATGTATTGACCTTCAGAGGATTTATGTTTTGTTGTTGGAACTTGTTACTTTGAACTTGTACAGTGAGAAGTAAGTGTATATTCGGAGAGTATCACATGTATACGTGCTGTGTTATTATTTAAGTTTGGCTGCCATATAGGCAGCTGTACTCGGACTTTAGAGGATTTTTGTTCTTTCCTGTAGTGGAAACTGTAGGTGGTTATGCCAAGAGCTTTTTTTTTTTTTTTTTACATATGGAGAAAGTCTCAGTGTAGTATTTCAGAGAGCAACAACATGTTGACATTTTGCTGATGTTATTAACTGTTAAAGCTTTCATCTGGGCCATGTTATTTTGCCTATTCTGTCGATAGAACACATGTCGGTTGGTTGTTGTTGTTGTTGGTTTTTTTATTGGTTTGTTTTGTTAACCAGATGAAAATTTCAGTTTCTCATATCAACTCATCCGTTTATTTTTTGTGTGTGTTTAACTGATTGTTGATTGTTCTGCAGAGACCTTGCTCCTAAGGACAAGACTGGGTATTCTGACCCTTACGTCACTGTCACCTGTTTTGAGGAAACAAAAACCACACATCGTGGTGAGCATATTGTGTGTGTGTGTGTGTGTGTGTGTGTGTGTGTGTGTGTGTGTGTGTGTTGTTTGTGTTAGGTGTTTTGATAGTCTTTAGATTAGATAGATAGATAGACAGACAGACAGACAGACAGACAAGACAGAACAGACAGACAGACAGACAGTTCATTTCATGACTTGTCAGTGCTTATTCCATTATCCTTGATATAAAAGAATGAATAAATAGATAGAATAAATGAATAAATAAATAAACTGCAACTGTTATTCATTTTCGTGTATTTTTTGTGCCAGAACCAGAAGAAAGCAGTTATGAGTGAGTAGTTCTGGTGCCCAAGACCACTAAAAGGGCGCTGTTCCCGGCTGGCACGAGGGCCCTGCACAGGTTCGCTTCTGCAGCAGGACTGGCACGTAACAAATCAGAGTGTAGTTGATTGTGATGTGATGGGAAAGAGGAACTGCCACTCACCAGCGACGACTTCATGGGCAGGTAGGACATGGAGTGATGATGATGGTGATGATGATGTGATGATGATGATGATGATGATGATGATGATGATGATGATACTACCTCACCAGCGATGACTTCATGGGCCAGGTAGGACAGATCCAAGAGCAGTTTTGAGGCAGGTGGGAAAGAGGAAAGGAGAGGAGAGCAACATGCAGGTGTCTGTATCTCCTGGGTCCCACAAATCCAACATTACTAAATCAAAGTGCTATATTTATCACGCCCTTTCCTTTTTTTTTTTTTTTTAACTATCCAAGTGTGGTCAGTTCCAGCTATAATTAGTATTAGCTGGCCCCATCTAGGATATGATGGAATGGATGGATTAATTAGCAGCTGAGAGGAGCTGAAAGTGGGGGAGCTGACATCTGTTTGGGTCTTGTTACACCAGGGTATGTTGTGACAGGAAGCGTAGAGTGCAGACAGCCCTGTCAAGTTATCTTAAGACATGTGGAACTTCCATAGCAGGTTAATCATGTCATCATCAATGGCACTGATCATCATGCAGTAAAACCATATTGCCCCCGATTTTAGTGTCCCCAGTGGCTCTCATCTCATGGAGACCTCAGTTTTGGTTTCCCCCTACACTTCTGTTCCTGTCGGGAGTTTTGTGTCTGAGCCTCACGGAAGAAGGTCGTGGGGGGAGGGACGTTGTGGTGGTCACTTCTCTGGGCTGGTGTCTCACTCAGTCTGGCTTCATGACGGAGCTACTACTGTTGTTGGTAGGGGGGTAAGGGGTGTCCTGTATATGTTAGCTCAGAACAGGCGCCAATGAACACCAGCAAAGTGACCCATCAGCAGTGCAGGGCCCCTCTGTCTGGGTGCCCCACAGACAGCCTGGTATTGATAGGCTCCTGTGGATTTGCTGCCCTTAGGAAGCAACATAATGAATCTGGGTAGTGCTAGGGGGAAGAGTGAAATGAGTGGTGTGTGTGAACATTAGAAATGTAAGATAACAGATGATGAGGCAGCAACAAGGAAGAAGAAAATAAAAAGGAAGGGTGGTTGGGGGTGGTGGTGGTAGTGGGGGCATTGATCAGCAGAGAGAGAGAGAGAGAGAGAGAGAGAGAGAGAGAGAGAGAGAGAGAGAGAGAGAGAGAGAGAGAGAGAGAGTGGAAAGAAGAAAAGGAGGGGGGGTTGTAGTATTGTGGTGTATTTTGTATTGTATTGTGTTGTTCTGTATCTTTGGTGGTCTGGTGTATTGTGTTGCGTTGTAGTGTATACCATTTACAGTTATGGCGATTTCTGTGATTGATCTGTGGGCTGCTCACACTGGGCAGAGCACATTGCCACAAACACAACATCACCCATTGACAAAGTTTTCCTGACTGTTTTGCTTTCTCAATGAAAGTGGCTTTTTTAAATAGGAATTTGCTAGAGGCAACTGTCTTGTTGCCATAGACTTCTTTACCTGTGTCAAATGTATATTGCTAACAGGATTTGTTTTTTTTTGTCTCATCCACAAGTCTAGCTCCCAGACTATCGCTCAGTGGACAGGGCAGAGTTTGTTTTTTAGATAGCTGTTTTCCCTCTAGACCATCGATACACATTTCTTGACCTGCATTATCATGACTTATTTGACTGAAGTAAATTGAAAAATGGGTTAAGTACCATATGAAAAGATGGTAACGAAAATACAATCAGAAAGAGAGACATTGATGAATTGACAATCTTAAAAAAAAATGGTGGTGAAATAGAAAGTTGTCAAACTGATTTTTCTCTCCCAATCAACCTTTGATCATCTGAAGACTTAAGAGAAAAAAACCACTGTGACCTATGCTGGGTTGTCTATGAAAGTATTTTTTGTTTCATACAGAACTCTCTTGGCCTATCCTGAATCATCACAGACTTAACTCACTTTCCCAGTGCGGAATTTCAAAGTTGGTAACTTAACAGCTAAAAAAAAAAAAAAGTTCATCAGTTTACACTTTGTTTCACTGCAAAGTGACTGCTCTTTGATGGCAAAGTCAAAGAGTGGGTTGCTCAACAATCGTGTCGGTTATGGCAAGTTGAAAAAGAAGACCAAGTTGAGACTATAGCTGGAGGTGGAATAAAATAGCAACAGCAATCAGAATCGTGCCTGATGCAGAAAATAGATGTGAGGGTTGCGTCATGGGTAGACAGACGTTGATGATCTTTACTCAAAGGTAATGAGGAGAATTCGAATGATTTGATCAAGTGAGCAAAGATTCTGAAGGTAGCATCGTTTGTAAAGGTACTTTGGTTTCTTGTATATCCTAGTCAATAACATACAAGTGTAGATAGAATCGGTCGTCATTTGCTGAGAAAAAATAGAGGATGTTACTGTCTCATCAGGGAAGGGATAGCTCAGTGGTCAAAGCACTCGCTTTCTCTCTGCCAGTGTTAAGCAGCATTGAGCATGGTTACCAGTTGGATGGATGGCCGTTTGCACACCTTCAGTACAGTCCCCCACTTTACCCAGCTGTAAATGGGTTCCTGCCCTCTTTAGGGTCAGGGAAGGTAAAGCAGCGAGGGAGAGGAGATGGATGCTGCCCTCAACATGCTGGCCCCTAGAGAAGCTAAGGTCTCTGATGCCTCACTCCCCTACGACCACATAGGTTATGGGAACTGTTATATTTTTCTGTCTCATTGTGGCTCTAAGATACTGTGCAGGGCTTCTGTTATGGTTGGTGATGTTGAGTTCATGTAGCGTTTGAAAGTGAGAGGTTTGCAGGTTTGATCCCCAGAAGGCAGATATAAACTTTTTGCCCCAATGACTAGGCCTTGATTAGAAGTATGGCATGCTTTTGTCTTTCTCTGTTTTCAATGGGACAGTAAACTGAAGTTCCTCGTTTAACACACACTTTGCACACATGGAGACACTCATAGCAGCAGGGGAGTTGTGTCCTGAGAGATTCTGTGGAAAAATCCTCTGTCTCAGAGAAAAAGAAATAAGGTCCATTCAGGAAAAAGGAGAAAGAGGGTGGCACAATACTATGCTGACTCACTTTCCCTGGAGAGTGCAGCCTTCATTTTGTACCCAAAACAAAAAGCTGTTGTGAATAATAATGCAATACAAGACAAGAAAAGGCAAGACAAAGCAAGGCAGAACAGTGCAACACAACACACACACACGACACGACATGACACAAAACAACACGACACGACTCAAAACAACACAACACAACAGAACAACTCAACATGACGCACAACAGCACAGTACTGCACAGCACAACACAACATATTACAATACTACACAGCATAAGAACACAAGCTGTGGTATACATAAGCTGTGGTATACAACACGTAACTACAGGAACAGCCTGTATGTATAATGACCCTGTCACAGGTTCACCTTGGCACAGACGATGTCACTCATGGCACAGTGAAGAAATGGCACGCTGTGGCAAGACGACCCCACTTTGATGCTCTCTCCGTCCGCAGGGGCAGGTGAGTGGCAGAAATAAGAAGAAGAGGAGGATGACGATGACAATGATGATGATGATAATAATAATAATAATAATAATAATAATAATAATATATAATAATAAGTAGCGCTACATCTTGCAAAAACAAATCAAAGTGTTTATGGCAGATGACATTATTGTTAGTTTTTAGAAAACAAAACCTAAAATCAAATCAGAAAACATGGTTGATAAGAAAGCTGTGTCTAATATCCCAAACATCATGGTCACCAGACTAAGGGACAGATAGCTAGATAGCTAGATGGATGGATGGTGGTGGGTGGGTGGTGGGTGGATGGATGGATGGGTGGATGGATGGATGGATGGATGGAATGGATGGATGTGGATGTGGATGGGTGGATGGATGGATTTATTTGAAAATACTGAGACCAACAGACATGGCTACAAAGGGTATAAAATTATGGCTTGATTTTCATTACAATGTTGACTAATGGATACAGTTTATAGCTTCAAAATCTCAAAATGGACAAATTGACCCCACCTGCCTAAAATGGCTCCTAGCAGAAAAGTGGGTCAGGTGCTAAGCGACTCATTTCTTGGTGGAACGTCACAAATAGTGTGTGTGTGTGTGTGTGTGTGTGTGTGTGTGTGTGTGTGTGTGTGTGTGTGTGTGTGTGTGTGTGTGAGTGTGTGTGTGTGAGACACTCTGTGTGTGTGCATGCATGTGTGTGTGTGTGTGTGAACACTCTGTGAGTGTGTGTGCGTGTGTGTGACACTGTGTGTATGTGTGTGACACTCTGTGTGCATGTGCGTGCGTGCGTGCGTCTGTGTGTGTGTATGTAACACTGTGTGTGTGTGACACTGTGCGTGCGTGTGTGTGGTGACAGCCGTGTGGAGCGGGGCAAGGTGCGGATGAAGGTGCAGCTGGTGGAGGAGACAGTGCTGCCCTCCTCCTGCTACGAGCCCATAGAGACGCTCTTCATGGAGATGCTCAATGAACACAAGGTACACCCACCCGTCATGCTTGATTAAGTCACACTATCTCAGCTGTTAGAGATTTGATTTGATTTTTTAAATTATTTTATATCGAGGATAATGGAATAAGCGCTCTTGTGCTTTTTTACGTCTAGTCCCCGTGTGTATGCAGTTTTGTAAATGTTAACTGTTCCCACCGGCACACAATGGCCTACTCTTACAAAAAGCGGAACAGGATTTAATGTGTGCGCAAGATGTTCTGCGTGCTTTTGCACACGGGGCCTCGGTTTAAAGTCTCATCTGAAGGACTTTTGGGGAGAGTGGAGTCAGCACTGATGTTAACTCCAGGAGAAAAATCTCGACCGGACTCGAACTGAGATAAGCTATATGCAAGGATAAGATAAAGGTAAAGGTGTCCCATAACCTATGTGGTCATAGGGGAACAAGGCATCAGAGACCTCAGCTTCTTTAGGGGCCAGCATATTGAGGGGGTGCCCATCTCCTCTCCCTCGCTGCTTTACCTTACCTGACCCTAAAGGGGGCAGGTACCCATTGACAGCTGGGTGAACTGAGGGACTGTACTGAAGCCAAGGCGCGCAAACGGTCACCCATCCAACTGGTAACCACGCTCGACGCTGCTTATCCTTGGCTGGGGAAAACAAGCGCTCTGACCACCGAGCTATCCCGTCCCCATGCAAGGATAGATGGTAACAGAATGAAGAAAATAGCACTGTAGATGTAAAAATAAAACTGTGGGGGGTTAGGTAGTAGACTGTTTTTGGTTATGTGACCAGCAGTAGCAACAACCAGGCCACCAGAACACTTACTCCAGCCTGCTCTTTCCTTGCTGCAGATGCCGGGGGTGGGCAGCCAGGTGTGGGACCTGCTGGAGCAGGAGCGGAGCATGGAGCTGGGCCACATGGCCGGCGCCCTCGTCAGGTTCTACCTGGCCAAGGAAACCGTCATTGAGTACCTGGACAGGCTGGTGCAGCGAGACCTGGATAAGACAGGTGATCACAGGGGGGGGCCTTGAGGTGTTACTTTCTTCTTTCTGGTACGTGAGCAGCTTTGACATGATGGTGACAGTGCTTTCTGCCGGATTATTTTGTGGGATGTGTGTTTAAAAGGTAAAGGTGTCCCATAACCTGTGTGGTCGTAGGGGAGCGAGGCATTACAGACCTCAGCTTCTCTGGGGGCCAGCATATTGAAGGCGGCACCCATCTCTTCTCCCTTGCTGCTTTACCTTCCCTGACCCTAAAGAAGGCAAGTACCCATTTACAGCTGGGTGAACTGGGAAACTGTACTGAAGCCAAGGCATGCAAACGGTCACCCATCCAATTGGTAACCACGCTCGACGCTGCTTAACTTTGGCTGGGGAAAGCGAGCACTCTGACCGCTGAGCTATTCTGTCCCCATAATGTGTGTTTAGTTGGGCTAAAAAAAACGATTGGATAGTTAGGCTTGATCTGAATGCAGGTTATGAATTCAGGTCTCAAAGTGCTATATGTGTTTCTGCCCGAGTGTTTGGGGCATTTGATGTGACAAAAGAATTGGTCTTGTTCTTGTTTGGATGAAATTTCGTTATTGTCAGTGGTATCCTTGATGCATATCTGATTTGTTGGATATAACTAGCATTTCACTGCCACCTGTCACAGATAGAGAAGAAGAGAGAGAGAGAGAAGAAGAGAGAAGAAGACGAGAGAGAGAGAGAGAGAGAGACAGAGGGGAGACGAGAGAGAAGAGAAAAAAGAGAGAATGTCCTTATTTATTTATTTGCATGTTTTGGGGTTGTTGTTTTTTTGCAGAGGACCCAAACACTGTCTTCAGAGGGAACACTCTGGGAACGAAATCTGTGGATCAGTTTATGAAGGTGAGGGTTTGGTCCTTGTGCAGGAATGTGCAGCATGTGAGGAGGTGTGCCTCATCTTTTCTTTGCCTACTTCTTGACACACCTTCACATACACACACAGAAGTATACACACGTGTAAGTACACACAGCTCTTGTTGCTGTGAGTTCTTTAATGTGTGCTAGATGTATAGTTCATCATCTCCTGTCACTCACTCGTCATCTTGTGGATGGGGAACATTCTTCAGACAAGAATTGAACATAGAGCCTCTTGCGTTTTAGACAGGTGGTAAAAAGGTGTTTTACTACAGGACCACTAGTCTACAATGACAAAGATGATGATGTGATGATATTGTAACTGATGTAGCTCACAATGGGACAGCTCAGTGGTCAGAGGACTTGCTTTCACTAAATTAAGGTTCAGCAGCATCAGTGTGGTTACCAAGCAGATGAGTGACTGCTTCACGTGCCTTGGCTTCAGTACAGTCCCCCAGTTCACCCAGCTGTAAATGGGTACCTGCCCTCTTGAGGGTAAGGGAAGGTAAAAGAGAGGAGACGGGTGCTGCCCTCAATATGCTGGCCCCTAGAGAAGCTGAGGTCTCTGATGCCTGGCTTCTCTATGATCACAAAGGTTATGGGACACCTTTACCTTTTAGGACAACATGATGATGCCCAAACCTGCTGCTCTTTCTTTCAGATTCTGGAGACTCCCCTACGACCACACAGGTTATGGAACACCTTTACCTTTCCCTCTAGCACAGCTTCATGATGAAACCCAAATCTGTTTCCTCTGTGTTTCAGATTCTGGGGACCCCCTACCTTCAGGAGACTTTACAGCCGGTGGTGGAGCGCATCTTCAACGAGAAGAAAACAGTGGAGCTGGACCCCAGCAGAGTCAACAGTGTGCGCAGGTATGATATCAACATTAGCATACTTACAGGCCTTTTTTTTTTCCCTTTTTTTTAGTTACTTTGTGGAGCAAGGGGGCAGAAGAGTCTAGTGGTTTGTGTGGCACTCATGATCTAATAAACTCTTGCTCACACATTAAATCCTGTTCTGCTTTTTGTAAGAGTAAGCCATCATGTGCCGGTGGGAACAGATGACAAGATTTACAAAACTGCATACAAACAGGGACTAGAAGTAAAAGAGCACATGAGTACTTGTTCCATTATCCTTGATATAAAAGAATAACCAAATAAATAAATTGATAAATACGATAGATACAAGATAAATAAATAAATAAATAGATAAAAAATAAATAATTGGCCCAGGTTAAGGCAACAAAAAGGCACCCTTTCAAATTGATTTTTCCTGTAGAGTTAACCAGTACTGACTCCATTTTCCCACAAAGTCCTTTAGTTGTGACTGTAGATCAAAGTCCTGTGTGCAGAACATCTAAAACTTGTGCTGCATTTTGGAAGAGTAGGCAATGCATGCCAGTTAGTAGGAAGTTTGGGGGGAGGGGGAGAGGGGATGAGAATTGGTGGTGGTGGGAAAGTGTGTGGGAGTTTGTGTGGATATGTGGTTGTCGTCTGCTTTTACAGGCTATTGGAATAATATCACACTATGGTATAAATTGATTAGTGTCTCGTGCTGCTTTGATTCAGAGGCACCTTCTGTCTCGATTTGTAGCTAGATTTGAATTTGCGAAATATTTCTGTGTGTTTGAATGGTTCAGCATTGTGTTTGTGAAAGGTTTCTGTGTGTTTAGATTGTTCACCGTTTTATTCTATCATTTAATTTCCCAATTTGAGATAATAAATAAAAGTGATGTAAGTGGATGTTAGAGTTATGACTTTTTGATCGGCAGAATGCTCTCAAAAGCCATTCTCTTTCAATCTTTCATCGCACACCCTCCACACACACACTAACTATGTTAATTTCTCACCATCCTGACTGGGAGCAGACGCCACAGCCTGCACCGGGAGACGGAGGAGAGCTTCATCCACAGCAGCCTGGAGGCCCTGGAGAGCTACATGAGGGACGTCATCGACAGCATCGCCAAGTCCGTCCCGCCTGCCCCCTGGCGCTGCGCATCGTGCTGCGCAACATCTACCTCAGGGCAAAGGTCAAGTGGCCACACCAGTCCCACGAGGTCAGTCTCCTCACACAGCGTGTGTGTGTGTGTGGGCAGGTTTTTGTGTGTGTACGTGTTGCCTTTTTTCTTCTCTATGTGTCTCTGGTTACATTTTCACATGCTCATGATGTGCTGAAACGTACTCCACTTATGGAACACCTTTACCTTTACTTTTACCAAATAGCATCACATCCTCTGAAGACAGAGCTTGGCTACCTTTATAGCGAGATTATTGAAAAAGAGTCGTCTGGGGGACCCCAGGGTGTTAATTAAGCTGAGGAATGTGCACTGACAGCAACAGTGAATGACTGTATGGTTGACCTGGGGTGAAATCACACCATAGTCTGTGGTGTTGGTGACTGACATCTGTACCTTGGTGACTGTCTGTCTCCTTTAGCTGGGGAAGTATGTGGAATATGCACAGCGCACACATCCAACATCATAACTTTTCATAGAATTTTCTGATTTTAAATCTGTTTTTTGCACTGTATAGCCATTGTATCAGCATATTAACAACATATCACTGACTATAAACGGACCTCTGGTGCAGTGCAACTCCTTATGGGGTGGAGCGTCACATATGCGTTTGTTCTTTTTTTCCAGGAGACGCCGTATTTGGCTGTGAGTGGCTTCATCTTCCTGCGGTTCTTCGCCCCCGCCATCCTGTCCCCCAAGCTGTTCTCGCTGTTCGACATGCACCCCAACCGCAAGATCCACCGCACCCTCACCATCATGGCCAAGGTCAGAGAGACACTACCCCCCTCACCTCCCCTCCCCTCCCCCCTCCACACCCACTACAAGCTGGGGAATAAAAGTTATCTTATTGGGGTGCAACATTTCGCTCGTATGACAGAGAAAAAAAAAAGGGTTGCTGTCAGAGTGTTTGTGGAAGAAGGAGAATTCCTTTCCTCTGAATCAGATTAACACTCTTAGTCCCGAACTGGGATTTGCCAGGATTGAGTAATTGACCCCCCCATGAATCCCAAACCAGGATTTGCCGGGATTTACACACAGTAGATTTCCATCATCACGCTGTGACCATCACTAATTGCTACCACATGTCAAAGCTCTATCAGGCTAGAGGTAGAAATCCTGTTGAGAGTCTGGAAGTAATTATAGCTGCTGGTATGTACTTAGAAGGAGGAAAAGGCCTACAAGCATGTGTGCCTGACCTGATTTTGTGTAGGAATGCGAAATCTAGGGGCAGTTTGTGTTCAGAGAATCCGAATGCAAGAGGGTTAATGGGATAGTGTTAAAAATTAGGATGTTACATGACACTCATTCTCTTTTTGATGTGGCCGCAGTGTGCCTGCTAGCCACTCTTGTACTTACTGTACCTTACCCTTTTCACAGTGCATGTTGTGAACTGTGGCTGTGGTGCTGCAGATCACCCAGAACCTGCTAGCCACTATTGTACTTATTCTGCCTTTCCCTTTTTAGGGGGCGGGATAGCTAAGTGGTGAGAGCACTCGCTTTCCCCAAGTCAAGTTAAGCAGCGTCGAGCGTGGTTATCAGATGGATGGGTGACCGTTTGCGTGCCTTGGCTTCAGTACAGTCCCCCAGTTCACCCAGCTGTAAATGGGTACCTGCCCTCTTTAGGGTCAGGGAAGGTAAAGCAGCGAGAGAGAGGAGATGGGCGCCGCCCTTAAAATGCTGGTCCCTAGAGAAGCTGAGGTCTCTGACACCTTGTTTCCCTACGACCACCTAAGTTATGGAACACCTTCACCTTTTCCTTTTTACGTGCATGTTGTGACTGACTGTGGCTGTGGTGCTGCAGATCACCCAGAGCCTGCTAGCCACTCTTGTACTTACTGTACCGTTACTATTTCACCGTGCATGTTGTGACTGACTGTGGCTGACTGTGACTGACTGTGGCTGACTGTGACTGACTGTGGCTGACTGTGGTGCTGCAGATCACGCAGAGCATGGGTAACCTGGTGGTGCCTCAGGGCTGCAAGGAGGCGTGGATGGAGCCCCTGGTGCCCTTCATGACCAGCAAGCTCTCCTGCATCCGCAACTTCCTCGAGGACATCATCACCATCAACGTGGAGGATGGTATGGCAGTATGGCAGTATGGCAGTCAGTATGGCAGTCAGTATGGCAGTATGTCTGTATGGCAGTATGGCAGTCAGTATG
>CM060340.1:1491107-1538607 GCA_030674155.1 Stramonita haemastoma | reverse complement strand
TGTTTTTGTTTTTAGATGCAGAATGTTTTTATTCTTGAGATATTTTGTGTTTTTTTTTTAACTTGGAGTCAAGTCCTTTCAGTATTCCTGTGCACAGAGAGATTATTTCTCTTTTTGATGTTGGTAAGAGTTGATTTTCTTTTTTATTGGTTTTTCTTTGCTTTGACAATATTCTTAATTCTGAGACTGTTTCGACAACATTCTTGTAGCTTAAGAGTTTCTTAACGACATTCTTGGGAGTGTTTCTTATATCTTAGATGTCTGTTTGTGTGTGTGTGTGTGTGTGTGTATGTGTTCTGTGCAGCTGCCAAAGCCTTTGTGATATTTTGTCAAAGGATTTCTTCATTGGCTGTGGCAGTCTTTCTAAAAAGTAAGCATTCATTTTCTTGTCGTAGTTCTGTACATAGCTTTTGCCAAGATTTGATAAGTACCAAACTTTATTTCTCTTCGTATTGAAAAAGAAAAGAAAAGAAAACAAAACAAAACAAAAACTGCAACAGCAGCTGCATTTTTGTGTATTTCTTCTCTAACAGGAACGGCAACTGCAAGCCCTTGTTTGTAGTCTTCAGAGTATTATGGTATGAACTGTTCTTGGTTTTGAAATGGCATGGTGTTTTTTTGTTGAAAAATGGGATAGGCATGGTGTCGTTATTTACCTATTTATCCAAATGCTAGAATTGGGTTTCTATCCCCCAAAGAGTTACATTTTACCGCTTTAAACAAATCACGAGGCTTATATGCATTTTTTTTGTTTGATTTGGTTTTAGCTGGTCAGTCAGTGAAGTTAGTCTCACACTTGTGAGGAGAAAGGTGGAGAGTGTGTTCGCACAAATACATGTTGGTATTTAGTCCATATTTTCTTTGTTTGTATTATTTTGCCCTTTTTGGGGGTGAATCTTTGTTAAACGGTGTCTGTGGTTTGTGCGTTTTAAAACTAGACGCTGGGAATTTGACAGTTGATATTCGTTTCCCCCACCAGGTGATATTGAACTCTTCTTCCTTTTTATTGGTTTGCTCATGAAGAGATTTTGGGTTGTCATTTTATTCGGAATTGATATTTTGTCATTTGTTGATTTTTTAAAAAATTTAAGTTTTGAATCATTCTCTCTCTCTCTCTCCTCTCTCTCTCTCTCTCTCTCTCTCTCTCTCTCTCTCTCTCTCTCTCTCTCTCTCTCTCTCTCTCTCTCTCTCTCTCTCTCTCTCTCTTTTGCACATTGCATTGGCATTTTGATTTTTTCTATTTATTCCCACCCCTCTCTCTCTGTCTGTCTGTCTGTCTGTCTGTCTGTCTCTTTTCCCCTGTGTGTGTGTGTGTGTGTGTGTGTGTGTGTGTGTGTGTGTGTGTGTGTGTGTGTGTTTCTGCCAGTGACTGTTTGCCCATCTCTCTGTGTTGGAAAGCTTCTGTTGGATGATTCATTCGTAGATGGTTTCAGTCATGCATTGTAACTTGATTTCTTCTTCTTCTCGAATCATTTCAGTTTGTTTGTTGACTACAAATTTAGAATTAATGTATAGATGCATCATGTAGATTAAGGACCAATTTTGGTTTTGTTAAGTAAGAACATTGTTTTTGTCATAGAAAATCATAATTTGATATTTGAAGTCAGGATAATTTTGTCTCAGAAAATGCATTGCGAGTAGCAATTTTTGTTGTGTGCAGAAGTTGTGTTGGGGTTTGACTTGAATCCCAAACCAGTGTATCAGCAGTGTTTGCTTTGTCGCAACCTGAGAGATACGTCTTTGCGTGGGAAACACAGACCTGTGTGCATATAATTCATATAATATATTATGCTTCAGATATGCCTGTGAATTATGTTCTCATTATCCGTCCTCTCTGATAATGAGTTTAATACCCTCTCGTGTAGCCATGAGAGAGAGAGGTAGTGAGAAATGCATGCTATTTTCTTGTGCACTAAACCTTGTGGATATGTATTGTCTGTAGAGTTTTGGATTACGCACCGGTTGATGTCTTGTGAGTTTGTTTCGCAGGTTGTAATTATTGCTTATGTACAGTTTTTTTTTTATTGTGTGGCGCTTCATTGTTAAGATCCGTGTTTGTGATACAGTCTGGCTTTTGTGGAAGATTCGGGAGTCGTAGTGTGCAGTTGTAAGAGAATTGGTCCTCATTCAGAATTATATTATACCATAACGATATGGGTTGTCTGCTAATTTTTAAAAATGTTCATATTCCACACAATTCCTCAAGACATGACCTGTTCTGTACAGGTAACCTGCTATAGGGTAAGCGGCCAGCTGCTAAGCCTTCCCTCCATATCCCCCACTGCTGGGTTATGGCAGCATGCAAGTGTGCACATGTACAGGGAAAGAGGGGTTCTCTCCCTTAACGTAGGGATAGCGTTAACCAGAGACTTTTCAGCAACATGGGCTGGAGAAAAGTGACCACTCAGAATGAGAGCAACCTGCACAGGAAAACCACCAGCCACGGGAGAGATGTCTCTGGAGAAGATTCTGGAGATGGGCCATAGAGGTGACTGGTTGATATATATATATCACAGAATAATGGAAAGTGCCCACACTGAATCAGGAAGAGAAATGTCACCAGATCTGAATGTGATGGTCAGTTCTGGTAAGGCTCAAGAGGTTTGACCTCACAAGCAACCTCAACAAAGAAAGCTTTCAATATCTTATTTGTTGTCGTGATCTTGCAAAGAGAATCAGTCTGAGCAATTCTTTTTTGTTATCCAAGCTAGCAGATTTGTACGTTTTCGTGACATTTTTTCTCTTTTTTTTTTTCTTCTTTGCCATAGATGTTTGTGTCACCTGATGTAAATATTAATTCTTTTAGTGTCTGCTTGTGTATGCAATGTGGCGAGTAATTTCTTTTGTTTTTTTTTGTTTTTTTTGGTGGTCTGGTTTTTCTTTTATGCTGGTTGTACAGGTTTTATTCTAGTGTGTATAGTTTGTTTGTGTGTTCTGCATGTTGGTACTGGGGGTATGACTGCTACCTGTGATTGCTTTTAAAATTTTGTGTAGTATACCCTTTTAAAAAAGAAAAACAACCCATTCCACTTATGTTTTTTCTTGTGACTGTGAATTTGACCATTCCTTAGTAGTATACATGTATTGTGTAAGACTCTGCATTGCTCAGTGTGTAGAGTTGCTCTGTTGTGTTGGTTGTTTGGGTTTATGGTTGTCTGGTTGTACATTACAATATCGATGAATACATTACAATATTAATTAATACATTACAATATTGATGAACACATTACAATATTGATGAACACGTTTCAATATTGATAAATACTTTTTGCTGTTAGTGTTCTGCTGCCTGCCTATTTCTACATCTGTTCCATAGTATGGAGACATTGCTTACAGAAAAGAAGCATTTTTGCAGAGTGTAGTGTGGTAATTCTTTCAGCTCTACTTTTTTCTACATCCCATCCAGTCCACTCATGTTGTTTATAGCCCACTTATTTCTACATCTGTTCCATAGTACGAACATATTTCCCACAGAACAGTAGCTTTTTTCATGTGTAATGTAATAATTCTTTCATCTGTACTTATTTCTACATTTGTTCCATAGTTTGAACATATTTCCCACAGAAAAGAAGCATTTTTTGATGTGTATTGTAGTGATTCTTACATCTGTAGATTCATCTCACATTCTTCATGCCTTGATTCAGGGAATAAACCCCCCCCCCTCCCTCCCAATAAAAAAAAAAGATCTTCCAGATCATCATGTGCAGGTCATAACGCTTTATTTGATTATTGCACATTGCTTACAGTCAGGAAAATGAAGACCTCAAGAATGTTTCCCATCAGGTAGACCCAGGAAATAAAATCAAAAGATGTGTATTTTCAAGTGAACATGTTGAAATGAATCAGCTTTATTCAAGTATTTTGCGATGGATAGACAAAGAATCGGGTTCTATCTGTCTATCTATCAATCACGTAGTCTGGCGACTGTGGGGGCACCCCTGAAGACTTGACAACCAGTTCCCTCCGTTCCGCTCTCTGTTCTGCCTTTCTCAGGGTTTTGTTGAGTTCTAGGCCTGTCCATTCACTGATGTTGTCCTCCCGTCTCTTCCTTGGTCTGCCCTTGGTACAGGCATGTCACGAGATCAAAAGGACTTGCTAAAACAATACTGCAAGGCACTGTCCAGGGAGGAAGAAAGAGAGGCAGACCAAGGAAGAGATGGGAGGAATAGGGCTATGTTTGTAAAATTGGGCAAAGCTTTGTTCTTCTGTTTTGTGATACTTACATATGGGTTGATTATGATTGGATTTAAATTTTTTTTTTTTTTTTTTACAATAGATAGAAAAACATGGTGACAATTGGACACTTAGTTCATACATAGTTATGAATAGTTTATACAGGCACTTCACCATGTGCTTGATTAACCAGAAAAAAATAAAACTATGTCTGTCAGATTGCTTTAACCACCCTGTCCCCTGTCATATTAATAAAATCAGATTACTACAACAGTTCTTATCAGTTACTAGTGTCTGGTGCATTCAATTCATTATCTGTTCAGTTTTCTATATAATCAGCAATTGTATTCTAGGTATAATGGTTTTGTTTTTGTGTCTGTTTTGCTTTTTTCCTTTTTTTTTTAAGTGTTTAGCATTTAAAAAAAAAAAATCTTGAATTTGTTTTGGTTGTCACATCACAACCTGTTCTAATGAAGTTGACAACAGCATTTAAAAAGATTCTTATTGTACCTCTTAGCCATGGTAGTCAGTCTCTCTTTGTCTCTCTGTCTCTCTCTGTCCTCTGCTCTCTCTGTCTCTGTCTCTGTCTCTCTCTCCCTCTCTGTCCTTCTGTCTGTCTCTCTCTCTCTGTCTCTCTCTTTATATTTTATATATATATATATATATATATATATATATATATATATATATATATATATATATATATATATATTTTTTTTTTTTTAAATTTATATATATGCAATCAGTTAGTGGATGAAAACAATTGCAAGTACCTATTGCATAATGACTAATCAGTTAACAACTATAATCAGTGGATACAGTAATTATGTTTCCTAGACTTTTCCTACAGTATGCATGTGCTGCAAAACCCCAAATAATCTTCACTTGAGTGTAGAGATGATGTCCTGACTGTTGTATGAGATTATTACAGAAGACGAGATATGTGTCAAGCCATGACACTTTTGTGCAATAAGTTGAGTTGTTATTGTATCGCCACATTCCCGCTATGCACATATGGTTGTGTGTGTGTGTGTGTGTGTGTGTGTGGTGTGTGTGTGTGTGTGTGTGGTGTGTTGTGTTGGTGTGTGTGTGTGTTGTGTGTGTGTGTGTGTGTTTTTGTGTTGTTTTTGTCGTCTTTAGTTTAACATCTGTTCACTCTTAAGTGATATCAGATGTGTGTTGTGTGTGTGTGTGTGTGTGTGGTGTGTGTGTGTGTGTGTGTGTGTGTGTGTGTAAGAGTATGTGAGCATATTTGTTTGTTTGTTTGTTTGTTTTTGTGTGTGTGTGTGAGTGCGCGCGCACATGCTTGCACATGTTTTACAAACTGCACAGTAGTAAGTCTAGTCTGTCTCAGCTTTAGATGTGGTTTTCAAAGCTAAGTCCATTTTGTACGCACAGTATTTAAAAAAGGTTTTTTTGAGCTTTTCAGAAGATTTATTGTATTTTCTCTATCTTGTATGCAGAGTGTATAGATATTGCTATAATTATGTAATCATGTAATCAATCTTTGATGAAGTAAAAAAGACAGCCCCCCCCCCTCCCCCCCCCCCCCCCCCCTCCAAAATGCTGCATTAATTCGTTAATTCAATCCAATCATGTTTATAGCCCGGCAGACCACACAGGCCAAATCAGGACTGTCACCTTGTTGAATTTAAAATTCAAAATATAGATAAAATTTAGATATAGAAACAGTTGAAAAATAACAGCTGCATGAAAACAAAACACCCCACCTCTAGTCCAGTATTTTTTTTATTTAAAGTTCAGTGTGATCTTTGTATATATTTGAAAAGAACTGGTGACAGTTTTTGTGTCTGTTATTATCAACTTCATGACAGTTATCAAGTTTGTTATGATAAAAATCATGACAATTATCAACATCATGAACATTGTTATTGTCAGACTTTAAATAGATCAACATTCTATGAATAGTGGTTATAACTGACAGTGATATTGGTGTAATGGTAATAATGATGATAGAGTGATGATGATCATGAAGACATTTATCATTAATATTGATGATGATTGTGAAGACATTTGTCATTATTATTGTTCTCATCATTGTCATCTTCATCATCATCATTATGATAATAATAATAATATACTAATAATGATAGTTAAAATAAAAAAAGACATGATAATAATATTCAGAAAGAGGCTTCATTTCAGTTTTGTGTGGGAATAAAACCAATCAATCTTAAGAACTGCTGCTCACTTTCCTAAAAGCTATATCTTCCCTCGGTTGAACGGAAGAAAAAAGAGTGAATTTTACCATTTTAACTTGTACTTGTCGCTTTATAATCAGAGTGGACCCTTACTTGTCTGTTGCATTTGTTTCAGTGATAACCTGAATTTAAGAATAAAGAATCACTGTTGCAGAGACTGTTTCATTTTAGAGTCCTTTTAGCTAGTTTATTTGCAATTTTTATCAATTTTAGTTTCAGCAGAATTCTGTGCTGGACATTTAAGGCAACTCTACCCTGAGAGAGCATGTCGCTGTGGGACCAATGTCACCTTTTTTCTGTCTTTCTTTTTTTTTTTTTTTTTTTTTGAAAAGTGATAGTAATGGATAGAGATATGTTGTAGACAAAATGTGGAAAAACTGGTTGTGAACAGTTCATGCTTCAAATCAGGAATAAAAATCTTGCAGTTGGCAAGTTTTGAAACTGTTTTTTAAAGGTACTACAGCAGAAATTTTGCAAATCTCATTAATTTTTATTTCTTTGGTTTTATCTTTTTTCTTCTTCTTCATCAAATCCTTGTTGATATGAATATTTAGGTACCAGAATCTTTTTGTGATGTTTGTTGGGGTGAATTCAAAGAGAAAGGTTGTTGGGTGTTCCCCAGCGGAACACCTGAGAGGTCACCCTTCTTCTTCTCTCATTCACTTCACATCCTCAGATGTGTCTGGGAAAAATAATGGCATGTCTTTTCCGGTTCCTCTTGTAGGCCGTACAGCTTGGTTTGTAGGGTTATCTCCGTAAGCCACACTATCTTCCTCATGTTGCTGAATAGTGTGCCCCTCTGAAGGATGTGTTTGCCACCCAGAATATGCTCACTGTCTTGTTCATCACACCTGATGATAGATCTGCATTTACACACTGGGGGAGAAGACTCTGTGAATGTGTATCATAGTTTCTGTGCACTTGTTTTATAAGGGGTGCACCATTTTTATCAATGTCATATTAATCATATGATTCTTGTGAACACTTGGGTTTTTCTGCAGAACTTTCTTTAGATCGTTTCTTGGTAGTAGAGGTCAGTGAAGGGATATGACGACATTTTTTGTTGGGCTTGAAGGCTTATCTGTTGTTTTGTATCAGAGTCGTTCTTCTTCTTGCTGATGAAACTTAGCTTTGAGATTGAATTTAGTACGCTATGTTGGTGGTGTTGACAAACACAGATCATGCTGAATTCTCCTGTCATGAAGATGAGGCTTTTGCTCTTACTACACAGTCGGCAGAATGGGGAGCAATGAGACCAGGCACAAATTATGTTTGCTTTGATTTCTTTTTTTCTTTAAAATATACATCTTAATGAGAAGTAATGTTGCTTTCATAGGGTTGTACAGACACCTAGAGATTTTCTGAACAGAATCATCTTGTACTCTTGGCCTATTTCAAAAACTGTCATCCTGATTAATTTTAAAGCACACACTCTTGCCTATACCAGTGACTTTGGGGTAAAAAAAGAAATTGTCAAAGTTGGGATTTTTTTTGTACTTCTGCCCAAAGGAATAGCAGTATAAATGCAACTGTGGATGTCGGGGAGAATCATGGTAGCCACACACACGCCTTCACTGAAACACAGCGTCTTTCTTGTCCAACACGCAATTGTTGCCTCCTCCTTTCCCATGACAAATCACAGTTGCTAAGACAAGTCTGTTGTGTTGAAAGGATCGTATTTGAGATACACCATCCACTGTGTCTGTGGGAAGAGCTAAGGTAGATTTCTGGTTTTCATTTTGTTCTGCTGAGAATCAGTACCGTTTGGGCAGTTTGTTTCAGTGGGTTGTTTTGTTTTATAGCTATGCTGATACATATCTTTGATATGTTTTAGTCTTTCAGTTGTTTTGTTGATTCGGTTGTTTTGTGATTTCGCGTTAAGTTGCTCAGGTAGAAGAAACAGAAATGTATTTTGCAGTGCCGTTGTTCGGATTTTGACTCTGTAGACTTCACTGCAGAAAACAACAAAAAAGTTGGTTTATAGCATGTGCACAAATTTCAAACAGAAGTAAAAATGTTCAATGCACAGTTGTTTTTGCCAGTTTAAATTTTTTTTAATTTGATCTCGTATTCTCGATAAATCTACACAGTACCAGAAATATTCAGGGAGTAAACAGTGTCCTCTTACTTTATTCTGAAAAAAAAAGCAAAGAAATGTGAATGGCTTTGTTGTTTGGGTGCTTTCACCCTTAGTCACTCAGTGAACTGTTCGGTCCTGTTGTGTGCTGTTATACACATGCATCAGTAAAAAGGTAAAGGTGTCCCATAAGCTAGGCGGTCATAAGGGAGCAAGGCATCAGAGACCTCAGCTTCTCTAGGAGCCAGCATATTGAGGGCGGCGCCCATCTCCTCTCCCTCGCATCAGTAGGATTAGATTTGTAGGGTGGTTTGGTGGTCTAGGGTTTAAAGATGCTACATGGTGAGAATGAGTAACTGCACGAGGGTGGGGAGATTAAAGAATTCTCATTCTGGTACCAGGGTCACTTTTAGATCAGTTTTGAATTAAAATGTTAAATGGTTGTAAATCAGAGCGTAACTCGCTAGAACTAGTATTTCTTCTATGGCAGATGTACCAAGGATAAGAAATTCAAGTGAAGGGTTTTGTTTTTTATGCTAACCAGAGAGTCAGCCCTGCAAAGATTACACTGTTTCATTTTTAAGTCTGAACCAATCGACAGTATGGGCAAGGCAAATCAAGGCAAGGCAAGGCAAAACAATACAAGGCAAGACCAGACAAGGCAAGAATGGTACGTTTGTTGGTAGCTTGCCTTTTTCCCGCAAAGTTCAGTACAGAATATCACCACAGTTTATTAAACATAGCACCATTGAACAGGGTTGCATCTAGTTTCTTGGCATGTTTTTACAGACAAGAGTCCAACAACAACACGAATAACAATCATGAGGACAATGATAGAGATTAGAAAAATGATACCAATGAAGGATGATTATCATGTTGTTATGCTGGAGGTCCAAGTAATTGACCTTTACCATCAAGCAATCTGTCCAGCTTGCCAAGTGGCCTTTTCTTATAGATCTGCATGCCCCCCTCCCCCCCCCCTTTGTGTTCGTTCTATCGGTGCTTCCTTCCTAAAGCTGCTTTCCTCGCCTCTTGTTGTGATGCACGGCTTGTCAGTCACGGCAGTAGTACACTCAATCAGTAGAGGCGCGTCACTGAGGATTTTGGGAGGGTGAGTGCTGTTGTCTTGAAGCACGCAAGACTTGTTGTTGTTGTTGTTGCATGTGCAGGAAAGGGAAGTGGTTTAGAGGAACTGTGGACTGTGATTGATGACCTGAAGACTTTGCCCTACAGCACCGCTCTGGCCTTGTGTGTCATGTATGGTGTGGTAGTAGTACACCTTCTTTGCTGTGTTGTCTGCTTTTTCTCTAATTGATGAGTCATGGTCCAGGCCAAACGCTTTGTCAGTTCTTGGTGTGTGAAACAAGTACCATGGTCTGATTTGAAGTTAATGTTGGTGTGTGTGTTGGATGGGGGAGGGGGGGGACAATAGCCTAGTGGTTAGTGTTGTGCTGTTGATCTGATGGCCTGGGCTTCAGCCACCACCAAGGCGCCCATTGGAGGGGATTCTTTGTTTTCTGCCCTGGACTTAATTAACATCAGTACCGTCTCCACTCCCTTTGACTGTTCTTCAGGTGAGACTGTTTCACCTTTGACAACAGAGGGCATTTGGAAGTGTACAGGAAGAACCGAATAACAAAATTTGCAGAAGTATGCATGCAGTCTGGTGTTGTGCTTTAACACTGTCTCCGAAGTCTGATTGCGGCTACCTGAATGTTGGTCATAAAAATGCCATGCATAAAATCTCAAAATTGGTGAACCTTGAAGCTGTAGCCAAAGAACCACCACCACCACCACCACCACCACCACCACCACCACCACCACCACACCATAACAACAGAAATGAAAAGAATATTGAGTGCACTAAGAACTCTGTGGGTTCTTCATCAGAATCTAGGTCAAGGTCTGATGACTTAGTTTGACAGTAAGCATGCCAAAGTTTGGGTATGTCATATCATGGAAAATATAACTGCGTTTTGACTTTCTCAGTGAAATAAATACATTAAAAAAAACAACAAACAACTGGCAAACTTCCTTATTCATGTACTGTCTCCACTAGTGGACATTAACATATGGACAGAATTGCCAGTCTCTACATTATTTTTCAAAGTGGAAGTTACACTTTAGGGTGAAATACTTATGTGTATGATGTTTGCAGAAGTGAAAGAATTATAGAGACCAGTCACACAGTCTTTCATATGGAACATATGCAGTGGAAGATGAAATGGAGTTCTTGGAGTTACTGTTGAAAGCAAATGTCTTTGGACCCCGCGGCTGCTTGAAAAATACTTTGATTATGTTGTGATCATAATCTGACATCCCATTATCTAATATCTTTTAAAAAAAATTGTGTTCATCAACTGAATCATGTTTAGATCAGCAGGGACAGCTGTCACAAAGTAGCAGCAGACTTGATTCAAGGTCAGTAAGCTTTCTGCTGACAACCTTTCGTGTTTTGCTACTTTGGGGTTTTTTGGTTTCACAGTAGGATGCTTAATCATTTTATTGGCCAAGTTTTGTCGAGACACGTCTTCACCTTTCATCCTGACCCATCCTGTTCTGTTGTCAGAGGCACTCAATGTCCAGTTCCAGAGTTATCACTGTTATCCATGAATTGATGTTCTAAGAGAAAATACTGATGTCCGTGCCATGCTCTGGCTGCAGTACCACCACAGGAACCTTCACAGGCCTCGGCCAGTCACCTGTGGTCTGTGGTTGCGTCCATCTGTCCATCCCTGCATCCTGTCAGAGGTGTGAGGATGCAGAGATGTTACATGCTTTGGAGACCTGACAGAGAGGACGTGAAGGAATGTAGTCGTGTGTCATTCTTTAGATGTCTGTTAGTTATGAAAATATAGTTCTGTTTCTTGCTTTGGGTATCTGTCAGTTATGAGAATAGAGCTTTAATTTGTTTTTACAAGATATAGCACCATATAAATTCCATCCATATCATCATTACTTTTATTATTATTATTATTAATTATTATATTTTTATTATTATATTATTATTATTATTATTATTATTAAAACTATATATATCACTATTATTATTATTATTATTATTATTATTATTATTATTATTATATATTATATATTATTATTATTATATTTATTATTATAATAGCTATGCTTCATGCTTTGAATATCTGTCATTTATGAGAATACAGTTATGTTTTATGCTTTGGATGTCCGTTAGTTATAAGAATATAGTTATGCTTCATGCTTTGGTATCTGTCAGTTATGAGAATATCATTATGTTTCATGCTTTGAATTTCTGGCCAATGGTAACTTTACAATGTGCAGTGATGTTTTCCTTTATAAACTTCTGTCAGATTGTCACATTTCATGCTTATGATATCTGTTATAAAAATAAGTTCTTTTTCATGCTTTGAATTTCTGGCCAATAGTAACAGCAGTGCAGTGATGTTTTCGGTTGTAAATTTCTGTCAGATTTTTACATTGCATGCTTTGGGTGTCTGTCAGATAAGTGAAGGAGAATGTATTCACGGTTCATGTTGGAGATTTCTGTCCAGATACTTACGACAATGTAATATTTCATGCTTGAAATTTCTTTCATATTGTTGCAAGAAGTTCAGTGATGTTTAGATGTTTGGATATTGTCGGCATACTTTAATTGTTTCTATTAGTTCAGTGATGTTTAAGATGTTTGGGATTTTGTCAGCAAACTTTAATTCAGCAATACTCTTCTCGTTCCCATCACTGTTGGTACTAACTACGATCACGGCTTTGTTTTGGCAACCTCTCTTGCTCACCAGCCCACTCTCTCCCCCCCCCCCCCCCCCCCCCCTCTCCCACTTTGTCGTTGTTGTATTGTATGTTGTTGTTTGTTTATATTTTTTCAGTAGGGTGTTGAAGGTTTCCTCGAGTGAACTATTGATGCTACATGCAATTTGCCACAGCTTTGACAGTGCATTGTGGTGAGTGAGAATAATATGAGCTATCCCTCCCACCCCCCACCCCCCACCCCCACCCTACACATCATCCTGCCATGTTGAAAGTGCCCTTGGATTTTTTTTTGTCGTTGTTGGAAGGGGTGGGGTGGGGGGGTGTTGATTTTAAGATGATGATAATGACAGTATTGCCAGACCTGTTGTGCAGAGTGTGATAAAGATTGTTCCTCTGTGTGTGTGTAGTGGTAGTGTGTGTGTGTGTTGTTGTGTGTGTGTAGTGTGTGTGTGTGTGTGTGTGTTGGTAGTGGTGTGTGTGTGTGTGTGTGTGTGTGTGTGTGTGTGTGTGTGTGTGTTGGGTGTGTGTGTGTGTGTGTGTGTGTGGTAGTGTGTGTGTGTGTGTTGTGTGGTAGTGTGTGTGTGTTGTGTGTGTGTGTGTGTGTGTGTGTGTGTGTGTGTGTGTGTGGTGTGTGTGTAGTGGGTAGTGTGTGTCTGCACCACACGCTTACGTGCATTGAGATTTGGTGTTGTTGTTGGCTTGTTTTGTTTTAGGGTTGTTTTTTTTTTCATTGGTGACTTCACTTACTTTTTGGGGGGAGGAAGGAATCAGGGGGAGGGGGGTGCTAATGGGGGGAAGGGGGGGATCATTTTGTGGTTTTCTTTTTGGGGGGGTTTAATTTTGGTAAGAAGTTGTGTGAGGAAGAGAGCTGGCAATAATATGCAGGAATCATTTTGCATACTGTCTTTTTGAAAATAAGCGTATTGTGTGCTTTTTGTTTAGATTTTTTTTTAAATTCAGGATTATTCTGTGTGTGTGTGTGTGTGTGTGTGTGTGTGTGTGTGTGTGTGTGTGTGTGTTTTCTTTAACTGAAAACTAATGTAGGAAAATAATGAGGCAGGTGGTTAGATTATATTGTTGGGCATTCCTCAGCTTAACACCCTGGGGGGTCACCCAGAATATGCACTGTGTCTCCCTCATCCCAGGTAAGAATCCCTGTCACGCTGTAAGTAGTACACTCAGGGGAGGATTTGCCTGTATGGCTGTTTTCAAATACCTGGCCAGAAGACTGGTGAAGAGATTTTTTAAAATATTTGATTTTTGTGAACGACGAAGTCACTGGTTTGAGTCTTGACTTGTCCCTTGTCATGGTATTTTAGGTGCTCACATCAAATTTTGAGCAGCGTACATTTTAAAAGTCATTTTCATGTGTGGCATTGGGCTTCTGTCAGTCTCTGAAGACTGTGGAGTTGTGCTTTATGCTCTAGAGCGCAAAGCCTGGGTAAGTAAGTATGGAGGAAAGCTGTTACCCATGCAACAGACCCCCCCCCCCTCCCCCCTCCACGTTGCTGGAATGGTCCATTGGAAAGGCAATCACTGAGACGAATGGTTCCAATGCCATGGCAGGAGCCCTCAGAAAGTTGATGTTTTTATAAGTGAGGACATGCATAAGAACAGAAATGCACATGATGATTCTGTGTTAAATTAATTTTCATGCCAGTGTTTGGTAGGCTTGGAAAAAAAAATCCAGCCAGCATGTACACCACAGTTTCAAATAGCCAGCCACTTTAGTGCACTGGGTAGCAAAATAGATTGTTGGACATTTGCTGTGCAGGTTTCTGAAGGGATGGGGAGTAGCATGTATGGATGATTGCACACATGGTCATGACTCCTTTGGGAAGATGGACACAAAAATTGACAGTAGTTTTACATTATTCCATTTCACTTTTTTTCAGTGATATTTTTGGTCATTATTTGTGTTTTGTTTCATTCTATTTTATCTTATTTTGCTTCTCTTGATTTTGGTTTATTCTGTTGTGTTTAAACTATTTTTTAAATTCTATTGTGTTTGGTTTGATTAATAATAATTAAAAAATGTGTTATCCTCTGTATTTTATTCTTCTGTTTTGTTACATTTCATTGTCTTTCACTACAAGCTCAAAAACCACAATGCTGCACCATGTTTATGTCACTGGAAAAGCTGTAGATTTGTTGGTCTTACTCCTGTGCTTGCAAGCTTTATTATGCATGAAAAAATCGCTTTCTTCACATTGTTTTGTCGTCATGTTTGGCTGACTGATACTTTGTTATACCACGTGCATCAATGTTTTATTCCATGCATTTTAGAATGGTCAGTACGCTTGTTTATCTACTTATTCCTTTTTGGTTTTGTTTGATGGGGAATCTTTATCTCTATTCATAGGGATGTTTTGGCTTTCTGTCTGTAAAGTTTGAATATTTCTGTGTGAAGACTTTGCACACTTTCACTGTTTTATTGGGTGTATAAATTATCGCTGTAAGTCAAGAGATAAGACTGGGAAAATGCATAACTTGTGATTTGAATTTTGTGTGTTTTCACTCTTTGAAAAGTGTATGTATATTTGTTATCTTAAGCTTGACATTCTTCTTTTTGTTTTACCTGATCTGCCAAAACCAGCTCTGTGTCTGTTGTTTCAGTTTATTAGTCATATTCAAGACTCGAGTCTTTCTATGCTTGTAAGTTTTAATGCTTGTATCATATTTTACAGTTACATTCCTGCATGTGATTCTAGTGTACAAACAAAGAAAAATAACATCATCATCTGATCCAAAAATGATTTTCTTCCAAATTATGGATTTCAGAAAAGAAAGAAGCCAATCCAATCCATTCATGTTGCTTAGAGCCCCACTGACCACACAGACCATATCGGGGCTGTCACCTCATCACATTTAAAACTCAGATTAAAACTGTGCAACTCTATACAGTTTAAAACGGGGTATAAAAGCAACTTTACTGTCCTTGCGGTCAGCCCTAAGGGTCAGCCCAGGCAGCCATAAGGGTCAGCCCGGTCAGCCATAAGGGTCAGCCCAGGACGCCACCGTGTGTGAAAGAGGAAGCATTGGTGTTCAGGAAACCTGATGAACATACCTGTCCTGACTTTAAAAGGGTTTTTCTTTCCTTCTCACTTTGTTTTCAGAACAAAAACTAAAAGCAGAAAGAAGACAGGAAGCAAACTTCTGGTCACTGAACACTTAAGAAAAAAAAATTATACAAACCAGTATGTGTTGTGATTTTCTCATTGATGTCATATTTGTAGCCATGTGATTACTAGTGTGACCACTGTAGCAGTATTTCCCCCTTTGTGTGTGTGTGTGTGTGTGTGTGTGTGTGTGGTGTGTGTGTGTGTGGTGTGTGTGTGTGTGTGTGGTGTGTGTGTGTGTGTGTGTGTGTGGTGTGTGTGGGGTGTGTGTGTGTGTGTGTGTGTGTGTGGTGTGTGTGTGATTTCATGTTCTTTCTTGCATATGTTCAAATATTTGTCATAGCATCTCAGCTGATATATATATATATATATATATATATATATATATATATATATATATATATATATATATATATATATATGTATGTGTGTGGGGTGGTGCGTGTGTGGTGCTGTGCTGTGGTGTGTGTGTGTCGTGCCTCCTATTTTTAGTGTTCTCTCTCATATTATATATAATAATATATATATATATATATTATATATAATATATATATATATATATATTATATATATATATATATATATATATATATATTATATACACACAACATACCACACACATAGATGTGTGTGTGGTATGTGTGTGTGTGGCTGTTGTGTGGTGGCTGTGTGTGTGTGCTCGCACAAAGAATCAAAGCCATCAGCAGAATTGTATAATCTTGAGTTGTAAGAAAACGTCACCCTGTGTGTATTCATGTACACTGGCTGCTTTCTTTGCCATAATTTCTTCTCTGTCTTTGTATCGTAATTGAATGGTGCAGTCAGAAATTTATGCATGCATGCATTTATGCACCACCTGTGTATAGTTTTAGTAGTTGGTTTCTCTGAAAAGCTTTTTATATATCTATTATTTTTGCTCAAGATTCTGTTAAAAATTAATGTCGAGGGTGTGTGTGGTGTGTGTGGTGTGTGTGTGTGTGGGTGTGTGTGTGTGTGTGTCGCGCGTGCGGCAAGTGTGTGTGTGATTTGCATGAAGTTATTGCACACCCAGGTGTTGTAAGTCTTATGTAGATGTCAGGTTAAAAAAAAAATGAAATGTCATCAATATTCATGGTTAAGCATGATTTATATCATTGCAAATGCCAATTTAAAAGTACAACATCCATGGGTTTTCCCCTCATTATATTTGGCATCGTTCTGCTTTCATAAATAACTTGTATTAAAAAAGATTTCGTGAGTTGTTTAGCTTGTTTTTTCTCCTTTTAATGAAGAATGAAGGTTTTGACTATCTAGCTGTTTAGATGACTAGTTAGTGAAGAGTTTTCCCCTTGTTCAGTTCTGTGTCTTCAATTACTATCTTTGCACCTGCTACATCATGTATATGTTTGTATACTTGGCTTTTGTTATCATCTCTGTTCTTTCGACAAACATACTTTTATCACATGTGCAAGATACGCTACTCTATGGAGAGACACAAATTTTGGTCTTCATCTTTGACTGTTAACATAGGTCAGGTCAGCAGACTTGCACTGTCAGTGAAGTAGAGTGCAGAAATGGTGGTGGTGAGGCAGAGCACAGTGTGTGGGAATGTTTTCTGTGCAGGCACACCGAAATCATACCTTGCTTTGTTTAGTCTGTGACTGTGTCATACTGTCGTGTATATATTTGGGCATAGAGTTAATTAATGTCGTGAGCGACATGAGGAAATATTTGTAGCATAACTCAGAGTTTGTGGGTTGGTTGGTTTGTTAGGGTTTTGTACCTGCTCTGGTTTGTTTGTTTTTGTTGTGTCTTTGAGTTTTGGTGGTGTTTGTTTAATTTCCATATTGGTGACGAAGAGAGCTAGATACAGAAGATGACAAATTTATCATCAGGACAGATGATTAATCTGTTGACAAACATATTCAACTTTCAAGAGATTTTTATTTGTTAGATTTTTTTTTCACAGAGATGATTTATTTCATGAAATAATTATTTACAATCCACATAAACTTACTTTACCTGTAAGCTCATTGTGGATTCTGCGCAAGTTGTTGTAGATGTTACAAAAGACAATCTTATTAATGCAAGTCTTTGGTCAACTCTTTATTCCTCTAAAATGCTCAGCCTTGTTATATCGTATTTTTTTTTGGTAAAAAAAAAATTATGTTACAGAAAAAACTCAGGACTGGCATTGCAAAGTTAGTGTATAAAATTTCAGTATTTATATTATCAAAAAAAACCCCCACCCAAACCCAACAACATTGAATTCGCCTTTTAGATTTTCAAACCACGCATCATGGCTTTTATCATAGCAGTTGCTCTGTGGTTCAGTTGTGAGCTAAAGCATAATACTTGGGGGGGTGGGGGGGGGGTGGAGTGCAGTTCTTCAACAGATTTCAAGGTCTATAATCATTGCTAATGAAGCTGATACTGTCACTTCTGGCAGCTATTTTGGAGTGTGCGCGTTTGGAGTATCAGCTCTTACTAGCGCTTGTTCAATAGTGAAAACACATTGCTCAGATGACATGAACATTCGTTTCAAGTTGAGGAGTTGGGTATTAGTGTTTTGCTTTATTTGAAAGACTCGTCTTTTGTGTGTGGTTTGTAAGGAGCGATTTGTTGTTTGAATGTTCATGAACATTTCCCTCAAAGTTTGTTGGTGTAATCTTGAAAGGGAGAAGGGACATGGTTATTGCTGGAACGATGAAAATCTTTCCATCATAGAAAAAAAAAAAATCAGTATAGTGACCCAGTCTGTCTTAATCAGCCACCACGTTTTATCTTCACAATTTGCATTTGAAAAAAGAACACATCTGTCTTTATCTGTGATTTCTTCTAAGTTTTTACCTTTTGTTTATTTAGTAGTAGGCCTCCGTCAGTCGTGTCGACTATGGAATTCGCGCCAGAAGAAAGGTCATTTGTTCAGTGACAAGCTGTTTTATTTATTGTTTATTCATTTATTATTTATTATCTATCTATTTTAATTCTTTGGTCTTACAATTGGAAGAATCTTATAGCAGATTAACAAGATTCTTCGCTCTGCTATGATTTACTTTCCTTCGCATTCACAACTCTTTACCTTTGAATCACTCAAACCGTTTTGCACCATTTCATGTATGCTAGATGGCGTTTTTTTAGTTCCTGAATGGTGGTATGATTCTTTTTCATCTGTTTGACTTGTATGAATGATTGTTCTTTTGATCTTTGAACTGAAGTGCATATCATTCTGCTCAATTTTTTGTATTCATTCCCTGTGATTCTTTTTTTTTGGTTTTATTTTTTGTTGTTGTTGTTATTTGTGTTTTGCTCAGCACTCGTTACAGTACAGAAAAACACAACAACAAAATAGTGAATGAGAAAGTCTGGATGTGGAGAGGGTTATTGTTGGGGGAGGGGATAACGTTTTGTTTTGTTTAGTTTCTGTGCAGTAAAGATTTGTTATGGCGTTGTGATGCTGTTGTTGGAATGTTTGGTCTTGTTTCTTTTTCCCCCTTTGTCCCCCCCCCCCCCTCTCCACCCGTCTTCCACCTATCTTTATTTCTGGTGCACATGGTTTGAATTGTATTGGTTTGTACTTTTAAAATGCGGTTTTCTTGGTTTAAAGAATGTAGTGTTCTTGGTTTTGACATTCTTTCAATATCGATAGAGACACCTAGTGGTGGTTTTCGGGGTTTGATGTTTCATACTGGAGCTTGAATTACATTTTTTTAAAAAGTTATCAGGTCATAAATTGAGGTTGTTTTATTGATATGTTTGATTGTATATTTTATATTAGGTGTGTTTTTTTTCTTAGAAAAGTAAAGGCAGTAGAGTGGGACCGCAGATATTTTTTCTTTCAAAACTTGATCATTTTGGCTGAAAAAGATTTAGTGCTGGAGATTTGGTAGCAGTGAATCATTTTTAACATTATACCGGAACTAGTGTTTTGATTTTCTTCGTGAATCGGGTAGTTTTGAAAAAAAAGTGGAATGTATTACACGGTTTGTTTCTTGTTGATCATTTGTTTGTGTGTTTGATTATTTCTTTGTACGAGTCCTACATATCTTCTGCAAATAGTTTTTTCGTCTGTGATTTATTTTTCACTTGGTGAATTTGCTTACAGGTAGATTTTCACATTATTTCACTTACGTTGGACATATCTGTTATCATCATTGGAAAATGTTAATCCTATTTTTATTTCTGTAGCTTGTTTTCACAGTCTGGTTTGTCTGTTGGCTGTATAGGAGTACGGTGGGGTGGGCTACACAGACACACCAAACACCTCCTGCACTAAACTTTGTTATACATTTTTTTTTTTTCCAATTCCAAAACTGTTTATCATGGTCAATGTGGTTTTGTTTTGCGAATGAAGATACAGAATACCTGTCAAAGCTTTCTTTTCCGTTTATATTTTTTTAAAATTAGGAGAATAGCACTTTTTGGTTTTTAAACAATAATTAAAAAGGCAAATATTTACTGACTTTCAAATTGGAACATCTCTTCAGTGTTAATGGTAACTTTGATATTTCTCCATACCACTCCAATCTCTTCAGTCTTCACTGTAGGCCTACTGCAGTGGGTTTCTTTTTTTCCCCGTCCAGTCTTCTTTTCTTTTCAAATTTCAGATTTTATTTATTCTATCCAGTCTTCCTTCTCACTCCATTCTTTTTATCCTTGCCCTACATGAGAAAAAGTCTGGGATGTAAATCTAGAATTCGAAACGTCGTGGGGTTTGAGTGTGTGTGTGTGTGTGTGTTGTGTGTGTGTGGTGTGTGTGTGTGTGTGTGTTTGTGTGTGTGTGTGTGGGGTTGTGTGTGTGTGTGTGTGTGTGTGTGTGTTGGTGTGTGTTTGCGTGTGCGTGCGTGCGCGCGCGCGCGCGTAATTTAAAACCACCGGGATCATCCTGTTCTGTGGGATACAGTCACAAAATCTTCTGTTTCTTTTTGGTATTCTTTGGTGTAGTGTTTCAAGAGACAACTTCAGGTTAGTGGTTCCTATATTGTCCATTAGTTTATAAACCGGCTGTGAAACATACAGCACCGTTTATATCCAACCCAGTCCAATCTTCTTGTTTATAGCCCCGCCGACCGCAGAGGCCATATCGGGGCTGTCACCTCGTCACATTTTAGTCTTAGGAGGGGACAGTATGCTGCGTTCTCAAAATGTATTCCCTACATCCTTTAGGCAAGACATTGATAGGCACAGTCCAATCTAACCATCATGTTTATAGCCCCGCCAACCACACAGGCCATACCAGGGCTGTCACCTTTTCAAATTTTAAAACTCAAAACTGTACAACTCTATACAGATTAAAACGAGGTATAAAACCAACTTCACTGTCCTTGCTTGTATCGACGCCCTGGTCAACCATAAGGGTCAGCCCAGGACGGCCACTGCGTTGTGGGAAAACCCACATCGATCACACATAAATGAGTAAGCTGGTTTAAGTATTAGACATAATCGTGGACCAAGTCCATGAAGGCATCCGTTTCCTGACATGTGTATAGATCTACATTTTCCATGTACGCGTAGGCACACTCTGAGGACAGCCTATTTCTTCTTTCTATTCAACAGCACTTTTTCATCGATGGTCATACATCTGTTTGGTCCAGAAAAATACACAGCTGTGAAACGTGCTCAGCAAGCAGTCAAGGCATATCCTGGGGAATATTGCAAAAATGATTTTGTTTGTTTTTTTTGTTGGGGGGGGGGGGGGGGGGGGGGGTTCGAGGTTTTTTCGGAAGGGGGGTGGGGATGTTGTTTGCTTATTTTTGTTTTGGTTTGTTTTGGGGAGCTTTTTTGTTTTTTTTTTAAACTTAATACATCTTTTTACTCCTCTTATTATCATGCGCTTGTCTGTGCGTCTGTCGCCCCGCCCCCCCCCCCCCTCCTCCTCTCCTCTCTCTCTCTCTCTCTCTCTTCTCTCCCCCTCTCTCTCTCTCCTCTCTCTCTCTCTCTCTCTCTCTCATCTTTTGATGGATTTGATCAGGTATTTTGTCTGTGAGATAGGTATGAATTGATTGATGCGCACTCATGAAACCTTATCATGGATGTTGTGTTTGATGCCACACTCATCACTGCTCCCCTATGTCACTGCAACACTTGGATATTAATATGCAAGTTTCGTCATTGTACTTTTCCTCTTCTTCTTCTTTTTCTTTCTTTACCCCCTCTCTCTCTTCGTCTACGTCTACTTCTTCTTCTTTCGTTCACAGTCTTTTCTCCTCCTCTTCTTTCTTTCTTTCTTTGTCTTTTTTTTTTTTTTCTCTCTTTCTCTTCTTTGTCAGTAGTTTTTCCGTCTTGTTAACTTTCTGAATTTTTTCTTCTTCCATTTTTTGGGTGTGAATTCTTGATAGCGGAAAGATCAAGATGAGTATCATATATGCGTTTTCATGTTTGTTGTTGGTTTCTTGATCGATAGATGTCGTTTTGATTGTTAAACCAGGATACCTATCATACTATATCCCCCCCTCTCTGCCTGTCTGTCTGTCTGTCTGTCTGTGCTGTCTCTCTGACTCTGACTCTCTGTCTCTGTCTGTCTGTCTGTCTGTCTGTCTGTCTGTCTCTGTCTGTCTGTCTGTCTGTTGTCTGTCTCTCTGTCTCTCTCTCTCTCTCTCTCTCTCTCTCTCTCTCTCTCTCTCTCTCTCTCTCTCTCTCTCTCTCTCTCTCTCTCTCTCTCTCTCTCTCTCTCCTCCCCCCTCTCTCCTTAACCCCATATATGTCAGAATCGCGTAGATTTTTTTTTACCCCTCCCCTTCAAGTATGTCTCAAGCCCTCATTTTGCTGTATTGTAACAGAGAGTACTGTGTTGGTCTGTGCTCGCTACCTCTCCTTCTGGTCATTTATTTGGATATCTTCCCTTGGCTTTACAGCTCCATCAACTTACAGTTTTGGTTGTTAAATTGTTTTTCGGGTTTGTTGTTGTTGTTGTTTTGGCCGTTTTTGTTGTTGTTGTTGTTGTTGTTTTTTTGTGGGGGGTAGGGGGGGGGGGGGGTAGTGTGATTATAAACCCTACTGTTACAGTTGATGATAAATGTTATCACAGGTTGGTGTTTTGTTTTTTTTCTTCTTCAGCAATAATAATTTTTTTGTTGCGATTCTGTCTGAGAATCTTGTTTCATCCCTCTGGGGGTAATTAAAAAAAGAAGAAGAAGAAATCAGCCCTAAACGTCTGACTGTGCCTCCTGCCTTTCTTCTTCCCGCCTTCCCTGTCTCCCTTCCTTTCCCTGTTACCGAAGATTTCTAGCCACAATGAAACTTGTGAAGTATTCATGATGAAACATATAAATAAATAAATAAAAAATGTATAAGCAGTTCCAGCACAATATTGGAAAATACCCCACAAGATATTTTGCGACTTTGAATATACTCGGAATAACTGAAAAAAAATCTGTTTTACTTTAAAAAAATTTTTTTTTTACCTTTACTGGGAAGACTGTGGGAGGTGTGGTTGCTAGTTTGGTGGATATTCAGTCAGGTTGTTTACAGCCCCGCCGACCACACAGGCCAACATCTCAGAATGTTTGTACCGTTCATCAGATTAATCAATTTTTGTACCGTTGGATTAAAGATTAGTTCCGGTGTCCAGAGGCGGCGGTTTTTAATTCGTTGTTGTGGATGATCATGAGGCAAATAGTGAAATCAGAGATGTTTGAGATATCAACCCTGGAGGATTTAGCGTGCTGTGGAATTTTTGCTGCAAGTGTTTCTTGGTGTACTGGAGAATACCAGTGATACTGATAGAACATGTTAGATAACGTCACATGGTAGCCCTTCACACACACACTATATGGGTCACTCTTCTGAAACATGCAGGAGAGGGGTGTCATATTCATAGCCAAATAAAAATTGTTCTAATTTGTTTTGGGGTGTGTAACTTGACATATTTAATCAAAAGTGGTACAACTATCAGCACAATCAAGAACTATGTGCTACAACTAGGAATTACATCCATAAACTGATTTGTTTCTTGAAAAATCCACCATTTACAATCTCAATTTTGTTACATTGCCGTAGGAGTGGTTTGCATTTGCTAAAATTCTAACTTCAGGTACCAATTAGATAGAACAGCTGCACTGAAAACTAAAGATGACCAAACATGCAAACAATTATATTGCATTTTATACCTTATTTGGATTCTAACACATGACTTTTTAAATTAAAAAAAAAAAATGTTCGCGCGTAACCGCGGTGTCGCATTCATGACCTGCCTTGTGCAATGAAACTTCTAGTCTCATCAAGTGTGAGCAGCCTACTTTCCATTTGTTCTCAAAATAAAACTTATTCTTATGAATTATGGATGTTTAACAGACTTGTAAGTCGGAAAGTTTTTATACAATAAGCACTCCAACAAAAATTATGTCAGTGGTGTCTCAAAAATCGCGTTACAACCGAGACGACAAAAGGATTATATTTTCTCAAATTCAATCCCTGAGGCTGTTTAGCGGAAGAATATTAAGGAATCCAATGCATAACATCATTTTCTCTCCCCTTCTAGATGAGACTATGCGCTGATTGGTTCTGCCATGTTAAAATGAAATCTTTTTCTGCATATAAAATAAAAAATATTTCCTTCTTATGGTGTCATCTGTTACGCGCGAACGTTTTCAACTCATTGGATAAAGTATTGTTTTTTTAAAGTTCTCAGAGAGTAATCAATTTACTTTTGATTTTACCTGATCAAGCAATCATAAATCTCTTAAAAACAACTGAAAACAGCATCAAATGCAGATTTTGATTTTTCCCAAACCATGTAACAAAATTGTACAGGTTTCAGAAGAGTGACCCATATATCTATATCTATATCTATATCTATCTATCTATCTATCTATCTATCTATCTATCTATCTATCTATCTATCTATCTATATCTATATCTATATATATATATATATATTATATATATATATATCTGTGTGTGTGAATATATATCGGTAGCTGATAACTGGTCCGCGTAAAGACCTCCTTCTAGTGTTTTTTTGTTTTGTTTTGGGGTCTATTTTTTTTAATTGTTACACATTTCTGTATCGGAAAAAAATATTTCTGGCTATTGGTGCAGACGTAACTGACAAAGAATTTCTGCAAGTAAAACACGTTGAACCTTATGGGGAAATTAGCTTTCTTTTAAACGCGGGGTGTTTGTTACTGCACAGTTGACAAAAAAATACGCGTGTATGAAGTTAGACCACAAGAGTCTCCCAAATACACGGCATTTCCAGTCCAATCCAATTATGTATAGCCCCGCCGACCGCACAGGCCATATCTGGGCTGTCACCTCGTCACATTTAAAACTCAGATTAAAACTGTAACTCTATGCAGATTAAAACGGGGTAAAAAAACGAACATTACTGTCTTTCCTTGTATCTATAATCGACGCCCTGGTTTAACCATAAGGGTCAGCCCAAATTACGCGTATGAAGTAAGTGCGTCAGGGTCTCCCAAATGTATGGCGTTTTCTGACGACCCAAAGCTTGAGGCTGCTACATCCGCTACAGTGATTAACCATTGTTTTCAGAGTCCCTGTTTGCACACGTGAAAAGATGCTCCCTACAGTTTTGAATTCAACATCCCAATCTTTGAGATGTAAAATACCCGAGAGTGCAATGTCTGAGGCAAATAATATAAACCTGTAATATGCCAGTACTGCTAGATACCTGAAGAATCTCCCAGGATTGTATTATTTATTTATCTATTTATTTCTGAGAACCATGACAGTTTTGGTGTTATATGCTATACTGTGCCATATTAGAGTAGTGTTATGAAGGCATACCCTATTACTCTCTCGGCTGCCCTACATACGTATGCTAGCCAAACAATTTTTATTTAGAAAAAAAAATGCATTACATGTCATGAATATATTGACGCAAACTGCTTACACCAGATGTGAACTGAGGCATTAAGGAATACCTGTCCCATCCTATCTTGTTCGAGTCAGTGGATTTTTCAACATTGAAAAGTGTGCACAACATGCTGGTCAGGGTATGATCATGATTTTATCTTTGTGTAGAGCCAGCCTAGGAGACTTGTTTGCGGTTTTTTCCCCACAAACTTTTGAAATGCAGAGTGTTTTCTTTCATTTTTGACATGAAATATCCCTGTGTGATTGAGGGAGAAAACGGCAATACAGAAATTAAAAAATATAATAATTATTGAGGTTTGCAGTGAAACAGGACAGGGAATGGAAAAACAAGTGTCCCTGTTTTAGAGTGGACTGTTTCTGCTCAAGTTTCCCGCGCATACGTGTGTGTGTGTGTGTGTGTGTGTGTGTGTGTGTGTGTGTGTGTGTGTGTGTGTGTGTGTGTGTGTGTGTGTGTGTGTGTGTGTGTTGGTATTTAACAAAATCGACTGGTCAATAGAAACACAATTCCCCTTGCCACCATATTTACATTGTTCATTATATCTTTTTTCTTACAATTTCATACAGTTAGAGCCTCTTCCAAAAAACAAACAAACCCAGCAACTAAAAACAACAACAAAAAAGATCCCAACAACTGGATCAAATCCACACACAGACAAGCAAAAGAAACCTAAGACGCGACCATCATCTTAAGTTTTCAGCAGGAAACATAAATGACTATCGAGATAGAAGAGATTAAGTGAAGTTTTACAACAAGAACAATAAATCGTCCGGAGCAAAAATCCGAGGGAGGTACTGTGTTAATCCTTGACACCAAATATACTGTTGTTTTTTGTTTCCTACAGGCGCTTGAAACCTACTAGTGCAGCTATCTACTGACTTTCTGCAGGGTGTTTGCTGTCATCGAAATATTTACACGCCTGTTTCCCAGTGCCTGTGGTTTCCACCACTCTTTGCCTTTTTCAGCCCTATCCCCCCCCCCCTACCCCAATCTTACCCCCCCCCCCTCCCCCACTTACCCCTTCCTTTCTCCCCCCCCCCCCTTCACCCTTTGCCATGTTTATTGATGCCTGTTGACCTGTTTAACAACGAAACCTACTTTTTTTGTTGTTCTTCTTGTTTGTGAAAAATGGACGAAATTGTTATGTTTTACAAGCTAGGTGTTCATTTTGTCTCTTATGTGGCAGGTTTTTTTTTTTTTTTTTAAAGCTGGTAGATAAAGAAAACTTTTTTTTCTTTCTCCTTTGTAGTGTGTACTGATTTAGCTGGTGTTCAAAACTGTATTAATCTCCCGTCCTCTTATCTGTGTTTATCTAAGGAGACAACCCGTTATTTTTCCTGTGCTTTCTTTTTGTGTGTTGTTGCTTATGTGCGCCTTTTTTTTTAAGATGGAGAACTTCAGCCGTGTCAAGAGTTGGAAAATAATCACGTACCCAGTCAATTTTTTTCCTAACTATGAATTGTCGCAACTGTATATTTTTAAAACATCTCTTTATGTATCTATAGTTTAAATAACATTCCTCTTGTTTCATAATATTATGACTGAGCGTAATATTCATATTTGGAAAAAAATAATTCTAGACATGATCTAATTCTGTATATAGTGTTATCCGGTTTTCATCTATTATTTATTTATTATTATTTTTTTTAATCTTCCAGACATACTTTTCCGATGATTTACTGTAGCTTATTTCTTGTACCGTGTCTGTTTCACCACACGAGTTGCGTGTGTCACATGTTTTATATGCATACTGTTAAGTGATGTCACATAATAACATGTAATATCAACTGCCAATTCTTCTCCCCCCTCCCCCACCCCCCAACACACACTCACACCCTTGTATAATTATTGTACTAAACAGCTTTATCACTGTGGATGTCCTTCTATTTTTTGTTGTTGTGATGGTGATTGCGCATGAGGTACAGATTTCGTTTGTTGGTTAACCTTTCTTTTCCATTCATTCAAACTGTCTGGGTTCCGCTCCGTGTCTGTTCCTCTGTCCAGTGTATACCGACCACTTTTCACAGATCGACTTGACAGTTTTTTGGTTGTTGTTCTACGCACTTTCAGATTAAAGTCTTTGAGACATAAAAAACACCCAACATGTTTCAGTGTGGTAAATTTTTACAGAGAGAGAGAGAGAGAGAGAGAGAGAGAGAGAGAGAGAGAGAGAGAGAGAGAGAGAGAGAGAGAGAGGATTATTTATTATTTATTTATTCTTTAACATCGAGGATAATGGAATAAGCCCTCATGTGCTTTTTTTACATCTACTCCCCGTGTGTAAGCAGTTGTGTAAATCTTATCTGTTCCCACCGGCTGAAAATGGCCTACTCTTACGAAAAGGGGAACATGGTTTTACGTTTGCGCAAGATGTTCTGCGTGCGTTCACACACGGGGCCTCGGTTTATAGTCTTATCCGAAGGACATTTGGGGAGAGTGGAGTCAGCACTGATGTTAACTCCAGGGGAAAAATCCCCTCGAACGAGAATCGAACCGGGTCGTCAAATAGCGAGCGTAGGGAAGGACGGTGGCAGGATGGTTAAGACGTTCGCCTGCCAATATGTAAAACGCGAGTTTCTGGGTTCGTACCCAGCTCGCCCTTTCTTCCCAGTTCGACGAAAAAATCGAACTGAATGTCAAAGTCATTCGGATGAGACTATAAACCGAGGTCACGTGTGCGAACGCACGCAGAACATCTTGCGCACACGTTAAAATCCCGTTCCGCCTTTCGGAGGAGCAGGCCATCGTGTGCCGGTAGGAGCGGATGACAAAAATATATTTTATTAAAACCCAGCATGCACACAGGTGTTGTGTTTAGACACCATCCCTGAGGGGAAAAAAAATAATGGGTAGGCGCTGCACTTGTGGCGACGAGCTCTCCCCGGGGAGAGCAGCCCGAATTTCACGCAGAGAACTCTGCTGTGACATAAAGTGGCATAAAAAGATAAAATACAATGTTCTGACCACTAGGCTATCCCTTCAGGATTATGATTGTATAGCCACGGGCCTACATATAAGGGGGTATGCCTTTTGACACAAGACACTGCACAAAATTCCACAGCCAGGATGAAAGGTCTTTGCATTACCTTGGTGATTTTTTCTGTACAAAGTTTGTGCCATCGAAGAGAAAATGGATCTCGGTTTCAATATTGTCACCAATAGGTCAATTTTCAGATTTATTGTTATATCTGTTGTTTATATTCAAATGACATAATCCAACCCAATCATGTTGTTTAAAGCCCTGCCGACCACACAGGCCATATCGGGGCTGTCACCTCGTCACATTTTAAATCTCAGATTAAAACTGTGCAGCTATATACAGATTAAAACAGGATATAAAACCAACTTTACTGTTCTTGCTTGTATCGACGCCCTGGTCAACCATAAAGGTCAGCCCAGGACAGTCACCGCGTTGTGTGAAAAAACACATCGATCACACAGAAAATGAGATAAAACCAAAACCAGATTCCTTAAAGACAACCTTGTTCTTAGAGACCGACTATACCACTTTCACTCATATCAGATGGAAAAAACCAGATTCTCTCATGAAGATAAAAATGGTGTCCAGTAGAACATAAAGAAAAAGATCTCTAGGGAGTCTGTGGTAAAATGCTTGTGCCTAATATCCTGGACATCCCGGCACTCCAGAAGCAGATGCTCGATGGTTACGCGCACATCACAAGTCACACACCATAGACATATCGACAATGCATATTTTGAAGTTTGAACCAGTATGTAACAGGCCTCACAGTGCTGGCAATATGTAAAGGACAACGTCCCATTTCCCCATATATCTGTGTGTTGGGAATTGTAGGAAAACATTTGGAAAACGTTTACAAGCAAATAGACGAACTGACCCAATGCAGTAAAGTGTCGTAAAACCTCAGAGCTCAGAATTATAGTCATAACATGGGTTTGACTTGGGCATGCATCTTCAATATTTTGTCCTTTAAAATCAATCCAATCATGTTTATAGCCTCGCTGACCACACAGGCCATATCGGGGCTGTCACCCTGTTAGATTTTAAAACTCAAATTAAAACTGTGCAACTATATACAGATTAAAACGGGGTATCAAACCATCTTTACTGTCCTTGCTTGTATCGACGCCCTGGTGTCCTTTAAAATACCCCTTTCCCGATATTAACAGATGTCTGCTTTTTCTGAGTTGTATCAAGATTGACAGTTAACCCCAAAGCGTCAGATGCACTCTGAAAGTTCTTCAGTTGGTTTCGAAGGCCACTGGGGCTTTAGGAAAACAAAATAACATCATCATTGGCCAATAACAAGAACAACATTTTCTGCAAGCCGGGGTGAAAAGCTGACAGCCATGTTTACTCTTTAGGAACACTTCACCCGCTACCTCTGTGACTGATGCTAAAAAAATATACCAGAAATCAAACAATCCTGTTTTACGTCCAATGGATATTCAACATGATATATATTAAAGTACCCTAGCAAACACATCCTAGAGCACAACCTTTTTAATTTTATTTATTTTATTTTATACCACTTTATGTCACAGCAAAGTCCTCTATGTGAAATTCGGGCTGCTCTCCCCTGGTAGAGCGCGTCGCCACTAGTGCAGCGTCACCCTTTTTTTTTTCTCTTTCCTGTCTGCAGCTGTATTTGTTTCCCTACCAGAGTGGCTTTTTCTACAGAGTTATGCCAGGGATAACCCCCTTGTTGCCGTGGGTTCTTGTACGTGCGCTAAATAATGATGAGTAACACACGGGACCTCGGTTTATCGTCTCATCCGAAAGACTAGAGCCCAGACCACCACTCATGGTCTTATGGATGGGGGAAAATGTTTGGAACCAAACGGGATTCGAACTACCGCACTCTCCATGGGGGAAAAGTTTTGAGTCCAAACGGGATCATCATAGGCCCTACATACTTTTCAACAAACATTTTTTAAAAATGAAACATCAATTTTTTTAAAAGCACTTTTCAAAGCATGGCATTATCAACAGTATCAAAAGGCTTTTGGTAGACTGAAGTCACAGATAGTTTGCTTAAAAAAAGCATGTCAGACAGACAGACAGACAGACAGACAGACAGACAGACAGAGACAGACAGACAGACAGACAGACAGACAGACAGAAGACAGACAGACAGAGAAGACGAGAGCGAGCCACATAGGAACTAGCGTGTTGCACAATCTGGTCTTTCTCGGTCGGTCTGTCTGCCTGTCAGTCAGTCTGTCACACACACACACACACACACACACAACACACACACACACACACACACACACACACACACACACACACCAACCAAACCCCAACCAATAAAAGTAACAATTACTCGCGAACGCTGCAAAGATACGATCACAAACACATAACCTCTATCTCTGCCCCCTACCCGTTTAACTTACGCTATTCACCTATGTGAAATTAATCGACCTCGGAGGAGGAAATTGACGAGTAATGAACCAGTTTATCATACAAGGTGACAGCTGAAATCACAGCTGATAAAAGCTTTGGGAAGAAGCGTGTCAGTTTCACTGCAGAAATTGATCAGACATTTCGGAGTTGGCATCACGTGTAACGGGAAGCTGCTTTGAAACGTCAGTTTCTGGTCGCACAAGTAGGCGGAAAAAAAGGTATGGAAGACGTAACAATTTGTTGTTGTTGTTGTTGTTGTTGTTGTTGTTGTTGTTGTTGTTGTTGTTGTTGTTGTTGTTGTTGTTGTTGTTCTTCTTCTTCTTCTTCTTCTTCTTCTTCTTCTTCTTCTTCTTCTTCTTCTTCTTCTTCTTCTTCTTCTTCTTCTTCTTCTTCTTCGTAATTTTTCTTCGCAATTCTTCTTCTTCTTCTTGTTCTTCTTCTTCTTGTTCTTGTTCTTCTTCTTCTTCGCAATTCTTCTTCTTCGCAATTCTTCTTCGCAATTCTTCTTTCTTTTTCTCTTTTTCTTTCACTCCTCTTCCTCCTTATTCTTCTTCGTCGTCGGTGTTATCGTCGTCTTCTTTTTCTAGTTCCTGTTTCCTACTTTTGTTCTTCAGAATCGAAAACGAAATGAAAGAGGAAGTCTCTTTTTGTTCTGGTTCTTTTTCGTTCTTTTTGTTCTTCGTTCTTTTTCGTTCTTTTTCTTCTTCGTCTTACGGGGTTTTGGCGTGTGCAGCTCCTTTTTTCCACTAATGAGGCTGCTACACTACAACTTCAGGGATATGTTGCCGCACCACATGTGTGTGACTGTGTTATTTATATATCTTAAAAAAATTAATTCTTGTTTTAGCACATGATGGCATACATATCTTCGGAGAGATTAGGATTTAACAAGCGAAGAAGAGAATGTACGCATGCCATTTCTTTTTTTTAATTTATTCTTTTATTTCGAGGATAATGGAACAAAGCAACGGTGTGCCTTTATTTTACAGCCAGTCCCTGTGTACATGCAGCTTTGTAAGTTTTGTCATCCGTTTTCACCATCACACAATGGCTAACTATTTCAAAAAGCGGAACGTGTTTTAACATGTGCGGAAGATGATCGGCGTGCGTTTGCACACTGTTTGTAACGTCATCCGAAAGACTCTTGAGGAGAGGGGGGGGGGGGGGGGGGGGAGTGGAGCCGGCACACGGTATATTGGTTTTGAGTCTTATTTAAAGATTACGAAAATTCTGTTTTCTGCCTGGTGACAGACAGTGAAATTCCAAGCTGCGACCCTTGGAACAAGCATTCATGGTTTTAACCACAAGGCTAACTAGTCTTCCAACGACAGTGATAAAAGTGATAGAATTCAATTCTTTTATTCATAAGCATTTCAAACCTATCCAATCCAATCTTGTTTATAGCCCCACCGACCGCCGAGGCCTTTTCCAGGACTGTTACCTCCTCAATGTTCTAAATGTTACTATGCAATTACATACAGATCAAATCAGCGTTTAAAACCCAAGTCAATCCAATCTTCTTGTTTATAGCCCCGCCGACTGCAAAAGTCATATCAGGACTGCTACCCCGTAAATTTTCTAAGTCTCATATCAAAACTGTGCAGCTATATACATATTTACTCCGGGTTTAAACCAATCCAATCTAATCATGTTGTTTACAGCCCCATCGACTACACAGGCGCAGGCCATATCGGCGCGGTCACCTCGTCACATTTAAAACTCAGATTAAAACTGTGCAACTCTATACGGATTAAAATGGGGGTATAAAACAATCTCTACTATCCTCCCTGTATCCACTCAGGGCTTAAAACCAAACCAAACCAATCTTCTGGTTTATAGCCCTCACGACCACAGAGACAAAAGGGCTGTCGGGTATTCATTCATTTCATATTATTTTATTTTATACCACTTTATGTCACAGCAGATTTCTCTGCGTGAAATTCAGGCTGTTCTCCCCGGGGAGAGCACGTTGCCACAAGTGCAGCGCCTACCCATTATTTTATTTCTTTTTCCTGTCTGCAATTGTATTTGTTTCCCTATCAGAGTGGCTTTTTTCTATATAATTTTGCCAGAGACAACCGCCTTGTTGCCGTGGGTTCTTTTATGTGCGCCAAATAATGATGTGTAACACACGAGACCTCGGTTGATCGTCTCATCCGAAAGACTACCGCCCAGACCACCACTCATGGTTTAATGGATGGGGGAAACGTTTTGGGCCCAAACGGGGTACGAACCACCGCACACTCCGGACTTTTCGCTTTCTAGGCAGGCGCGTTACCTGCAGACCACCGATCCACTACCGTTACTGTTCTTCGTCCCTCTTATGAGCAGAAAGATTAAACTGAACCACCAGGGTTTCCACTGTCCACATAGGCTTCCTTCCTATGGAACATAGGGAAGTTGCAGATAAAAACCAGATCCCTACCCGCCTCTTGGAGATTAGGAAGGATGTAAATCCCCAGAGGAGGGATTATTGACCCAATGTGGGGATTCCGATCCAGTCTTCTTCTTTACAGCCCCACCGACCGCAGAGACCATTTCGGGGCTGGCTGTCGCTGCAAGATTTTTCTAAAATATCCAATCCAACCCAATCATGTTGTTTATAGCCCCGCCGACCACACAGGCCATATTGGGGCTGTCACCTCGTCACATCTTAAAACTCTATTAAAACTGTGCAACTCTATGATTATGAAAAACGGGGTATAATAACCACCTCTACTGCCGTTCCTTGTACCAACGCCCTGGCCAAACATAACGAGTCAGCCCAGGACAGTCACCGTGTTTGGGGAGAACCACATTAACGTTACAAAATTTCAGAGATGACATCGTCACTTAAATCAACCAGAAAAAGACCAGTTCTCTCAGCAAGTTGAAAATGTCTGTTATAACATCATAAAAAGGATCTTTAGGGAGTCTGCAGTATTTTATTAATTTATCTATTTATCTATTTTCATTATTTCTTCTTTAATATCGAGGATAATGGAATAAGCACTTATGTGTTTTTCTTTTTGCATTCAGTCCCTGTGTCTTTGTGGTTTCCTAAATTTTGTCATCCGTTCCCAACGGTAAACAATGACCTACTCTTTCGGAAAGCGGAACAGGTTTTAATGTGTTGGCAAGATGTTCTGCGTACATTTGCCACACACAGGGCCTCTGTTTATAGTCTCATCTGGACTCTTGTGTGTGTGTGTGTGTGTGTGTGTGTGTGTGTGTGTGTGTGTGTGTGTGTGTGTGTGTGTGTGTGTGTGTGTGTGTGTGTGTGTGAGTGTGTGAGTGTGTGTGTGTGTGTGTGTGTGTGTGTGTGTATGCGAGCGTGCATGCATGTATACGTGTGTGTGCTAGTGCGTGCGTGAATAATAGTTCTTTTATGTCTTTTCTAGTCGATGGTTTTAATAACATTGTATCCATACATTGGTGTGTGTATGGGTATTAGTGCGTTTGTGTGTGTGTGTGTGTGTGTGTGTGTGTGTGTGTGTGTGTGTTAGCGCGTGTGTGGGTGTGGGTATGTATGTATGTGTGTGTGGGTGTGGGTGCGCGCGCGCGCGCGTGTGTGTGTGTGTGCGCGCACGCGCGCACGTACGTGTGTGAGTGTTTGGGATATTTTTGTTTGAAGCTATCATGTAATGTCTGAACAAATATGATATGTAACTATCTTGTGTACTTTTATCATTATTCGTGTCAATATGCTTGTCAGTATTGTAACTGCCCTTCAGGGATGATTAAAGTGTTTTTAACTTGACTTCAAATTCAATCCAATCTAATCCAGTCATTTTGTTTATAGCCCCGCCGACCACGCAGACCATATCGGGGCTGTCACCTCGTCACATTTCAAACTCATAATTATTGAAACTGAGCACCTATACAATACAGAGTAAAACGGGGTACACAAACCAACGTTACTTCCTCGCCTCTGAGCAAATGGACGACAGTAATGCTAAAGCGGCCATGTATATCCTAGTGAGCATCTTTTCCACCGTTCTCTTTTGGGCACAACAAGAGAGGTTTTCCGTCAGGTCAGAGCAAATCTTGAAAAGTGTATGATAGGTCTGAGCGTTCCATTCCTTTTGTCAGAGGGATTGCACGTCAAGTTCGCTTTTTGGTTTAAAGTCTGTAGGCTACATGGTAGGTTTATTTTATTATTTAGTTTTCTTAATTTCTTTATTAGTTTATACCACTTTATGTCACAGCAGATTTCTCTGGGTGAATATCAGGCTGCTCTCGCCGGGGAGAGCGCGTCGCCACAAGTGCAGCGCCTACCCATTATTTTTTTTTCTTTTTCCTGCATGCAACTGTATGTGTTTCCCCTATCAGAGTGGCTTTTTTCTACAGAATATTGCCAGGTACAAACCTCTTGTTGCCGTTGATTCTTTTAGGTGCGCTAAATTATCATGTGTAACACACAGAACCTCGGTTTATCGTCCCATCCGAAAGACTAGCACCCAGACCTCCACTCATGGTCTAATGAATGGGGGAAAAGTTTCGGGCCTAAACAGGATTCGAACCACCGGACACTCCGACCCGGACTTTTCGCTTTCTAGGCAGGCGCGTTACCTCTAGTCCAACGATGCACCAAGCTGACTCTGAGAGCTTGAGCGCCAATTAAGTCACACCATCCGGTTTCCACCATTCATATTTTATTTATGATTTATTTTATTTATTCTTTTATATCGAGGATAGTGGAATAAGCACTCATGTGCTTTTTTACATCCAGTCTCCGTGTGTATGAAGTTTTGTACATTTTGTCATCTGTTCCCACCGGCACACAATGGCCACTCTTTCGAAAAGCGAAACAGGATTTAACGAGTGCACAAAATGTTCTGTGTGCGTTCGCACACGGGGCCTCGGTTTATAGTCTCATCGGAAGGACTTTTGGGGAGAGTGGAGTCTGCACTGATGTTAGCACTAGGGAAAAAAATCCCCTCAAACGGGAATCGAACCCGGGTCGTCAGATTGCGAGCTCAATTTTCTTACCACTAGGCTAACCCGTCCCCCATTTAAGCATTTCAGGAAATTTGGGAAACTGCAAATAAAATCAACACCGATACCCGCCTCTTGGAGATCAAGAAAAATGCAAATCCCCAGAAGAGGAAGGGGGGGGGGGGGGGGGGGGGGGCAGGAGAAGATTCCTCGAGATTTGCTCGGACTGGGATTTGAAAAATAATGCTGTCAAACACAGGCTGGTTGTACTCTGAAGACCGTTTCATGTAACAGTTCAGAGTCAGAGACGATGTTTTTTTTCCTTTCCTAGAGTGGTGAAGTGATTTTTCACCGTTTCCGCATAGAGGTGTGGTTTGGAACACTCCGTTTCGCATAGAGGTGTGGTTGGAACACTCCGTTTCGGCATAGAGGTGTGGTTTGGAACACTCCGTTTCCGCATAGAGGTTGTGGCGTTGTGAGGAACACCTTCCGTCTTCCGCATAGATAGGTTGTGGGTTGGTTGGAACACTCCGTTTCCGCATAGAGGTGTGGTTTGGAACACTCCCACACAGATTCCGGGTCCCTGAGGGTCGAGTCCAGAGATTTCAGGTAGGAAGGTCTCACTAATCCCTAACCTTGACAACAGGTGTTTTTGCTTCAACAGAGAGGCCACAACCTTCCCTGTTGGTGACGACCCACAGACATTGCATTGTGTAGATGCTTGTCGCAGGTTAAATGTTCTTTTTCTTTATTACGCTTTAAGGGTTTTTTTTCATGTTCTGAACTGAATTTCTTGATTGTTAACTTGCACAGTTTTGATACTTTTTCCAATTCAATCATGTTGTTTATAGCCCCGCCAACCACAGAGGCAATGTCGGGGCTGTCACCTCGTAAAGGTTTAGATATCCGAATAAGACCGTGCAACATATATAAAGATATTTGTTGCAAAGCTGCAATTGGTTTGAAAACCAAAGTCAAGTAATGCTTATATTGACGCATTTATTCAAAAGTGGTGCACAATAGTCAAACAGAAGACATTTAACAAATTATCGAATGTTTAAACAGAATTTCCTGTTGAAAATTAGTTACTCTTATCGCCAGCCTATGGTTTGTGTTCGATTTGCCCAGTTTCGCACAAATAATAACAATCTGGCCCTAAGGGGATAATTCCATCGGTGTTAAGTGTGAGAATTCAAAGAAATGAAAGATACAGTGCAAAATGCGATAGTGGTGATATTGGTGGGCGAATGTCATTGCCTTTTTATTTGTCGAATATTTAGCAAAACTCGTAAAAAAATGTTTACCAAAATATTACGTTAACATCCAAACACTTTGAAGTATGACCAACTCTTTTCTTCATTAAAGCAGAAGTCTCTGTCATGTTTTTGAAATGATTGATAGTATCAGAAATAACACGTAAACCTTGTTTAAAGAGTTTGATATGTACAGACAATCTTTCGTTCTATACTAATTGTTCAATAACATGTGAATGTATTTTGTTCAGTTTATGATTTTGTTCAGTGATACTATGTAAAATCCTCCATATCCCTCATGTTTGAACCTGGATGTTTGGAAGCATAAGGTATCTGTAGCAGAAGGAGGGAGCGAGATGAAGTGTGCAGGTGAAGACAGTTACAGAGATAGGCGGGTGCATGTTTATCTTACATCATTAGATAATGACTGATCTAAACATTTCTTGCCTTTATTTTAAACAAATTATTTGCGTTTTAGTTTGAGTTGCGAAACCGCTAGTGTCCCGACCTTTCAGCAATCGTTAAGCTGAAAAATTCAGGTATGACTAGATTACGGCCAGTCTTTGACTTGGAAATTGTTCGGCACATCGTTGCAATAAAGATGTTTTTATCTTAAAAAACAAACCCAAAGCCCATGCAGTCCTAACCTAGAGGCTAAATTGAGTTAAAACGGCTTTAAGTATGTTCCTTCTTTCTATTCTGAAATACCACCAACACTATGTTATCGTCCAGACGTCTATGAACTTCAGACCAGTGTTCTCATTGGGGGGGGGGGGGGGGGGGGGGGGGGGGCAGAATAGCCAAGTGTTCAGAGCATTGCGCTCGCCGGGTTCGACGAGCTGGGTTCGATTCCCGTTGGAGGGGATTTTCCCTATGGAGTTAACATCAGTGCTGACTCCACTCTCCCCAGAAGTTCTTCGGATGAGACTATAACCGAGGCCCGTGTGCGAACGCACCCAAAACACCTTGCGCACACGTTAAATCCTGTTCCGCTTTTCGTAAGAGTAAGTCATCGTGTGCCGGTGAGAACAGATGACAAGATTTACAACATTGCATACACACAGGAACTGGATGTAAAAAAAAAGCACACGAGTGCTTATTCCATTATCCTAGATATAAACGAATGAATGAATGAATAAATAAATAAATAAATAAATAAATAAATGAAATAACTTCAGGCACCCTAAAAGTTTCCATGAAATAACTTCAGACTTTCAGCAGCCTAAGGAGTTTTCATGAAATAACTACAGACCAGTGTTCTAAAGAGTTCATGAAATAACTTCAGACTTCCACCAGCCCAAAGAGTTTCCATGAAATAACTTCAGACTTTCAGCAGCCTAAAGAGTTCATGAAATAACTTCAGACTTTCAACAGCCCAAAGAGTTTTCATGAAATAACTTCAGACTTTCAACAGCCCAAAGAGTTTTCATGAAATAACTTCAGACTTTCAACAGCCTAAAGAGTTTTCATGAAATAACTTCAGACTTTCAACAGCCCAAAGAGTTTTCATGAAATAACTTCAGACTTTCAACAGCCCAAAGAGTTTCCATGGAATAACTTCAGACTTTCAACAGCCTAAAGAGTTTCCATGAAATAACTTCAGACTTCCAGCCTAAAGAGTTTTCATGGAATAACTTCAGACTTTCAACAGCCTAAAGAGTTTCCATGAAATAACTTCAGACTTTCAACAGCCTAAAGAGTTTCCATGAAATAACTTCAGACTTTCAGCAGCCTAAAGAGTTCATGAAATAACTTCAGACTTCCACCAGCCCAAAGAGTTTCCATGAAATAACTTCAGACTTTCAGCAGCCTAAAGAGTTCATGAAATAACTTCAGACTTTCAACAGCCCAAAGAGTTTTCATGAAATAACTTCAGACTTTCAACAGCCCAAAGAGTTTTCATGAAATAACTTCAGACTTTCAACAGCCTAAAGAGTTTTCATGAAATAACTTCAGACTTTCAACAGCCCAAAGAGTTTTCATGAAATAACTTCAGACTTTCAACAGCCCAAGAGTTTCCATGGAATAACTTCAGACTTTCAACAGCCTAAAGAGTTTCCATGAAATAACTTCAGACTTCCAGCCTAAAGAGTTTTCATGGAATAACTTCAGACTTTCAACAGCCTAAAGAGTTTCCATGGAATAACTTCAGACTTCCAGCCTAAAGAGTTTTCATGGAATAACTTCAGACTTTCAACAGCCTAAAGAGTTTCCATGGAATAACTTCAGACTTCCAGCCTAAAGAGTTTTCATGAAATAACTTCAGACCAGCGTTGGGAAGAGTATCAGTGAAACAATGTAACACCAGCGCTCAAAGCAATATTGATGAATCAGTTTTCTTTTTCAAAATATATTTTCGAAATTCTTTTAGATCAAGGATAACGAACAAGCATTCGCGTGCTTTTATTTTAGCATACAGTCCCAGTGCGCATGCCATTTTATAAATTTTAGTTATCCATTCCCACCGGCACACAGTGGCTTACTCTTTCCAAGGGTGGTACAGGTTTTAGCCCATGCACAAATGTTCTGAGTGCGTCAGTTTGGGGATGTGGTCAAAAGGATGATTTACTATCAAAATCGTTACTCAGCACACAGTTAAAATCACGAAGAACAGTTTTCTTATTACGTTGTTGTTGTGCGTTCCTTGGCTTAACACTTGGGGGGGTCAACCAGAATGTGCACTCTGACTCACTCATCCCTCCCACCTGGGAATCACTGTGAGATTGAAATTGCACACTGAATGAAAAGTTGTGTCTTATTCATTTTTTATTTTTATACCATTTTATGTCAGCAGATGTCCCTGAGTGAAATTCGGGCTGCTCTCCCCAGGGAGAGCGCGTCGCGCGCTACAAGTGCAGCGCCTACCCATTATAATTATTTTTTTCTTTTCCTGTCTGCAACTGTATTTGTTTCCCTATCAGAGTGGTTTTTTTTCTACAGAATTTTGCCAGGGACAACCCCCTTGTTGCTGTGGCTTCTTTTACGTGCGCAAAATAAAATGTAACACACGGGACCTCGGTTTATCATCTCATCGAAAGACTAGCGTCCAGACCACCACTCATGGTCTAATGGATGGGTGGGGGGGGGGGGGGGGGAGGTTTTTGGGTCCAAGCAGGATTTGAACCACCGCACACTCCGACCCGGACTTTTCGCTTTCTAGGCAGGCGCGTTACCACCTAGACCACCGATCCACCGACCACCGATCTGACTGTTTTCAAACACCTCGCCGTAAAGGCAGCCATACTCCAACTTCAGAGGAATTACTATCTTAATCCTACAGTTTGGAAAGAAAACCAGTTTTTTCTTCAATATGTTCAATGGGCGCATAAACACCAAGCAACGAATGTACATGTTTTTTCTTTACAGAAGTCATCAGAAGATTCTTTTACATTTTGCCAACATTTGTTGCATTGCATTGTCAACTTACTTCAATTCGAAAATAAGAACTTTTCCCCTATGCTGTGTTCAGTGTCTTCATTAGACATGATGTTCTTATTTGTTATCTGACCCCTTGATGTAAACCGTTACTTGTTACATCTGATTCTTGTTAACAAAGTAGTGATGCTGATGTAGTGTCTTTACAAAGCAGTCAATGTGTCGTTTTGCCCTCTGGCGTTTCAATACGGACACTTTGCAAAGTGTTGTTTTTTTAATAGAGAAAGTACAATCTTTTGAAAATTGAAAAAAATCCATAGATTTTATAATCAAACACTCTCTTTTGAAAATTGAAAACAATCCATAGATTTTATATCTAATTGCACTCTTTTGAAAATTGAAAATAAACGGTAGGTTTTATATCTATCTTACTCTTTTGAAAATTACAATCCGTAGATTTTGTATCTTATCGCACTCTTTTGAAAATTGAAAATAAACAGTAGGTTTTATATCTATCTCACTCTTTTGAAAATATCAATCCGTAGATTTTATATCTTATCGCACTCTTTTCAAAGTTGAAAAGAATCCATAGACTTTATATCACATCCTAATTTCTCACCTGTAGTCCAGACAAGTTGCCAAATTCATGACTCCTTTTGGGGGGAGGAAGGAAGGAAGTGAGGGGGTGGGTGGAGGTGGTAAAGGTGGGGGGTAGTCGATGGGTGGGGGTGGGGGTTCCAATCCAATCCAATGATGTTGCTTAGAGCCCCGCCGACCGCACAGGCCATATCGGGGCTGTCACCTCGTCAAATTTTAAAACACGTATTAAAAGTGTGCAAATATGTTCTGTTTAAAACGGGGTATAAAACCAACTCGACTGTCCTTGCTTGTATCAACGCCCTGGTCAACCATAAGGGTCAGCCAGGACGGCCACCGCGTCGTGGGAAAACCCGCATCGATAACACATAAAATGAGATAAAACCCAAACCAGATTCCTTAAAACGACCCTGTCCATACAGACCAACTATACCACCTTCACTCATTTCAGACGGAAAAATCCCGATTCTCCCAGGAAGTTAAAAATGGTGTCCGGTGGAACAACCCGAAAGAGGATCTTTAGGGAGTCTGCGGTAAAATGCTTGTGCCTAATATCCTGAACATCCGACACTCCAGGAGCAGATGCTTGATGGTTACCCACACATCACAAATCACGCACCATGGAGTTCCCTCCCCTTTCAGCAAATGAATGTGAGTGATATGAGAATGACCCGTGTGTATCCTGGTGAGCACTGTTGCCTCCCTTCGGTTTTTGACACACAGAGGGAAAACCTCTTTCAGGTTGGGACGGATCCGGAAAAGCTTGTTGTCTGTCTGAGCGTTCCGTTAATTCCATTCCTCCTGCCAGAGGGAGTGCACGTATTGTTCGCTTCTAGGTTTCAGATCTGTGAACGGCACCGTGGACCCGGAAACCTCCTGCTCCGTGGCACACCTGGCGAGTCGGTCAACCGTTTCGTTGCCCCGAATGCCCACGTGCCCCGGGATCCACACCAAAACCACATCACACTCGTCCCGTCTCAAGGAAGTATACAGCTCGTAGAACTCCTGAAGCATAGGGTGGTTTACGTTCCTGCAAGCGATAGCCTCCAGAGCAGAGAGCGAGTCCGCACAGACCAAGAAGTCTTTCCTTCCCGATCGCCGGATCAGTTGCAGGGACAAGACCAGAGCGCTCAGTTCGGCCGTGTACACCGAGGCATCCGAAGGCAGGTGCTCCGAAAGCGCCGACTCCTTGATGGCGGGACAATAGGCGGCGCAGGCCACCCCCTCCTCCGACTTGGACCGTCTGTGAAAACCCTGGTGTAGGACGGATAAGACATACAGAGTTCTCGGAAGAAGACCCCGTACACCGTGGAGCTGGTGACATCTTTCCTGTGAGCGGCAAGATAGAAACAGACAGCCGGGGTTTCCACCATCCACATAGACATCTTAAGGAACTTGGGAAGGTCGCAGATGACACCCAAATCAATACCCGCCTCCGGAGATGGGGAAGGATCCGAATGCCCAGAGGCGGGGTGGCAGAAGGCAACTTCTCAAACTTGGCCTGAAACCGGGGGTTGAGAACACAATCGTAATCCGGGTTGTTATACTCCGAATAGAGCTTCATGTAGTAATTGAGCGTCAGTCTCAGACGGCGGTTTTTCAGAGAGGGTTCTCCCGCTTCTGCGTACAGGCTGTACACCAGCGTCGTTCGGAAGGCTCCGAGACAGATCCGGAGCTCCTGGTGGTGGATAGGGTCCAGAGTTTTCGGGTAGGAAGGCCTCACCGAGCCGTGGACCTGACATCCGTAGTCCAGTATGGAGCGCACCAGCGCCCTGTAGACGTGCAGCAGTGTTCTCCTGTCCGCTCCCCAGTCAGTATGGGCGATCACCCGCAGGAGGTTCAGGGCTTTCTGACAGGATTTTCTCAGATGTTGGATGTGACATCTGAAATTCAGTCTTCGGTCGTACACAATCCCCAAGAACTTGGCCTCCGCCACCGCCGGGATGGTGGATTTTCCCAAGCGGATGACGGGATCCGGGAAGTGCTCTCTGGACTTGTTCGTGAAGTGAATGCACTTCGTTTTGGCGACCGAAAACTTGAACCCACTGTCCTCCGCCCATTCCTGAACCTTGTTCACACAGAGTTGTATCTGCCTTTAGACTCCTGCAAACGTACTGCCGTAGCGTACAAAGCAAAGTCGTCCACAAACAGGGAACACTCCACCCTCTGATGGACCGATTCGACGATGTCGTTGATCTTGACGCTGAAGAGAGCCGGGGAAAGATGCTCCCCTGAGGAACCCCCATCTCCTGATCGAAGATCTCCGAGAGCGTGGAGCCCACCCTCACCTGGAACCGTCTCTTGGCCAAAAAACTCTGCAGGAACAAGGGCAACCGACCCCGAAACCCCAAGTTCCGACATGATGCCGTACCTCCAGGCGGTGTCGTAAGCCTTCTCCAGGTCAAAGAAAACGGCCCACAACGTGCCGCCCGTTGACAAAGGCGTTCCGGACTGTCGTCTCGAGGCGGACCAGGTGGCCCACGGTGCAGCGATTCTTGCGGAAACCGCTTTGCTCCCTGGCCAGAAGACCCTTCGCCTCCAGATGCCACACCAGGCGGCTGTTAACCATTTTCTCCATCACCTTACAAACGCAGCTGGTGAGCGCGATCGGCTTGTAATTGCCGGGGTCCTTAAGGTCCTTGTTGGGTTTCGGAATAGGAACAACACAGGCCATCTGCCAAGACGGGGAAAAAATTCCTGTCATCCAGATCCGGTTATAGACCTTCAGGAGGGTCCGCAGGCAGACCTTCGGAAGATGCTTCAAAAGGCCATAATGGACCTCGTCCGGGCCCGCTGAAGTCTCGCTGCAAGACTGCAAGGCGCTCTTCAGCTCCGGGAAAGAAAACGGCAGGTTATAGACTTCGTCGTTGCGGGACGCAAAACTCAAAGGCACTTTCTCCCGACGCAGCTCCGTGTTCAAGAACGCCTGCGTTTTTGTTTCCGCCGACGAGTTTGCCCTCAAGTTGGCGGCCAGCAGATTAGCCACCGCGTCCCTGTCGGTGACTCAAGCGTCCCCCGAGCGCAAATGGTTGATCGACGTGGAGGCGCCCTGCCCCTTGATCTTCGCAATCACCCTCCAGACCTTCTTGCTGGAGGTCCTGCTGTTCAGCTTGGAGCAATAGTGCCTCCACGCCTCACGCCTGCTAGACTTGAAGACAAAGAAGGACTTGGCCTGCAGTTTCTGGTGGGCCGAGACCGCCGCCGGAGACGGTTGCTGCCTGAATAGATGCTGCACCTTTTTGCGTTCCTTCCGGACCGCCCTGCATTTCTCGTCGAACCAGGGCACCCTGGGTGTCTCCGGTCGACCGCTGGTGCTGGGAACCGACTGCCTCGCAGCCTGAACCACGCACGACGTCAGTGCCTCCGCCGGATCTTCCGCAGACAGGACAGCCTCCTCGTCCCTCCTGGAAACAATATCGGCCCTGAAGGCATCCCAGTTGGCCCTCCTGACGTCGAACCTCCGCCTACGGGATTCCTCTGCCGCCCCACTCCGCGCCAAGACCACTGGAAAATGGTCGCTGCCGTGCAGATCGTCACGCACTTCCCACCGAAAGTCCAAGACCAACAAGAGATCACAGACTGACAGATCCAGACACGACAGCGTACCGTTCACAGAGTGCAGATAGGTGGGAGCCTTGCCGTTGAGCACGCACAGGTCCTGCTCCAGAAACACCTCCTCAAGGAGGAGGCCCCTCGAGGATGATTTTTCGCTTCCCCAAAGGGGGGAATGCCCGTTGAAGTCCCCCAGCAACAGGAAGGGGGCAGGCAACTGCTGAACCAGCGACACCAAGTCTGCCTTCCTCACTGCCATCGACAGAGACAGGTAGATGCTTCACACCGTGACTGTCTCGTGCAGCGTGACCCTAGCAGCCACCGCCTGGAGAGGAGTGTCGAGGGCCACACGGCTGTACAGCAAGGAGTTCCCGATGAGCAAGCTCACACCGCCGGAGGTTCCACGCTCGGTGGGCTTGGCCTTTCGTGAATGGAGCAACAGCCAGACAAATTAAAATCCCTTTCTTCACTTAACTGCGTCTCCTGGAGTGCCACCACGGCCGGTCTCTGGTCTGGCAGAGAAGCTGCACCTGCTCCCTGTTGGGGCCCAGACCGCGAATATTCCACTGTAAAATGTCTGTCATAAAATGTGGTATCGCTGCTCTCGTCACTCCATCTCCGACATATCCTCAGAAAGCACGGAGATCCGACTTACTTCCAATCCCATCCAATCCAATCCAATCATGATGTTTATAGCCCCGCAAACCATACAGGCCATATCAGGGCTGTCACTTCCAATCCAATCCAATCATGATGTTTATAGCCCCGCCAACCATACAGGCCATATCAGGGCTGTCACTTCCAATCATGATGTTTATAGCCCCGCAAACCATACAGGCCATATCAGGGCTGTCACTTCCAATCCAATCCAATCATGATGTTTATAGCCCCGCAAACCACACAGGCCATAATCGGGGCGGGCTGTCACTTGGCAAAATTTTAAATATGAGATTCAACCTATGCAACTTTGTTTAGGTTAAAACAGAACCCGGGTCCTCAAAACCAAGATTGTTCGCAGTAACAAACTATGACATGTTGACTCACAACAAACGGAAAATATCCGATTCTCTCAGAAAGTTACCAAATATTGTCCGGTGGAAACTCGTCTTTAAAGATTCTGCGGTAAAATGCAGCACCCGATGGGTGTATCTGTATCATTCGGGGGCTGGGGGGGGGGGGGGGGGGTAAGGAATGTGGAGTTTCCTTGGAGCTTTAATAAAACACAAACTGTCCACCCGTTTTCCATGCTTTAGGTTCCCAATCCAATCCAATCGTGTTGTTTATAGCCCCGCCGACCACACAGGCCATATCGGGGCTGTCACCTCGTCAAACTTTTAAATGTCAGATCTTCACTCAGTCATGATTATCAGCAAACCAAGGAGGTCTCCCCTCTACCCCCCCCCTCCCCCCATGTTCAGTTGGGGAAGAAATACAACCACCATTACCCTGATCAGCATTACCCTGATGGACTGATCTGATAATTATCATACTCTCTCGCGTTTCAGTCCTGGTCTATGGAACTCTCTTCCTTATAAGATCAGACACAGCATCAACCCAATCCAATCGTGTTGTTTTTGCCCTGCCGACCACACAGGCCATATCGGGGCTGTCACCTCGTAAAATTTAAATCTCAGAATAAAACTGTGCAACTAACACCCTGACCAGCCAGGCCAACCCAATCCAATTCAATCTTTCTGTTTATAGCCCTGCCGACTACAGAGGCCACATCAGGGCTGTCACACCGTAAGACTTTAGATTTCAGATTAAAATCGTGTAACTCTATACAGATTAAAACGGGGTATAAAACCAGCTTGACTGTCCTTGCTTGTATCGACACCCGGTCAACCGTAAAGGTCAAGGAATGCTTACATGCCCTAGACTCCACACAAGAATAATTTCAGTCCCTTTTCCTTTCAAATATGTCCAGCACACATTGTGAAATTCCAAGAGTCAAGGATGATTGATATTAGTTTGTAAATTCTGTAGTCTGCCGAAGCAATCCTGCCAGCGCACACAGTTTCTCCTGGAGCCTCTCCCAGCTGAGCCATGTCTGAAGCCTGAGAGTGTTGAAAGAAGTGCAGGACTGCAGGAGAGGTGAAAGAGGGTTGTGGGCCTGTGCCTACAGGGCCCTGGTCAGTCAGTGTGGGGTATGTTCAGGCATGGAGATGGGAGAGGAGCTGGCCGCGTCCTGTCTGCGATCTGAAGAGGGTGACTTGACCACTGTAGCTAGGTCCAGACTTGACTTCACTTGACTTGAAGACTGCCGTCCTTTCCATCTTCTGGCTTGATGTCTAGGTAGTGGGGTCAAGCTGCCTTCCTTCAACAAGTCGTCCTCCTCTTCCTCGTCCCCCATACCACAGAGGGAGAGGATCCATTGTAGCACTGCCACACTGTCTCTGGCTGGGGAGAATTAATTAACCTGTTCTTCTGCTCTCCCCTGGTGCCTGGAGACTGTGCAGGATGGACTTGCAGTCAGTCAGTCAGTCAGTCAGTCAGTCAGTCAGTCAGCCAGTCAGCCAGTCAGGAACACTGTACTGTGCTGGAAGCTCCTGTGTCTTTGTTTCATGCTGACAGTGAGGGCTGGGTGCAGGCAGCAGAGCACAGGCAGACTGCTGATGCCTGGTGCTGTCCTTAGGGAATCGGATGATGTACGCCTCCCTCCTCTCTTCTTCATTGCTTCTTCTGCAGATCCATCTCTGTATGATCTTCCCTGGGTATGGATGATGATGATGATGATGATGATGATGATGATGATGATGATGATGATGATGGTGGTGGTGGTAGTGGTGGTGGTGGTGGTGGTGGTGGTGATGATGATGATGATGATGATGATGATGATGATGATGATGATGATGATGATGATGATGATAATGGTGGTGGTGGTGGTGGTGATGAAGATGATGATGATGTCGATAATGACGATGATGATGTCAATGATAACGGCGATGATGATGATGATGATGATGATGATGATGATGATGATGATGATGATGACGGCGATAATGATGATGATGATAACGACGACGATGATAATGTCGACGTCGCGACGATAACGGTGATGATGATGATGATGATGTCAATGATAACGGCGATAATGATGATGATGTCGTTGATAACGGCGATGATGATGATGATGGCAATGATGTCGATGATGATGATGATCATGATGATGATGATGATGATGGCGGCGGCGATAATGATGATGATGGAGATGCCGATGATAACGGCGATGATGATGATGATGATAAAGATGTCGATGATAACG
>CM060340.1:1473607-1486107 GCA_030674155.1 Stramonita haemastoma | reverse complement strand
TAAAAATGCACTCGTTCAAAAGACAAAATCAGAAGTCACAATAAAAACATTTTGACTATGGAAGAAAAGAAAAGTGTTAATAGGTAAGGAGCAAACAAGAGAACAAGATGAAATAAACAACTGAAAACATCAATCCACCACCATCTGTCAAAAGAGAGAGAGAGAGAAAGAGAGAGAGCCCACCCAGCACACCACTAGACAGCACACCACAACACACCCCAGCAAAGTACAACAAGCACACCCCATCCCACCCACCACAGCAAAGCACCCCACACCTCCACACAAATGAATTTCCTACCTTTTTTCTGGGCAGTTTGCTGCCCTGACCAGGTCAAACAGCAGGTCAGTCCATTGTGTTGCTGATCCGCTGACCTGCAGAGAACTGGCCGCTAATCCATCCAGACATCATTATTCTCGGCACCCTGGAACATGTTCAGAACACATCGTTACTCACAGGCACCGTACTAACATCAGTGCTGACTCCACTCTCCCCAAAAGTCTTTCGGATGAGACTATAAACCGAGGTCCCGTGTGTGAACGCACGCAGAACATCTTGCGCACACGTTTAAAACCCGCTCCGCTTTTCAGAAGAGTAGGCCATTGTGTGCCGGTGGGAAAGGATGACAACATTTGCAAAATTAAATACATATACGGGGACTGGATGTAAAAAAGCACATAAGTGCTTATTCCATTATCCTTGAAATAAAGGAATAAAAAATACTGATGAATGGGATTTATGCAGAAGACTATGAAGTTGCATTCTAGGCTCTAGAGCACTCTAAGCTCTAGAGTGCAAAGCCTTGGTAAGTTAGTATGGAGGGCATGCTGTTACCCGTGCAGCAGACCCCTCCCTCTCCACGTCGCTGGAATGGTCCATTGGAAAGTTGCCAATACGAATTGTTTTAGTGCCGTCGCAGGGTCCGCCAGGGTTGCACACAACATTACAGTTGAGCATTTCATCCGAAAGACTAACACCCAAACCATCCTACAAAGTTTAGAGGAGAGACGAAATTTCGAGATCAAACAGGAATTCAAACCACAATTAAAAAAAATAACCCTTTTTAAGCAGTTGTAGTACCTGTAGACACCGGATCTACTCATAGGAAATCCCCCAAGGGATACATGACTTTTTCCAAGAGTTCTAGCTGAGTAACAGTGCAGAAGACTGTCCTCTGTCCCAATCCACGCTCATCACACACACCTTGTGGCCTTTTCCTGGGTCCTCTCTTTGAGACACAGCAGGATGACGGAATGCCATCTCTCATCTTCACCTGGCTGGTAAAGGTAAAGGAAGGATGAAGTGGACACCCCTCCTGTATCAAGAAAACATGAAAAAGAAAACCAGTACATCAACCATCCCCAAGAAATCTCCTCAAAGCACACGCTAATATCTAATTTTCCCCTCCCTACACACTTTTGCTGCCCCATTCCATTGTCTAACTTTGATCTGAACTGATTTAAATTAAATGATTACGGGGGGGGGGGGGGGGGGGGGGGGGGTAGTGTTGGATCGTAATCTGACGGTCAGGTTATACGTTACAGCTACAATGGAGACACCGTACCCATTTCGGGAAATTTTACCCTGCAGCTTACATTGCTATAGAAACCACTCCCCCAAAAGTCCCTCAGATGAGACTATGAATCGAGGCTCCATGCGCGAAAGCACGCAGAACATCTTTCACAAACATTAAAACCCCGTTCTGCTTTTCTGAGAATAGACCAATGAGTCTGCCAGGAAGGGATGGCAAAATTGAACAACACATGCAGACCCGTGTGGTTTTTAGACTTGATCGACTAAGATGCAAGATTTGTTTAGCGCCAACTGTACAGATATTGTAGTTTAGCGAACTGCATCGATTAGTACAACGGAAATCGTTATACTTGTTTAGCCAAGGAAGGCACCTAGAGAGGCTCAAAATTGTTGCCCTCGTGAGCTAGGCCTAGTAGTTTTACATGCATGCATACACGCACGTGCTCGTACGCACGCGTACACACACACACACATACACACCCACACACACAAACATACATTTTTGCAACTACAACATTCTAAAATAAAAATAACATGAAATATCACTTACTTTTGTTAACTTTTGCATTGTATCCAGTACTCAAAGGAGCTAAAGAAATATTCAAATCCTCGGCATCCATGTTGGCTTCACAAAAACAATAACATGAACTGACAAAAATGTTGTCCAACCGGTTGTGGGGTGGTGTGGGGACTACAGGTCAGATATCATGAAACGGCAGCAGCATTTTCACGTGCACAGCTCTCTCTCTCTCTCTCTCTCTCTCTCTCTCTCTCTCTCTCTCTCTCTCTCTCTCTCTCTCTCTCTCCTCTCTCTCTCTCTCTCTCTCTGTCTCTCTCTGTCTCTCTCTCTCTCATCATATTTTCATGTTTGCTCTTTAATTTTTGCGCCTTTTTTGTTTTTGTTTTTTTTGTTTTTTTGTTTTGTTTTGTTTTTGTTTTGTTTATTTTTTTGTTTTGTTTTGTTTTTGTTTTATTATTCAAATCAAAATCATCATTGATTCTTACTTCATATTTTGTTTCTGAATGAGTGTCTTTTTATAACATTACCTTAATATTGTATCTCTGTCGTATTCCTTACCTGTTGTTGTTGTTCTTTCCCCCCTTCTATCAAAATCTTATGTTTTATGGGACTTATTTTGATGATAGATGGTGGTGGATTGATGTTTTTAGTCATTTAACCTCATCAAATTCTCATGTTTACTCTTTAATTATTGCGCCCTTTCTTTGTTTTGTTTTGTTTTTGTTTGTTCTTTGTTTTTCTTGCTTTTTTATTATTATTTTTTTTATTTTTTTTTTATTCAACTCAAAATCATCATTGATTCTTACTTCTCATTTTCGTTTCTGAATCAGTGACTTTTATAACATTACCTTAATATTGTATCTCTGTGTTAATTCTTGCCTGTTGTTTGATGCTTGGCATGGTTCATTACTTTGGTATTTGGATCATTATAATTGTTGATTTTATTTATATTTTTATTGGCAGTATCTCTCCCCCCCCCCTCCAATATTAGTTAAAAAAAGTTTCCCCCCGTTTATCCAAATGTATGATTTATATCACATGTATAACTTTTGATAGATGGTGGTGGATTGATGTTTCCAGTTGTTTATTTCATCTTGTTCTCTTGTTTGCTCTTTACCTATTAACACTTTTCTGTTCTTCCATAATCAAAATCTTTTTATTGTGACTTCTGATTTTGTCTTCTGATCGAGTGCATTGTTATTACCTTATTATATATAGTGTCCTTGTTCTTGTGTGTTGCTTGGTACTGCGTAAAATTTTATTGTTTAGTATCTTTTCATCTTGATGTATCCCTGAAAAAGGCGGGGACTGGATGTAAAAAAGCACACGAGTGCTTATCTATTATCCTCGAATAAAATACTTTGCCTTGCCTTGCCTTGCCTTGCCTTGCCTTGCCTTGCCTTGTCTCTCTCTCTCTCTCTCTCTCTCTCTCTCTCTCTCTCTCTCTCTCTCTCTCTCTCTCTCTCTCTCTCTCTCTCTCTCTCTCTCTCTTCTCTCTCTCTCTCTGGGGGACGGATAGCCTAGTGGTCAGAACATTGCGTTGTTCCGCTTTTCGTAAGAGTAGGCCATCGTGTGCCGGTGGGAACACATGACATTTACAAAAATACATACTCACGGGGACTGGATGTAAAAAAGCACCTGAGTGCTTATTCCATTATCCTCGATATAAAAGAATAAATCAAATCAAATCTCTCTCTTCAGTAGTAGTAGTAGTAGTAGTAGTAGTAGTAGTAGTAGTAGTAGTAGTAGTAGTAGTAGTAGCAGCAGCAGCAGAAGAAGAAGAAATAGTAGTAGTAGTAGTAGTAGTAGTAGTAGTAGTAGTAGTAGTAGTAGTAGTAGTAGTAGTAGTAGTAGTAGTAGTAGTAGTAGTCTTTGAATTGACGTCCATGCAGATTATGTGATTTGTTCGACGAACATGCAAACAAACAAACAAAACAAACAAACAAACAAACAAACAAACAAGTGCATAATTATAGTAACTACATATTAACAAGCAAGACCGGTGCTCTGAGTCCTAGTCTTCAGAGGAGACAGTAAACAGGAATTGCGTTGTGCAAGACAGGTTTAGGGCAGGCAGGTATAAGACAATGATAACAAGAAAGATATCGATAGAATGATAACAAGAAAGTTGTCCTGGAAAAAAATCTATAAGAAAAAACCCACCCCCACATGGTGAAAGTTATACAAATGCAAATAGGGTTGGTTTTTTTTTGGAAAGAGATGGGTAAGACTGTTTCTCGTGACGATGTCACCTTTCTCTGTGAGAGCAAATACAATTTGATGCAGAGCATTTACCTGTGACTGAAAGGGGATAGAATAGAATAGAATAGAATAGAATAGAATAGAATAGAATAGAATAGAATAGAACAGAATAGAACAGAATAGAACAGAATAGAATAGAATAGAATAGAATAGAATAGAACAGAATAGAACAGAATAGAATAGAATAGAATAGAATAGAACAGAATAGAATAGAATAGAACAGAATAGAACAGAACAGAATAGAACAGAATAGAACAGAACAGAATAGAATAGAACAGAACAGAACAGAATAGAATAGAATAGAACAGAATAGAATAGAATAGAATAGAATAGAATAGAATAGAATAGAATAGAATAGAATAGAATAGAATAGAACAGAACAGAATAGAATAGAATAGAATGCAATATTTATTTTTTATTTCTTAAAATTTTATTTTATTCCTTATATCGAGGATAATGGAATAAGCACTCATGTGCTTTTTTACATCCAGTCCCCGTGTGAATGCAGTTTTTTGTAAATCGTGTCATCTCTTCCCACCGGCACACGATGGCCTACTCTTATGAAAAGCGAACAGGATTTAATGTGTGCGCAAGATGTCCTGCGTGTGTTTCGCGCACGGGGCCTCGGTTTATAGTCTCATCCGAAGGACTTTTGGGGAGGGTGGAGTTAGCACTGATTTTAACTCCAGAGGTAAAATCCCCTCGACCGGGAATCGAACCCGGGTCGCCAAATTGCGAGCGCAATGTTCTGACCACTAGGCTATCTAATAGAATACAATAGGATAGAATAGAATAGAGCAGACGAGAATAGAATAGACGAGAATAGATTAAAATAGATTAGAATACGATACAATACAGTTAAATGCAACACAATACAATAATGATAATACAATACAACAGAACACAACACAATTCAACGCAAGACAATGCAATACAGTACAACACAACACAGCACAATACAATCTAACACAACAAAGTACAACGCACTACACACCACAGCACACCATTCCACTCCGCACCCCGCCCTACCCCACCCCACCCCACCCCACCCCACCACACCTCACCACACCACACCACACCCCACCACAACACCCCACCCCACCACACCACACCCCACCAAACCAAACCCCACCCCCCACCCCCACCACATTATACTAAAACCCAACGCAATACTTTTTTGTTGACAGCAAAAAAACCAACCCCAAAACCCCCTGAAGAAAAGACAAACAAAATGGCCGTCAGCGGAGAAACCCACCCAAGCAGAACTTGCGTAACGCAGCGAAGAGTGACAGCATGGTGTCACGCTATGCCGTGCTTCACCCTGTGTGTGGTGGTGACGTGCGTTGTGGTGGTTGTGACCCTGTACACAATGCCCGTGACGCCACTGTCTGCCTCCGTGTTTGGGAGGAGGCTTGTTCCTACCTCCCTTAGTGTGTCAGGTATGGTTTGTAATGTGTGTGTGTGTGTGTGTGTGTGTGTGTGTGTGTGTGTGTGTGTGTGGTGTGTGTGTGCGTGTGCGTGTGTGCGTGTCTTTGTGTGTGTGTGTGTGTGTTTATCAAAAAAATATTCTTTTATTTAGAGGATAACAGAATAAGCATTCATGTGCTTTTGTTTACATCCAGTCCCCGTGTGTATGCAGTTTTGTCAATATTGTCATCCGTTCCAACCGACACACAATGGTCTACTCTTCCAAAAAGCGGAACAGGATTTAATGTGTGCGCAAATTGTTCTGCGTGCGTTCGCACATGGGGCTCGAATTATAGTCTCATCCGAAGGACTTTTGGGGAGAGTGGAGTCAGCACTGACGTTAACTCCAGGAGAAAAATCTCCTCGACAGGAATCGAACCCAAGTCGTCAAATTGCCAGCGCAATGTTCTGACCACTAGGCTATCCGTCCCGTGTGTGTGTGTGTGTGTGTGTGTGTGTGTGTGTGTGTGTGTGTGTGTGTGTGTGTGTGTGTGTGTGTGTGTGTGTGTGTGTGTGTGTGTGTGTGTGTGTGCGCGCGCGCGTGTGCGTGTGTTTATTTATTTATTTATTTGTTTATTTATTCATTTATTTATTTATTTATTTATTTATTCATTTATTATTTTATATCGAGGATGACAGAATAAGGACTCTGTGCTTTTTTACATTGAGTCCTCATGTGTATGCAGTTTTGTAAATTTCGACCCAGCAAAGATCATGAACAGTACCCTTGGACTGGATGCCGTGAATCATTGAATGAATTTCAAAGACAATGTCGTGTCTAATTCTGTTGTTACCACTTTAAGAGTGTAAAAAAGATATATAATCACCATATCGTAACAAACCGTACACAGAATGAATATATATATATATATATATATATATATATATATATATAGATATAGATATAGATATAGATATATATATATATATTGTGTGTGTGTATGTATGTATGTATGTATGTATGTATGTATGTATGTATGTATGTATGTATGTATGTATGTATGTATGTATGTATGTATGTATGTATGTATGTATTCAAAAGCCTTTAAAGATAGCATAAAGTTCTGAGCTGAATATGGAAAACCCCCTTACCAAGATGAAAGGAGTCATGGATCTTTAATTATTGAAGAACAAGGCCAGTTCCGGCATTGGCCACTTCTGACACAGAGCGAGGTGTATGTATGTCATGTTTTAAACAAGAGGAACGAATTATAGGAGTGTACAATCATGTTACCGCATTCAGTGTTGTTACCAGTTGGATGGGTGACCGTTTACGCACCTTGGTTTCAGTATAGTCTAACAGTTCACCCAGCTGTCAATAGGTACCTGCCCTCCTTAGGGTCAGGGAAGGTAAAGCAGCGAGGGAAAGAAGATGGGCGCCGCCCTCAATATGCTGGCCCCTAGAGAAGCTGAGGTCTCCGACGCGTCGCTCCACTACGACCACACAGGTTATGGGACACCTTTACCTTTACATGTTACTGATTCTAAGTCATACCCGTATTGACAACATGCACTAATAATGCCAATACAACAATGACAAGCATGATGACAGATGACAACAACAGACATGACGATATGTTTGATAATACAATAACGATGACCATGTTTTTAATGGCGATTGATGAGGAAGTTTCGACGATGACGACAACGATAACGATGATGACTGATGTCAATAAAGTCTCTGACAATATCGACATCGACAACGATGATGACATACAAAGACGACTACGACAGAAATGCTGATAACTACAGCGACAATGATCACCAACATGTCATCATCTAAAACGGTGGTCTGTGGATCGGTGGTCTAGGTGGTCACGCGCCTTGCCTAGAAAGCAAAAAGTCCGGGTCGGAGTGTGCGGGGTTCGTACCCCGTTTGGACCCAAAACTTTTTCCCCATCCATTAGACCCTGAGTGGTGGTCTGGGCGCTAGTCTTTCGGATGAGACGATAAACCGAGGTCCCGTGTGTTACACATCACTATTTAGCGCACGTAAAAGAACCCACGGCAACAAGGGGGTTGTCCCTGGCAAAATTCTGTAGAAAAAAGCCACTCTGATAGGGAAACAAATACACTTGCATGCAGGAAAAAGAAAAAAAATGGGTGGGCGCTGCACGTGTGGCGACGCGCTCTCCCGAGGAGAGCAGCCCGAATTTCACGCAGATAAATCTGCTGTGACATAAAGTGGTACAAAATACAAAAAATACAAAACTGTGTTATCAACAACGACAGGTGTGTCTACATCCACCCCAGAAATCCCAGCCAGTTTTCCTCAAAGAATTCATGGAACATTCCTACCATCACATCAACCACAGCCACGAACTCAGCAAGAATCAGAACCAGCGAGAAAAACAAAGTTCCCAACCACCACCACCACCACCACCACCACCACCACAACAACAACAACAACCACCATCCCCACCCCCACTAACACCACCACCGAAACCAACACCACCCCCTTTCTTCCCTGTCGGTGGAACGTCAGTGATATCCCCCAACCAAAACGTGTCCAGGCGTTTTTAGACTGCAGTCAAAAAAACCAACTCCCCGCCATCCTTTTCGAGGAGGTTCTCTCCACCACACCCACCCGGTGACGACACTCACCGATACGTCATGTCTGAAACGCGTCATAAAGACCCGCTGCTATGACGTCAAGACAGTGGTGCCGCGCTTGGCGCATTACGTATGGTACGGGGAGGAGGGAGCGGAGATGCCTCTGCACTTCTTTGTGGGGGTGTTGAGCGTTGTGAGGTTTCTGCGGCCCTGCCTCGTTCTCTTTCACGGGGACGGGGTGCCCCGAGGCCTGTACTGGCAGGCTCTGCTGCAGCTGGTGCCCAACATTCTCTTCCTGCCTCGCCCCAGGCCAAGGGAAATCTTCGGGAACCCCATCCATCTTCTGGAACACAGCGCTGATGTGACCAGACTGCGTGTGCTGTTAGGTGAGGGGAGAGAGAGAGGTAGGGGAGGGGGTCAGAGAGGGGGAATTGGGGAGAGAGAGGGGTTAGGGGAGGGAGGGAGAGAGAGGGAAAAGGGGAGGGAGAGAGGGGGAAGGGGGAGGGAGAGGGGGAGGAGAGGAAGAGAGAGGGGGGGAAGGGGGAGGGAGAGGGAAGGAGGAGAGGGAGGGAGGAGGGAGGGAGGGAGAGAGAGAGGGAAGGAGGGAGAGGGAGAGAGAGAGAGGGGAGGGGGTAGAGAGAGGGAGGGAGGGAGGGAGGGAGAGAGAGAGAGAGAGAGAGAGAGGAGAGAGGAGAGGAGAGAGAGAGAGAGTTTGTTTTATTTTATATTTGTTCTTTTATATAGTGGGTAACGGAATAAGCACTCGTGTGCTTTTCTACATCCAGTCCCTGTGTGTATCTCGCGCACACGTCAAATCCTGTTCCGCTTTTTGTAAGAGTAGGCCATCGTGTGCCGGTGGGAACAGATGACAAGATTTACAAAACTGCATGCACACGGGGACTAGATGTAACAAAAAGCACACGAGTGCTTCTTCCATTATCTATGACATAAAATAATAATATTAAAAAATAAAACACACACACAGGCCCGTGTACGCGCGCGCGTGCGCGCGCGCACGCACGCACACACACACACACACACACACACACACACACAACGCACCCCCCCCCCCGACACTCTCTCTCTCTCTCTCTCTCTCTCTCTCTCTCTCTCTCTCTTCTCTCTCTCTCTCTCTCTCTCTCCTAACCCGGGTTCGATTCCGGTCGAGGAGATTTTTCTCCTGGAGTTAACATCAGTGTTGACTCCACTGTCCCCCAAAGTCCTTCGGATGAGACTTTAAACCGAGGCCCCGTGTGCGAACGCACGCAGAACATCTTGCGCACACGTTAAATCCTGTTCCGCTTTTCGTAAGAGTAGGCCATCGTGTGCCGGTGGGAACAGATGACATTTACAAAACTGCATACACACGGGGACTAAATGTAAAAAAGCACAAGAGTGCTTATTCCATTATCCTCGATATGAAAGAATAAATCAAATCAAACCAAATCTCCTCTTGATTAAACTGAAGTAACAATATTTCCGGAAAGGCGGAAAAAAAGGGAGCTAATTAGGATATAAAGAAAGGTAAGGGGAGGGGGAAGGGGGAGGAGTAAAGGCAGAAAGTGACGACAGCAAGACCAATAGGAACGAAACATGTATAGGCTACACTCCTGCATTAGCTTGCCGGTCATGTAGTATTTTCTATAGAGGGCCAGTCGGAAACATTTTGGTTGATGTTCACAGATTTGTTAAAGTTTGAAAAATGCATTGTGCACTTTATTTTGGGATTGAGGACATAGATCAATACCAGATAGTCAGGAGAAAGTTGGAAATGATCATCCAAAGGGATTGCTTGTGTTTGTACAGTGTTGACTCGCGCATGCATGGGTTACACTATTTGCTGGAGAAAAGTTCAAACCTACCGAATTTCTGCAAAATCACACGAGTTTTGTTGGAGTCAGAGGCTGGTGGTTTTTATTTTTTATTTTTTATTATTTTTTTTACAAAAAGTTTTTATTTCTGTGGATGTCTTAGTATGTGTGGTATGACTATAAGAATTGTATAAAAGAAAAACAGACGGAAAAGAGCCAAAATCTAAAGCAGTAATGTAGCCAAACACAACTGTGTGAGTGTGTGTGTGGGGGGGGGGGGAGGGGGGCGGGGTTGTACAAGAACCCATACCTCTTCACAGACCTGCAAAAGCCAGTGTTCAGGTGCAGACGTCATGTGATGATGTCAGAACATATCTGACACATTAAGCAAAGAGCAAGCAATACATGATGAATTTAACAGACAAAAAATGTATAGATAAATACAGAGAGAAGCTGCATACGTTGTAATTCGCAAACTGCTCCTGTTTTGTTTGTTTGTCGTTACTGTTGCAGTTGTTGGTGGTCGTCGTGTGGTTAGTAGTGTTGGTGGTTAATTGCAGTGATGCTGGAATCTGATATTATAAAAAAGATATCAGTTTAAAAAATGTTACTATAGCACAAAACGTGCTGCTGCTGACAAAGTTAGTTTCAAATTCTACAAAAAGTTGAACGGTTGTGGACAAAGAAGAAAAAACCCAGTAGATATTTCTTCATATGCTTAGGAATAACTAACAATTTTCTCCTCTGAAGTTAGAATATGGCTGCCTATACGGCGAGGCAATCGAAAACAGTCATACACGCAAACTTCTCATCGCGGTGTAGTTCCTATCTCACAGTGATTCCCAGGTGGGATGAGTGAGTTAGAGTGCACATTTTGTGTGACCCCCAGATGTGAAGTTGGAGACGGCACAACAACACATCTGAAAAGGTAAAGGTGTCTCATAACCCATGTGGTCGTAGTGAAGCGAGGCATCAGAGACCTCAGCTTCTCTAGGGGCCAGCATATTAAGGGCAACACCCATCTCCTCTACCTCGCTGCTTTACCTTCCCTGACCCTAAAGAGGGCAGGTACCTATTTACAGCTGGGTTAACTGGAGGAACTGTAATGAAGCCAAGGCGTGCGAACGGTCACCCATCCAACTGGTAACCACGCTCGACGCTGATTACAACACTAGAAAATTAAAAAAAACATAAAACAACCGTACACTAACCTCTTTCAGAGTACGGGGGCGTGTACATCGACACTGACCAGTACCTGTTGCGGTCAGTGGGGGAGCTGCTTCACCATCCAGTGACCATCGGCACAGAGAAGGTCGGGGAGAGCTGCGGCAATGGTCTGCTCTTCAGCCAGCCGGGGCCCCCTTCCTGCGCCTTTGGATAGACAGGTAGTCCGCTCTGGCTGTCTGTCTGTCTGTCTGTCTGCCTGTCTGTCTGTCTGTCTGTCTCTTTGTACCATTGTCTGTCTCTCTTTCCAGGCAGCAGTGTGCATGCTGGGTATGCTTATATCGATTATGCATAACTTATACTCCGGGGATAGCTGACGTGAATAACTGACAAAGTTTGAGATTACTTTCATTTTATTCATTTTATACCAATTTGTGTCACAGCAGATTTCTCTGCGTGAAATTTGCGTTGCCTTTCCTGGGAAGAGCGCGTCGTCACAAGTGCAGCGCCTACCCATTTTTGTTCTGTCTGCAACTGTATTTGTTTCCCTATCATAGTGGCCTTTTTTATACAGAATTTTGCCAGGGACAACCCTCTTGTTGCCGTGGGTTCTTTTACATGCGCTAGATAATTTTCCGTAACACACGGAACCTCGGTGTATCGTCTCATCCAAAAGACTAGCACCCAGACCACCACCCATGGTCTAATGGATGGGGGAAAAGTTTGGGCCTAAACGGGAATGAAACCACCGCACACTCCGACCCGGACCTTTCGCTTTCTGTACAGGCACGTTACCTCTAGACCACCACCGATCCACCAAGGCTAACTCCCTTTCCCGTAGGTATTCGTTTCATCTCATTCATTTTTTTCTCTCCTGAACCGTCCACGGGACGGATAGCCTAGTGGTCAGAACACTGCGCTGGCAATTTGACAACCCGGGTTCGAGTCCCGTTCGATGGGATTTTTCTCCAGGAGTTAACATCAGTGCTGACTCCACTCTCCCTAAAAGTCCTTCGGATGAGACTTTAAACCGAGGCCCCGTGTGCGAACGCACGCAGAGCATCTTGCGCACACGTTAAATCCTGTTCCGCTTTTCGTAAAAGTAGACCATCGCTGTGTCGGTGGGAAGAGATGACATTTACAATACTGCATACACACGGGGACTGGATGTAAACAAGCACAAGAGTGCTTA
>CM060340.1:1456107-1461107 GCA_030674155.1 Stramonita haemastoma | reverse complement strand
CTTTGACACCTCACTTCCTCTTCCTGCACGTGTCACTTCCTTTTCCTGTCTAAAGCTCAACTTTTGACAAGCCCCGTCTACAGTGAAGGCTGTTACATTTTTTTTGTTTTTTTTTTTACTAAAAGATGTTTAAGGAAAAGGGGTGCTAGGAAGAAAAGAAAAATAATTATCGACAAATATCTAATGATAGGAAGAAAAAGCCCTGAAGAATAAATATCAGAAAAAAGAAGAAACATGTAGAAGAAATTAGATTACACCTACTCATAAAGAAACACCAAAGGTTTATTATCTTTCATTATCCTTTGTGTGAATATTTTGCTTGCTTTTCATATGTATGCAAAAAACCGCATTTCATGCATGATATACAACAATGTACAACATGAGAAAACTGAATAAAAATGGTTAAAAAAAAAAAAGAAACACCGAAGGAAAGACAAGCACCCCTACAAAAAGCAAAACAAAAACAATACCAAAGCGAAACAAACAATTACAAAATATCGTAGTACTTTAGATGAAGAATAATGGTGATAAAAAAAGAAACAAAATGGCCACAGAGAGAGATCGACAGAAGACAATACAGATTATAGGCAAAGAGGGGATGGATGAATAAGTTTTGGATCGGTGGTCTAGGTGGTAACGCGCCTTGCCTAGAAAGCAAAAAGTCCGGGTCGGAGTGTGCGCTGGTTCGTACCCTGTTTGGGCCCAAAACTGTCCCCCCATCCATTAGACCCTGAATGGTGGTCTGGGCGCTAGTCTCTCGGATGAGACGATAAACCGAGGTCCCGTGCGTTACACATCACTATTTAGCGCACGTAAAAGAACCCACGGCAACAAGGGGGTTGACCCTGGCCAAAAAATCTGTAGAAAAAAGCCACCCTGATAGGGAAACATACAGTTGCATGCACGAAAAAGAAAAAAAACAATAGGGTAGGCGCTACACTTGTGGCGACGCGCTCTCCCCGGGGGGAGCAACCCGAATTTCACGCAGAGAAATCTGCTGTGACATAAAGTGGTACAAAATACAAAAAATACACTAATGGGATGCACTCAAAGTCTTTTATCTTTCCAATATAACTCGCATGCAGTGTTGTGGTTTGTTTGTTTAGTCTACATTACTGTTATATATTCCTGTGGTTGAATATCACGTCATGCTGTATTTACAAGGCAATGCGGATGGGGAGGGGGAGGGAGGGGGGAGTTATGACGGAAGGGGAAAAGGTTTGATATTATCATCATTACTTAACGCAATAAAATCAACACCATCATCACTCTCATCGTCATTATCATCATACTCATCATCTTCGATTCTACTATTACTACTCCTTCAACTACTATTAATATATCATAGGCATTAATTATATCATTGCTACTTCTACGATTGAAAATTGATTCAATGGGCTTGGATAAAAAGAACACCATTACGCATCTCCATTAATGGCTATTATTGTATCCTTTATCTTTGTACAGCACGTGCACAGCCGGCGTGCAACATGACGCAGGCCTCTAACTGTGTCAAGGACATGGAGAAGGCCATTGCTCGGGTCATGGAGACTGCTGTCGGGGTGGCCAGGACGGAATCGCTACAGGAGCTGTGTCTGTAAGTCTGCTAAGTTCTGAAGACCCTTGCTGTTGATCACTCTCTGGTCCAGGGACCACCAAAAAGAGCTAAAAGGTTCTTAACATGTTCCACTTTTCGTCAGCATCGGCCATCGTGTGCTGGTGTGAACAAATGACAAAAATTACAAAGCTGCATGCACACAGAGACTGAATGCCAAAAAAAGCGCATGAATGCTTATTCCATTTTACTCAAAGTGAAAGAATAAGATAATTTTTTTAAAAAGGTATTGGTAAAGGTAAAGGTGTCCCATAGCCTATGTGGTCGTAGAGGAGGAGGCATCAGAGACCTCAGCTTCTCTAGGGGTCAGCATATTGAGGACGGCGCCCATCTCCTCTCCCTCGCTGCTTTACAGTCCCTGACTCTAAAGAGGGCAGGTGCCCATTTACAGCTGGGTGAACTGAGGGACTGTGCTGAAGCCAAGGCGCGCAAACGGTCACCCATCCAATTGGTAACCACGCTCGATGCTGCTTCACATTGGCTTGGGGGAAAGCGAGTGCTCTGAATGCCTTTACCTTTATAGGGTCAAGTGCATGAAGATAATCATACGTCAGGCAAACGTCTGATCCAGTGTGTGTACCAATTATCTCAAGTCAAGTCAAAGTCAAGTCAAGTCAAGTCAAAACTCTTACCAGCGATTCACCAAGTGTGATATGAGTGTGACAGAGTATATGAATTTTTCTGGATAGAATATTTACACATAATGCTGGATAAATTGTATATTTATATATACTATATATATTATATCGTTTTATATATTATTATATATCATTTATTCTATATATAATTCTGGATAGTTTTTTTACACACACACACACATACAAACACACACACACACACATACAAACACACACAAAACAAACACACACACATACACACACACACACACACACACACACACACACACACACACACACACACACACCACCACCACCACCACCACCACCACCACCACCACCAATACACCGCATCAAGCAGCGCCATCAACTCCCCCTTCCCCTCCCCTGCACCATCCCACCCCGTCCCCATTGTGGCTTCATCCACATTCCCCCTCACCACCACCACCTCCCCCCACCTTCATCCCCACTCCCCCCACACCTCCTCCTCCTCTGCTCTCTCTCTCTCTCTCGATATCTGTCTCTGTCTCTGTCTCTGTCTGTCTCTGTCTCTGTCTCTGTCTCTCTGTCTCTGTCTGTCTGTCTGTCTCTCTCTCTCTCTCTCTCTCTCTCTCTCTCTCTCTCTCTCTCTCTCTCTCTCTCTCTCTTCTCTCTCTCTCTCTCTCTCTCTCTCTCTCTCTCTCTCTCTCACCGTGTTGTTGTCATCACAGGGACGTGATCAAAGGAAACAACCTGACCCAGTGTTACCTCCAGGCCACGGGGGGATGCGGGGGGCAGAGTGGGGGGCAAACCCCCTCCCCCATCATGCAGGACTGGGAAAAAATCATGCAGGATCTGTACACCATGTGTGATGGGGGTGAGTAAAGTGTTTTGGGGATAAGGGTGGTGGTGGTGGTGGTGGTGGTGGTGGTGGTGGCAGTGGTGGTGGTGGACGTGGTGGTGGTGGTGACGATGATGATCTCGATCGTGATGGTATGATGAGGATGATGGATGATAATGAGGTTGATGATGAGGATGATGATAATGGTGATGATGAGGATGATGATAAAAAAAGAAGAGGAAGAGGAGGAAGAGCAAAAGGAGGAGAGAGAGAGAGAGAGAGAGAGAGAGAGAGAGAGAGAGAGAGAGAGAGAGAGAGAGAGAGAGAGAGAGAGAGAGAGAGAGAGAGAGAGAGTTTCTTTTTATCAAATCGTTTGTTGTTTTTGTTGTTACTGTTTTTCATTCTTTTTTACCCACATGACTCTTGCCCTCAACGTAATTTTAGACAATTTATTGGAGACAACAGCTTCAAATGAACTAAAACAAACCAAACCACCCACTCCCGCGCCCTCCAAACAAAACAAAAAAAGAAATAATATTAGCAATGCAAAAATTAATCTTGTCCAGGCTTATACCAAAACTATGCCTGAAAAGAAAAAGGGACACCAGAATTTTCAAGGACTCTTAGCAGCATAAGGTATTTATCTCCCTTTAGTCGTTCCACGCGCCTCATTGAATTGGTAAGTATAGCAGACATTTTTTAATTTTAAATTTTTGTTTTGTACCAATTTATGTCACAGAAGATTTAATTGTGTGACATTCAGGCCGCTCTCCGCGGGGAGAGTGCGTCGCCACAAGCGCAACGCCTACCCATTATTTTTTTTCTTTTTCCTGTCCACGACTGTATTAATTTTGTTTTCCTATCAGAATGGCTTTTTTTCTACAGAATTTTGTCAGGGACAACCCTCTTGTTGCCGTGGTTCTTACACGTGCGCTAAATAACTTTCGGTAACACACGGAACCTCGGTTTATCGTCTCATCCGAAAGACTAGCGATAGCGCCCAGACCACCACTCATGGTCTCTTCTTCTTCTTCTTCTTCTTCTTCTTCCCCTCCCCCTCCCCCTCCTTTCTGACTGGTGTGTGTGTGTGTGTGTGTGTGTGTGTGTGTGTGTGTGTGTGTGTGTGTGTGTGTGTGTGTGTGTGTGTGTGTGTGTCACAGCCTGTCCTAACTTCATGCAGAAGACCATCAACATCACGCAGTGCACCAGCCTCATTCGCTTTGACGATCTGTTCGACAACTCCTACCTCACCTTCTGCAGGTAACCTACCACCGTGTCTGTCTGTCTGTGTGTCTGTCTGTCTGTGTGTCTGTCTGTCTGCCTGCCTGTCTGTTTATGCCTTTTTGTCTTTCTCTATCTGTTTCCATGTCTGTCTCTGTCATTTTCTTTTTCTCTCTTGCTCTTTTATATCTTTATTCTATTTATTTGTTATTTTATATCGAGGATAATGAAATAAGCTCCTATGTGCTTTTTTTTTTACATCCAGTCCCCGTGTGTATTTTTTACATTCAGTCCCCGTGTGTATGCGGTTTTGTCAGTTTTGTTATCCGTTCCCAGGGCCTACAATTCGAAAAGCAGAACAGGATTAAACGTGTACGCAAGATATTCTACAGCTGTTAACACACGGGTCTCGGTTTATAGTCTCATCCGAAGGACTTTAGGGGAGAGTGGAGTCAGCACTGAAATTAACTCCAGAGAAAAAATGAACTTTTATTATAAGTCAAACTTTTATTTCCAGATGGTACATCGAATAAGCAGTGCAATTTTTTTTGGGAACGGGAATCGAATCCGGGTTGTCAGATTGCGAGCACAATGTTTTAACCAATAGCCTATCCCGTATGTTTGTTTGTTGGTGAGCGTGTTTGCTTGTTGCAGGTCGTTGAACAGCAGTCTGCAGTGTTCCAGAGAGGTGGCCTCTGACTGCCCCCTCTTCTCCCAGCTCTTCTTT
>CM060340.1:1433607-1451107 GCA_030674155.1 Stramonita haemastoma | reverse complement strand
AGAAAATGCAGACTACTGGACAGTTTGAAGTCTTGTCAGAGGTTTATGAGAGGGCTGCAGAGAGGGTTTAATTAACTGAAAGCTGAAATACCCAGTGACCTTTTGGTGTAATCAGAACATTAAATTATGTGGCGCTGGCAACTGTCGTGTGGCTACATGAATTTGTGTAATATTGGGCATGGTGAGGACAAAGTGAGACAGCAGTCATGGATTCTGTTATAATGTCAAACAAAATGGAAAATAGTGAGATGTTGCCATGAATACCAGAATTATTGCCGAGTGAGTAAGTAGATGCATTTTTTCGTAATTAAAAGAGAATTTGATTTCAACACATCAGTTCTAACCTACATGGGTATTTTAATTAAATCAAATTAATTGATTAATTTATTCATTCTTTTATATCGAGGATAATGGAATAAACACTCAGGTGCGATTTTATATCCAGTCCCCGTGTGTATGCAGTTTGTACATCTTGTCATCTGTTCCCATCAACACGAGTGGAGTCAGCACTGATGTTAACTCCAGGGGAAAACCCCTCGAAGGGCTGTTGCTAGAATGTCATTAACTGAAAGCCTGAAACACCCAGTGACCTTTTGCTATAATCAGAACATTAATTTAAGTGGCGCTGGCAACTGTCGTGTGGCTACATTAATTTGTGTAAAATTAACTGGGCATGGTGAGGACAAAGAGACAACAGTCATGAATTCTGTCATAATGTCAAACAAAATGGAAAATAGTGAGATGTTGCCATGGATACCAGAATTGCCAAGTGAGTAAGTAGACGCATTTTTTGTTTAAATAGTAAATTAAAAGAGAATTTGATTTCAACACATCAGTACTGAACTTCATGGGTAGCAAAGTGCTTGCCCGTTCATAGTTACATGTGCTCGTCAGCATGAACGCGCGTATGCGCAAGCACCACACACACACACACACACACACCACACACACACACACACACACACACACACACACACACACACACACACACACAAACACACACACATACACACACACACACACGCACACACACACACACACACACACACACACACACACACACACACACACACACACACACACACACACACACACACACAAAATCAACCCCCTACCTCTCTCTTTGACACACACTCTCTCTGTCTCAACTTCAACTCTTCGGATGAGACTATAAACCGAGAGCCCCGTGTGCGAACGCACGCAGAACATCTTGCGCACACGTTAAATCCTGTTCCGCTTTTCGTAAAAGTAGGCCATCGTGTGCCGGTGGGAACAGATGACATTTACAAAACTGCATACACACGGGGAATAGACGTAAAAAAGCACAAGAGTACTTATTCCATTATCCTCGATATAAAAGAATAAATCAAAAAAATTGCTGATACTAAAACAAAAAAAACCGAACCAAGCCATTATCCGACAACTCAGCTTAAAAACGTTTGGGGAGGGGGGAGGAGGCGGGGATGAGAAGAATAGGATGGGGAGGGGAAACTGTGGAATGACTTTTTCATTCCGTGGTAGGATCACTAACGGTAACCAGCTAATTGACACTGTTGGCAGTCACTCTCTGATGTTGGCATAATGTGGGCACGGCAGGTTCTCACTTCAAAGATACCCCCGCTCCAAATGGAAGCCATTTTTAGCTTCACCACTTCTTTCTTTCCCCCCTCTCGCATTTTCTCTCGTCTCTGATCCCATTTCCGTTCAGAACCCGAGTTGACCCCATTTTTCTTTCATCCAATACCCCGCGCATCCCTCCCTCCCTCCTCCCTCTTAACCCCACCTCCACTTTCTCTCTTCCCTTTTGACCTAGATTCTGACTCTTGTACTTATTCCCCCTTTCCCGCGGTTTCACTGATAGTATTTTTTCTTGTTGTTTTTGTTTGTACCTGTTTCAGAACTAACGGTTCTTTGATGAAGGTTTTTGTTTGTTTGAAGTGGTGGGATGGTTAGGGTTTGGGTGGTGTGGTAAAGAGGACTGGTTGAAGAGGTTACAAAGCAAATAATCATTATGGTGAGTGAGACAGCGGTTTGGGATTTTGGTTTCGCTTTTTCGTTTTTTGGTTTTGTGACTGTCTGGTCTTTTTTCGGTCTTTCTTTTTATCTGTCTGCTCTTCTTTCCCGTTTCTTTTGTTCTTTCTTGCTTTCTTTCTTGCTTTTTTCATTCCGTGTTGTTTTCTTTCTGTATGTGTCTATTCATTCCTAGCTTTTTTCTTTATTTTTTGCTGTCCTTCTTTCCTTTTTTTGTGTTTATTTCCTTCTTCTTTCTTTCTTCCTTTCTTGTTTTCTTTCTTTATTGTCTTCTTCTTATTTCTTCCTGACCTTCATACCTTCTTTCTATCAACAGTCCTTTTTTCGTTTTTTCAAAAATGCTGTCTTTTCTTCTTCCCTTCTTCTTTCCAATTTCCTTTCTTCCTTTCCATTCATATTCCGTGCTTTCTCTTCCTTCCTTCTTTCCTTCCTTTCTTTCTTCCTTTCTTTCTTTCTTCCTTCCTTCTTTCCTTCCTTCCTTCCTTCCTTCCTTCCTTCCTTTCTTTCTGTCTTTGTCATGAAGGTGTGTTGTTCCAGTGCCTATGCAAAATTCCGCACGTGCCTTCATACAAGCGAGGTGCCGATGACCTGTCCCATTTTCGGAGCGTTGATGGATGTTCTGTATCCTCAGCACATCTTTGGTCTGTACGAGGAGCAGTGCAACACCACAGAGGAAGAGAAAGATACCGGTAACTGTTGATGTTGTTCTCGTGTGGCGATGTGTAGAAGGTAAAGGTGTCCCATAACCTATGTGGTCATAGGAGAGCGAGGCATCAGAGACCTCAGCTATCTAGGGGCCAGCATATTGAGGGCGGCGCCCATCTCCTCTCCCTCGCTGCTTTACCTTCCCTGACCCAAAAGAGGGCAGGTACCCACCTACAGTTGGGCGAATTGGGGGACTGTACTGAAGCCAAGGAGCGCAAATGGTTACCCATCCACTTGGCAACCACGCTGGATACTGGGGGAAAGCGAGTGCCCGACCCACTGAGCTATGTGGGTGATGTATAAGGGCACCATAATAGCATTGTGGTGGTGTGTGAACTAACTACTAGTACCTCTCTCCAAAGGCCTTGTTCTGTCACATGGACTGTTTACTTGAAGTAGAGACAATTGTAAACTTCCTCACATATTTACAGCATAAGTATTCAGTGCTTTTTTTTTTTTAGCCCGATGTGAGATAGATTTCAGTCAACTATTCATATCGAATAATAGTTATAAACAGTCTTCAATTCCCTATTGATAAATGTTGCCGTGTACATTCCAAATTCCAAATACTATACAAAGTTAATTGGCCACTAAATCAAGAGAGAGAGAGAGAGAGAGAGAGAGAGGAGAGAGAGAGAGAGAGAGAGAGAGAGAGAGAGAGAGGAGAGAGAGAGAGAGAGAGAGAGAGAGAGAGATAATCCAGCAACTAGTACTAATACAAAGCTCTGATACTGTTGTTGTTCTATTCATTAAAGTTTTTTTTAAATTAAACCTGTTTAGTCCTGATCAGCTTGTGGCAGTATCTATCCAAACCTCAAATAAAGAGCACTATTCTGGTAAAGTATACAGGTAAAGGTGTCCCATAACCTGTGTGGTGGTAGGGGAGCAAGGCATCAGAGACCTCAGCTTCTCTAGGGGCCAGCATGTCGAGGGCCGCGCCCATCTCGCTGCTTTACCTTCCCTGACCGTAAAGAGGGCAGGTACCCACTTACAGCTGGGTGAACTAGGGTGAAGTGACTATTCTGGACTGGGTTTTATTTGATTGGTTTTTTCAATGTGTAAAATGTGTAACGGTTGTGACTGACAGATAAGTGCGGGTCACGAGGCCAGGCCAGAGTGGATCACTGTGTGCGGATTCTGGGCCTGGTGTGGCCCCTCAGCCTGGAGGGCCCTGCACCCAGCAGTCAGCAGTGCAAGTGAGCAGATTTGGAGAGATCCATTGTCGTTGTTATTTATTGATTGATTGATTTATTTGTCCATTCTTTTATATCGAGGATACTGGAATAAGCACTCATGTGCTTTTTTACACCCAGTCCCCGTGTGTGGTGCAGTTTTGTAAAACGTATCAGCTATTCCCACCGGCACACAATGGCCTACTCTTACGAAAAGCGGAACAGGATTTAACGTGCGCACACGGGGCCTCGGTTTATAGTCTCATCTGAAGGACTTTTGGGGAGAGTGGAGACAGCACTGATGTTAACTCCAGGAGAAAAATCTCCTCGAACGGGAATCGAACCCGGGTCGTCCAATGTTCTGACCACTGGGCTATCCCGTCCCCTGTTGTTGTTGTTATACGTTGCTATAAGTGCTCCAGTTTTTTCACCCTGGGTGGTTACCCAGATAATACACTCTGACTCCCTCATCTCACCTGGGGATCATTAAGAGACTGTTAGGTACACACTGGGTCAGAAGTTCGCGATGAAGATTCTTTTAGTGTGCCTCACCCTGTTTCCACTTTAGAGGATATCGTGTCTTCTTTTGAAGGAGAGTGCAGATTGTAGGGCTGGAATCTTGTCCTGATCAAGGCATGACCATGTTATATCAGAAGCACTTGTGAACTCTCTCTCTCTCTGTCTCTGTGTTTCTGAGTCGGTCTGTCTGTCTCTCTCTCTCTCTGTCTGTGTGTGGGTCTGTTTCTCTGTCTCTGTGTCTGTGGGTAGACAGACTGTCGGTCTGTCTGTCTGTCTCTCTGTATATATATATATATATATATATATATATATATAATATATATATATATATATATATATATATATATATATATATATATACACATATATACATATATAGATACATTAATGCAAGCAAGCAAGCCAAGCACGTGTGTAGGTTTTTACGCGCGTCACGCAGGAACTCTATTCCTATAATTATGTATTATGTCCTCACTAAATCCCCTCAACCTCTCTCCCCATCATGTGCTGTGTGTGCCTGCAGGGATTTCCTCAGTGCCCAGCGCTGTGTGGACAAGGCCGGCATCAGCAGCTGCCCCGCCCTGCAGCAGTACTTCCACAACCAGACCGCCCCCAGACACAAACACATGACGCTGCTGGAAAAAACCTGCTCCTCCGAGTCCCATGACGTCAGCATAGACAGCGCCTCTTCGGCTGTCTTCGGTAAGTTTCGGGTCTTGACGGGTTACGTCATTCAGTAAGCATAGCCTCCCCGCTAAAAAACAACAAACAAAAATAACTTTTAAAAAGGGAAAACCAATCAACCAGCCCAGCCATCCAACTAGCCATTAAACTAACCAGCCAACCAACCAACCAACCAACCGGTGGTAATTTAGACTTTCAAGCTGTTCTGCATTTAGTTTTAAGTCTTGCAGATGGTCAGCCGATGGTTTAGCACAACAATATGCTGACACCAAGAGAAGCTGAGGTCTCTGACGCCTCGCTCCCCAACGACACACACAAAAAACCACACAAGCCTTATGAACTGTCAATATTTGTGATATCTTGCCTCTTTTTTGCCACTGTTCTGTTGATGACACGTTTGATCTGTTCTGTTTTCAGTTCACAGTCTGCCCCTGTGGATGGTTTCAGTGTTTGCTGTGGGGGGTTCCTGTTTGATGACAGCCATCAGTGAGGTAAAGAAAGTCAGCACTCCTGTAGAAACAGACTGTGTCGATAGAAAATGCAACAAAAAAGGAGACAGGTTTGTCTGTCACAGATTTGTGTGTGTGTAAAAGGCGTAGGCCTACACAGTTTTGTATATTTCTTTTGTAATGACTGAACAAAAAATGGATTTTGTAGCAAAAAAATGAGAGCTTTGTGTTTGGGAGAACATGTTTTCTTATCGTGTTTTCATTCTTTCTGTCTGTCTGTCTGTCTGTCTGTCTGTCTGTCTGTCTCTTTCTTACTAATATACCTCGTTCTGAGCACTGGATGAAAAAAAACTGTTGTATTATACTTCTTCCTCTCCCCCCTCCCATTAAAAAAACATCTGCATTTCGACTCTGTCAATCATCACTCTAATATTTTGTTATAGTTTTCAATATTATTTCTGTTTATGAAAGTGTGACTGATTGGAATGTCTTTTTGTCATAAGTATGGTATATGGTGAATCACAATAAGCTGAAGTTGTTCTGTTGTCTCACATCCATGTTTATACGGTTGTTGCAAACAAGATTAAGGTGCTCTAGCACCAATTTAGATCATCTTTTTTATATGATTTTCTTTTAGATGTGGCAATCTGTTGCTTAACAATGCATGCACTGATGATGACAAGATTTTTTTTTAGTATGTTTGTTTTAATACGCAGACATTATTTTTGCTTGTTAGTGAGTGACATTGATGATGAAGAATTACTTTTTTGAATGATTGTGTTTAGACGTGGCATTCTTGTTGCTTGATAGTGAGTGACATTGATGATGTGGAATTAGTTCTGTTGGAAAATGATACCCTTGGCCTTTTAGCTCGGTAGGTTATTTTCTGTTCAGTTTTGAGGTTATGTGGACGTAAACCGCGGACTGAAATGTCAAGAGATAGAGACAGTTGCTGTCGGTCTGTGCTGTCAGCGAATCCCATGGAGACATAGCACACGTTGACTCCGGAATCAAATCTGACATTTTCAGTCCCCGTTCTACGTTCACTGTGGTTTTCTTTTTTGTTTCTTTTTCTTCAAAAAGCTCGTTCTTCATAAACCATTAGACACTTTGAAGAACAAGTTATGTAGCTGTGTAAATATTGCCCACAGGTTTGCTTGTTGGTTCACGTTGATTTTTTTCTTATGTTTTCAGCAAGGAAGCAAATGTACAGCGATAAGTGCCGTGTGTTTGCAAAGCATTTTCGGTTTGGAGCACTTATGTTTTTTAAGCTTCACTTCTCGATCTGAGATAATTATAGTGATTTAAAAAAATGTTTGAGTGCAAGTTTGAAGCTTCTCTTTTATAGTGTAAGCATCGTGAAAGTGATATCATTGCTATTTAAATTTATATTATTATTACTGTTATTATTGTTATCAATGTTGGTAATGTTATTATTAGTGTCATTATCATCCAAGTTATTACAATCACCTATATCATTATCAATGGGAGATGTGCTTTATGAATAAACGTTTGCGGCTGTCTCTCTTTCTTTTTGATGCATCAGTGTACTTGTTTCTCTCTGTCTCTGTCTCTCTGTCTCCTTCTCTCTTTCTTTCCCTCACTCATTCACTTTCTGTCTGCCCCCTCTCTGTTCCTCTCTCATTCTGTATCTCTCCCTGTATTGTCTCTTTCTCTGTCTGTGTCTGTCTGTTTTGTCTGTCTCGTGGTGTATGTGTGTGTGTTCTGTGTGTGTATTGTGTGTGTATTTATTCATGTATTTATTCATTTATTCTTTTTATCGAGGATAATGGAAGAAGCATTCACGTTTTTTTTACATCCAGTCCCCGTGTGTATGCAGTTTTGTAAAATGATCATCTGTTCCCACTGGCACACGACGGCCTACTCTTTCGAAAAGCTGACAGAGACACCGTAAGAGAGAGAGAGAGAGAGAGAGAGAGAGAGAGAGAGAGAGAGAGAGAGAGAGAGAGAGAGAGAGAGAGAGAGAGAGAGAGAGAGAGAGAGAGAGAGAGAAACAGAAGAAGAGAGAGAGAAGACAGACAGACGAGAGAAGACAACAGACAGACAGGACAGACAGAGAGACAGACAGAACAGACAGACAGACAGACAAACAGACAGACAAGATTTCAGAATATGAGCCAGACTACAGACAGACAGATCTAAAGACAAAGAGAGGAACACAAACCCAGCAAACAGTCTCTGTGTGATTGTAAAGTCTTCAACTCCACGAGAAAATCTCGGCCACACAATCCTACCCAGATCCCTGAAAACAATACAAATAACCATTTCCCCCCCTGAAGCTCAAAACATAGGAAGTGAGGTGTCTTCGTCATCTTGTTTTGACATGGGCTGACAGCCTCAGTCTGTGCATTGCCCTTCTGTCCTCTGTCAGGTTTGCTTTGAAGCAAGGAAAGACACCGCAGTCATTGGAACACTAGTCCTAGACAAACATAAACATCAAATACAACACACACGGTAGTTAGTCAGTAGACAAGCTTTGGAAGCCATTTTGAACACTCGTTCTTTTTTGGTTGGAAATTCCGTCTTTTATTTTTACCGGAAACGTGTCGTGACTACTTTGTAAGATGGAAAAAATAATGTGAAAACTATACTATTTAAGTGTTGGAACATATCAAGACTATACTTTTTAAGTTTAGAAACGTGTCGAGACTGTACTATTCAAGCATGAAAACATGTAAAAACTGTACTATTCAAACGCGGAAACATGCCAAAACTATACTGAAACATGGCAAAACTATACTGAAACATGGCAAAACTATACTGAAGCATGGCAAAACTATTCTGAAACATGGCAAAACTATACGGAAACATGCCAAAACTATACTGAAACATGGCAAAACTATACTGAAGCAGGGCAAAACTATTCTGAACATGGCAAAACTATACGGAAACATGCCAAAACTATACTGAAACATGGCAAAACTATACTGAAGCATGGCAAAACTATTCTGAAACATGGCAAAACTATACGGAAACATGCCAAAACTATACTGAAACATGGCAAAACTATACTGAAACATGTCAAACTATACCGAAAAAGGTCAAAACTGTACGGAAACATGTCAAAACTGACTATGCAAGCAGGAAACATGTCAAAACTGCACTATGCAAGCATGGAAACATCTCAAAACTGCACTGAAACATGTCAAACTACAATGAAACATGTCCAAATATACTGTAACAGTCAAAGCTATACTAATCAAGTGTGGAAACATGCCAAAACCATATTGTCATGAAATAATATGTCAAAACAATACTATGTAAGTGTGGAAAAAACTGCAATGCAGTGTCCAAATATTTGTTGGATTGTAAGAGAGATGAGCGGTATATGAGTGCAAAGGGAGTGTCAGTAGTTATAGTATTTATCCAGAAAATCACTTCCAACACAGAAGGTTAGTGGCTTCAGCGTTTAAAGTTCTCTGGATGGTTGCAGGGTGTGTGTGTGTGTGTGTGGAGAGAGTGGAGAGAGAAGAGAGAGAGATGAGAGAGAGGATGAGAGAGAGAGAGAGAAGAGAGAGAGAGACAGCAGACAGACAGACGACAGACAGACAGACAGACAGACAGACGACAGACAGACAGAGACAGAGACAGAGAGACAGAGAGAGGTGTTTACTTCTATCTCTCTCCACTCTCTCTCTCTTAGACACATACATGCGCGTGCGCGTGCGTGTGCCATGCGCAGGCGAGACATACTTTCAGGCCACTTATGTGATCAGATGACACTAATCACAGTGCAAGGGTGGACAGCGCTTATGATAAATGTTAAAAGTAATATTTGGTGGTGTGACTCTTTCTGTTCAGTGCTCTGTTTGTTCGTTTATTTGTGTCTCTCTTTTCTTTCTTTCCTTTCTTTTTCTTTCTTTCTGTACTTAGAGCTTTACGTTTCACTAATGGTGAGATTGTTGCGTATGCGACCGTTCTTGCCCACCATGAAAGTAGCTGCATTCCGATTTCAGGGTTGATGTCTTAACACGATAATTGTGTATGCAACTTTTTATTTTTGCCTTCTGTTCCTACCGGCACACAATAGTCTACTCTTTCCAAAGCCTAAACAGGTTTTTGTTACCTGTGCACAAGGTACTCTGCATGCGTTTTACAGTCTCAATCATCCAAAGGACTTTGGAGGGAGTGGAATCGGTACTGAGGTTAACTCCAGAGAAAAATCCCCTTGATGTCGATGCTAACTCCAGGGGAAAATCCCTTGATCCGATGTTAACTCCAGGGGAAAATCCTTGATGCAGATGTAACTCCAGGGAAAATCCCTTGATGCAGATGCTACTCCAGGGAAAAATCCCCTTGATGCAGATGCTAACTCCAGGGGAAAATCCCCTTGATGCAGATGCTAACTCCAGGGGAAAAATCCCTTGATTGGGTGTCTCAGTGAGGTTTGAACCTGGCTCTATCCTGACTGTCAAACCGGAGCAACACTCTAACCACTGACACACTATCCCTCCACCCGCCCCCTTTTTACGCCCTCAATACAGAACCTGGAAGATGGCAGGAGGAAGGGAGAAGGGGTGGTGGTAGGGAATAGGGCGGAGAAATCTTTTTTTTTAATTTCTTTTTATATTCTATACTTACCTGGCAAACTGATGTGTCTTTCGGGTGAGATGTTGAGAAAGGGAGGTCTTTTGCTGACCCGGAGACTGGGTGTAAAAACAACAACACATGAGTGATTATTCAATTATCTTCGAAATGAAAGAACAAATGAAAATAAAGAAAGAAAAAGGAAATAAACAACACTCGAGGAGGACAATGACGACGACGACGATGACAACCACCACCACCACCACCACCACCACCACCACTGATGAGAACAAGAAGAAGAGTGACAATACAAACAACAACATTTTCCCAAACCAAAATTAGAGGAAATGACGTCAGCCAGTTTTGACATGCGCCGTCAGCCCTTGATGTAAAAATATTTTCTGTCGTCACCTTAACGGTCGGAAGCAGGTGATATTCTTTCAACCTTCTTCCAGGAAGATAAACACCCAGCAACACACATGAGGACAAAAAAGGATTCTTTGAAGGGTGTGAAATTGCATGCTGTTCACTTTTTTCCAGAGGACTCTTTCTTTTAGAAAAAAAAAAGAGGTTTTGATTTATTGCAAGGCTTCAAATATGAAAGGTACATGTAGTTTAAAAAAAGAACTGCAGAGTTGTGTGTTGTTTGATTGTATTTTCTAAAGTTTTGTAGGAAGAACCATTACAAGAATTGTTGCTTTCAGGAAGCACACACACACGCACACAAACACGGTAAGAACATTGCGCTGGCAATTTGACGACCCAGTGTTTGATTCCCGTCGAGGGGATTTTTCCTCTGGAGTTATCATCAGTGCTGACTCCACTCTCCCCAAAAGTCCTTCGGATGAGACTATAAACCGAGGCCCGTGTGCGAACGCACGCAGAACATCTTGCGCACACGTTAAATCCTGTTCCGCTTTTTGTAAGAGTAGGCCATTGTGTGCTGGTGGAACAGATGACACGATTTACAAAAACTGCATGCACACGGGGACTAGATGTAAACAAAGCACATGATTGCTTATTCCATTATCCTCGATATAAAAGAATAAAATAAATAAAAAATAAACACACAGACACACACACACACACACGCATGGATGGCTTGAAGAAAAAAACCAGTTGCACTGCTTATTCAATACCATCTGAAAATGAAAGTTTGACTTTGACTTACTTACTTACTTACTTACTTACTTACTTACACCACACACACACACACACACACACACACACACACACACACACACACACACACACACACACACACACACACGAAAAAAATAACAGTCCCTACCAGCAGACCAAAGCAACAACAGGAAAAAAACAAACACAAAAAAACAGGTGTTGTAACAACACTCATTTTCCAAAACCAGAAACAGAGGAAATGACGTCAGGCACTTTTGACATGCGCCGTCAGCTCCTGATGAAAATGCCTCGTGTGGGTAACCATAGTGGTGAAAGCAAGAAAGACACTTACACCCTGGCTTCCACACAGTAAACGCCCAAGCAACACATATGAAGACATGAAAAGGTTCTTTTGAAAGTTGCGAAATTGCTGTTCACATTTTCAAACGACCCATTTCCTTGAAAAAGGAATAACAGAACTGACGAAGCTTTTTGAGGTATTGTGTAGTTTTAAAGAGAAATGTATGTCATATTTAAACTGTAGAGCTGTGTGGTGTTTCATGATCCTTTGGTGTTTTTGATTTGTGTTTTGTTTTGTTTGTTTGTGTGATAAAATACAAAGAATATAGAATTAGTTTGTGTATTGGTGAAGCAGAAGTGATGAGAGAGAGAGAGAGAGAGAGAGAGAGAGAGAGAGAGAGAGAGAGAGAGAGAGAGAGAGAGAGAGAGAGAGAGAGAGAACACCCAAGTTGCATTTGTGTTAAGCACAATCATCTCTTCACAGCTTCCAAAGCTAAAACAAATTTTTATCCACGCTTTCAACTTCCCTTCCCCCATAACCTTCACCCACCAAGAATAACAACAAAAGAAAACAAAACCCCCAGCTAACCCCATAGAAAAAGGGAACAAAACAAAACAAAACAAAACAACATGAACAGTTCTTATGTTTTCTTCCTGAATTAGCGGAAGTGACGTCAAACAGTTTTGGACACACGTGATAATCAGCTACGCCTGTAAACTTCCTTTTGTTGCCACTTTGTTTGTATTTGTTGTAGAACGCCCTCCTCCCTCCCCCCTCCTCCCTTCTCCTTCCTGACATTTTTCAAAGCACTAGTGCTCATTCATCAAACACAAGGTGTCTTGTTGTCACGCCCCAGTTTATCAGCAGTCAGAAGCCTATTTTTACCCCCAAAGAAAACGCCTTAGCAATGTACCTGATGACTTAAAGAATCCTCAGAATTGCTGTTTGCTATTTTTGTGTGATTGTTGGTATGAAAAAGATTGAAATATATACATTTTCGTGGTCAATAACGCCTTAGGAATGTACCAGATGACTTAAAAATTATCAGAATTGCTGTTTGCTATTTTTGTGTGATTGTTGTATGAAAAAGATTGAAGTATACATTTTCGTGGTCAATAACGCCTTAGCAATGTACCTGATGACTTAAAGAATCCTCAGAATTGCTGTTTGCTATTTTTGTGTAATTGGTGGTATGAAAAAAATTGAAATATATGTTTTCGTGGTCAATAACGCCTTAGCAGTGTACCTGATGACAAAAATTATCAGAATTGATTTTTTTGCTATCTTTGTATAATTGTTGGTATATAAAAAAATCGAAACTTATGTTTTCAGGGTTAATAAACATCTGTTGTGTTTATCTTGTTGTTGTTTGTGCTTATGTTGTTCTTGTTGTTTTGTTGGTGTTGCTGCTACTGCTGTTACTGTTGATGGTATTGGTTGTGGTGGTGGGCGTGATTTTATGCCTTGGCGGAGTGGGTGGAGCCCGAGGTCACCCAGAATATGCACTCTGACTCATTCATCCCACATTTGTTTTCATTTCCATTTAGACCATTTTAACTCACGGCAGATACGTCTGCGTGAAATTCGGGATACTTTCCCGGGGAGAGCACGTCCCACAAGAGCAGCACAATCCTTTTTTTTTGTAGTCTGCAACTGTATTTGTTTTCCTATCAGAGTGTGTGTGTGGGTTTTTTTTGTTTCGTTTGTTGTTGGTTTTTTTTTACATAATTTTGCCAGGGACAACCCTCTTGTTGCCGTGGGTTCTTTTACGTGCACTACATAATTCTGTGTAACACACACGACCTCAGTTTATCGTCTCATTCGAAAGACCAGCACCTACATCATCATTTATGGTCTAATGGATGGGGGAAAAGTTTTCGTGCCCAAACGGGATTCGAAGCACCACACACTCCGACCCGGACTTTTCGCTTTCTAGAAAGGCGAGTTACCTCTAGACCACCAATCCATACAGTTCCTTTACTTCGCTCCTCGGAGTATTACATGGATGTAATAGGCCGGGTAATTCACCTGCCCAGAAAGCGAAAAGTCTGGGTCGGAGTGTCACTCACTCACTCACTCAGTCCCATGTCCCAAAGGACGTAGGGGGGACATGAGAGAAGACGCAACGGAGATCTTTTTCCATGCTTCACGATCCTGTGTGGCTAGTAGGAGGCGTTGCAGGGGTTGGGCAGTCCAGTCTTTGATGTTGTCAACCCATGATTTCCTTTGGCGGCCTCTTCTTCTCTTGCCCTCGACTGTTCCTTGCAAGATGGTTTTTGCTAGGGTGTTGTGTCTTGTGGTGTGACCAAACCACATCAGCTTTCTCCTCTTTATGGTGGAGAGCAAAGGCTCTTGGGGGCCCACACGCTTTTTGATTTCTTCTTTCACATAGTTATTGGTCTTGTGTTCTTTGTATGATATTTTGAGGAGTCTTCTGTGGCACTTGTTCTCGAATGCTTGGATTCTTCTCTCTAACTCTGCTGTCAGAGTCCATGGTTCACAGCCATATAGGAGGATAGATATCACGAGGGATTTGTAGAGGTGGTATTTGGTGCAGAAGCTGATGTTGTTGTTTCTGATGATCCTCTGGAGTCTGACTAGAGCAGATGTTGCTGTTGCAATGCGAGCTTTCACCTCATTGTTTGATGTGCCATCTTTTGTTAGGATGGAGCCTAAGTATTTGAATTGGCTCACCTCTTCCAATATTTCTCCATTCATCTTTATTTCCGTGCTGTCATTACTCGCGCTGTTGACCATGAGCTTTGATTTCTCTGTACTGACCTCCATGCCGTATGCGCTCGCTCGATCTGTTAGACTGTCTGTGAGGATTTGCAGTTCTTGTTTGCTGCTGCCCATGAGGTCAATGTCATCTGCAAATCTGAGGTTGCAAAGGGGTCTTCCACCAATGGAGATGGAAGTGTGGTGGTTTTGCAGTGTCTCTGTCATGATGTTTTCGAGGAAGAGGTTGAAGAGTACAGGTGAGAGAAGGCAGCCCTGGCGGACTCCAACCGTGGTCTTGAAGAACTCGCCCACGTGATTGTTCATGAAAACTGCACTTCTTGCATTCTCGTACAGAGCCTTGATGACTTCAATTAGGCAGTTGTCAATGTTGAAGTGCCTGAGTACTTGCCAGAGGCCGTCATGCCATACCCTGTCAAAGGCCTTTTTGAAGTCAATAAAATTGTGGTACAAGTCTTTTTGGTGTTGGAGATGCTTCTCTATCAGAATTCTCAGGTTGAAAATTTGTTCCATTGTGCTGCGTTTTGGTCTAAAGCCCGCTTGTTCTTCTGCCAGGAGTTTTTCTGCTTGGTTTTTCAGTCTGTTGAGGACTACCTGCAGCATGATCTTGCTAGGATGGCTTATGAGACTGATGGTTCTGTAGTTCTGACATTGCTTGAGGTTTCCTTTCTTTGGCAGGGGTATTACAAGAGACTGTGTCCATTCTTTTGGCCATTCTTTGGTGTCGTGGATCTTCTGACAAAGATCTGTGAATCGCCTTGCTGTTTCATTCCCTCCATTTTTTATGAGTTCAGCTGGGATGTTATCGATTCCAGGGGACTTCCCCTTCTTCAATTGTTTAATAGCTGTGTCTACTTCACACCTTAGTATTGGTGGGTCTTTATCTTGGTGTTCAGGGGGTTTGTTGGAAACTATGTTGGTATCTGGGCGTAGTGGGTAGTTATACAATCCCTCACAAATATCTGTCCAGCGTTGGAGGATGGCATTGTTTTCCGTTAAAAGATTTCCTTCTTTGTCTTCAATAACAGAGGCTTTAGGCTGTGTGGTTTTAGTTAGTGCTTTCAGAGTGTTGTAAGCTGTTTTGCTGTTTCCCTTGGCCATTCCATCTTCGATGTTGTTGCATTGTTCTTCTATCCACGCTTCTTTGGCTTCTCTCATCTTTTTCCTCACTTCTCTGTGGCTATCCATGTACTTGGTGTTGGCTTCTTGACTTGTGAACTTTTGCTTCTTAAGTTCTCTTCTTTTGTCGCAGAGGTCAAGAACCTCATTTGTCACCCAGGGTTGTTTCTTTGTTCTGCTTCTGCCTAATGTTTCTTCTGCTGCTGTCGTTAGCACTTCTTTGATGTTGTTGGCTAATGTGTTCACATCATTGTCAATGGCTGTGAGTGCGGCGAACTTTCCTCCAATGTTGGCTTGGAAGATCTCAACCACTGTTGGGTCTTTGAGTTTTTCCAGGTCGAATCTTATGCGTGGGCTTTTTGGCTGTTGTTTTGCTTTCAGTTTCAGCCTGATGGTGGTAAGTACAAGGTCGTGGTCACTGCCAATGTCAGCTCCTGGGAATGTTCTTGTATTTGCCTTGTTTATGCTGGATTTGAATCTTTGGGGTGACAGAATGTAATCAATTTGATTATGAATCAGACCATTTGGTGAGTGCCAGGTTGATGTTCTCGATGGCTTGTGAGGGTGGAGTGTGTTAGCCAGAGTTAGTTTGTGCTTCTTTGCGAATTCCAGCAGCCGCTGTCCTCTGTCATTTGTTTCTCCCAGTCCAAAGCGTCCTGTGGTTCCTGCCCAGGTGTCATAGGCATCAGGTCCCACCTTAGCATTCCAATCGCCTTCCACAATAAGGATGTCTTTTTTGGGCGTTTTGGAGATGACGTTTTCAAGTTCTTCATAGAATTCTTCTATCTGGTCATCATCGTAGTCAGATGTTGGAGCATACACTTGGATGATGGTGAGATTCTGGGGTTTTGCAGAGACTCGGAGTGTGCGGTGGTTCAAATCTCGTTCAGGCCCAAACCCCCCCTCCCCCACATGCATTAGGCCATGAGTGGTGGTCTGGGTGCTAGTCTTTCGGATGAGACGATAGATCTAGGTCTCGTGTGTTACACATCATTATTTAGCGCAGGTAAAAGAACTCACAGCCACAAGAGGGTTGTCCCTGGGAAAATTCTGTTAAAAAAGTCACTCTGATAGGGAAACATATATAGTTGCAGACAGGAAAAGGAGAAAAAAAACAGTGGGTAGGCGCTGTACTTGTGGCGACGCACTCTTCCCGGGATCAGCCTAAATTTGACGCAGAGACATCTGCCGTGACTTAAAGTGGCATAAAATAAAGAATTAAAAAAAATCTTAGATTTTTTTGTTGTGATTTGTTTGAATTTGCGGTCTAAGCTGCCACTTTATTCGTGGTTTTGGAACATGCATGTTCAAGAGCACAGTTTGGGGTACATGCCAAGGTGTATACACCAAGGTCTTATCAGAGCTTGCGAGAAGTTATGTCTTATTTTCTTCATCTTTCTTTTTTCTTATTTTGCCCCTTGCATTGTATTGTGACCGAAAGCCAATGAACATTAAACCATTTCAGATCTCTTTCTCTCTGTGTCTATGCCTCTGTCTGTGTCTGTGTGTCTCTCTGTGTGTCTGTGTCTGTCCTTTCTGTCTGTCTGTCTGTCTGTCTGTCTGTCTCTCTGTCTCTCTCCTCCCAATTAGAACCGAAAAAAAATCTCAGTCACTGAGAGAAAGAGCGAAAGAGACAGAGACAGAGAGATAGAGACAAAGAAACAGAGAAAGAAGAATATCTGCATAGAGACTGATTCGCTTGCAGCCAATCAGAAGCGCTATAGAAAGAAAAGACCAAAACAAAGAAATAGAAAAAACAACCAGCAACAAATCTCTAAAACTTCAACCAAACAAACAAGTAAACAACCAAGACAAAACAAACGAAAAGACGAAAAAAAACCACCCCAAAACTATGAGACACACGGCCTGTCAGAGATGTTGAAAGGACAAAAAAAAAAATTCCCTGCTTGAAATGATTTGTGAAGAAAACTAGGTCAGCAGGGAAAAGCATTAGCGTTGCTTCTTCATTCGCACAACATGCAGAACAAAACAAAATTGAAAGGAAGAGAAAAGAAAGGCGGGAAAACATTAAGTCTAAAGAAGAAGAAGAAGAAGAAGAAGAAGAAGAAGAAGAAGAATCGAAAATGTAAAGGATGACATTGACAGTGATT
>CM060340.1:1428607-1431107 GCA_030674155.1 Stramonita haemastoma | reverse complement strand
CCCTCTCTATCTCTCTCTCTCCCTCCCTCCCTCTCTCTCTCTCTCTCTCCCTTCCTCCCTCCCTCTCTCCTATCTCTCTCCCTTCCTCCCTCCCCCTCCCTCCCTTCCCTCTCTCTCTCTCTCTCTATCTCTCTCTCTCTCTTCTCCCCCCTTTCCCCCTCTCCCCCTCTCCCCTTCCCCCCATCTCCCTCCTCTAACTATCCTTCACAGATTCATTACGTGTATGATAACAGAAGAGCGCCACACCTAACGCCTACCACTAATTCCGTCATCGTACAGCAGTAACAGATACTATTCTTTATCAGCAATTCTCCACTGGGATGGCAGTTAGTGCGCATGTGCACATGGCAAAACTATGTCACCCACAGGCCCAGTAAGCAGAGGGGTGAGGTGGGGGGGGGGAGGACTGAGAATGATGAAAGCAGAAGATGCATTCATCTTAAGACACTAACTTTGCAATTCTTATGCTAGTTTAATAGTGATGTGATCATTAATTTATCACTTAATTATTCTTCTTTAACTAGGAATGGAAAGATATTCTTACGCGTCCGTGTAAAGCAGGTAAATATGTCAACGCCAATCCGTACACAAATTATGACGTTGCGTACAAAAACGGGCGGATAGCATGTGCGCTATGTCATGTTCATTCTGAAAGGAAGCTTTTTACTTGATCATTCGATTATTGTTGGGTGATTATCGGCATTATTGATAACTTAATATTACTTCTTTTTCAAAGACAAATAAACATCATCTTTTGTGTATTCCATAGTCGTTGTTTGTTGTTGTAAATTTGTCAGTTCAAGTTGGTACGTTCATAATGAGATGTGGATCTATTCATGTGTTTGTGTGTACGGCATGTGTTACTTTTGCTGGATTTTATTGTGGTATCTCTTTAATGAAAGTTGACGTAGAATGTGGGTCGCATGATGTCCTGCACATTAATGTCCTCTGTTCAGACTTATTGCACAGATCATGTTGAACTTTAAAGAACAATAGTTATGGTTTGTGTGATGTAATTTTTTTGTGTTTGGTTTCATGTGTGTTGTGTGTTCGTGTGTGTGTGTGTGTGTGTGTGTGTGTGTGTGTGTTTTGTGTGGTGTGAACTCTCGTAATTGTCGTTCGACTTTCTTTGTTCTTTTTTCTTCTATTCTGTTGCATTTTGCATCTCAGTTGTTTTCGTCTATTCTTTGTGCTCTTCTATCTGTTTCTATCTGTTTCCGTCCTTTTCAAGCCTGTATGCCTGTCTTTCTTTTTCATCTGTTTTTCTCCTTTTGTAGAGGGAAGGTTGTGTATACGTGTGTGCACATGTGTGAATGCTGGATTTATTTGCAGGCATATCATACTCCTGTGGGTCACACACAAATGCACACACAACACACACACACACATAAATACACACAAACATGCGCACGCGCATACACACACACACGCACACACATGCTTACACACACACATGCGCGAGCACACACACATACACACACAAACGCGCGCTGCGCTCGCTTGCACGCGCCTACACATACACATACACACACACACACACAACACACACACACACACACACACACACACACACACACACACACACACACACACACACACACGCAGAGACAAAAAGAAACAGAAAATGCACCACTTACAGACCAAAAAAATAAATACACAGACAATGGACAGTCTTACGAGCAGACATGCAGAAAGCATGAAGACAACCAAACAAGCAAAAAAATAAACACACAAACAAAAATAAACAAACAACAGACACACAGGCAAAAAAATAATACACAGACAATAGTCCTACAAACAGACAAGAAAAAGCATGAACACAACCAACCAAACAAAAATAAACAAACAAAAATAAACAAACAAAAAAAACAAATAAACAGAATAGACAGACACACACACACACACACACAGAAACGTTAAGCAGACATGCAGCACGGCAGCAAAGTGCAGGGTGCACTGGAATGAGAAAAACACCATTCCACTTCAAATGAATGGTGAACGGGGGTAAGTGGGCGTGACAATCCATTAACTCCCCTTGTTCATCTCCACTAAATGTGCAATAAAGAAGACTGGAAAAAGAAACAGAACAAGAAGCAAAGACAGGGAAAGAAAAAACACAGAAAGAGAGAGAAGTTTTGGTACATTGAAGTAACACAGTAAATAACACAGCAGATGAAGAGCAGGAAGAAGAAAATGCAAAGAAAAAAGGATTGCAAAGTGGATCACACACACACATATACATGCACGCACGCACGCACGCGCACACACACACTACACACACAAACAACACACACACACCACACACACACACACACACACACAGCACACACACACACACACACCACACCACTACGCACGCACGCACCACGCACGCACGCACGCACGCATGCATGCACGCACTAATCAAGTAATTCCAGGTAGGTAGAGCACAAATAAACATGGAAACAGTTCCACTGGCAGAAGAAAACCAAACAACCACCTTCCACCCCCGCTCCCCCCC
>CM060340.1:1403607-1418607 GCA_030674155.1 Stramonita haemastoma | reverse complement strand
AATGAGTCTGGGTGGTCCTATCTTTTCTTTAATGGAATTTTGTCTGCCATTACATTTCTGACATGACGACAACAGGGCCTAATGTAGATGCAATGGTGCAGTTTACAACAGTGAGCGCTGCTACAAGATGCAATGGTACAGTTTACACATGGAGCGCTGCTACAAGATGCAATGTACAGTTTACACAGTGAGCGCTGCTACAAGATGCACTTGTAGAGTTTACACATTGAGCGCTGCTACAAGATGCACTTTAGAGTTTACACATTGAGCGCTGCTACAAGATGCATGGTGCAGTTTACACACTGAGCGCTGCTACAAGATGCACTGGTGCAGTTTACACACTGAGCGCTGCTACAAGATGCAATGTACAGTTTACCAAAGTTGAGTGCTGCTATACTTCCTAATGTCAGTGTGACATTCCTCGCGCCTTTCCCATGCATTTAGCTATCTCACTGCCACATACCTAATACCTATTTCTCACCGGTCTCACAGTTTGTTTTCTGCCAGACAGGCAAAGGTTTTTTTTTCCCACCCATCTCACAATCTCTTTGCCACACACCCGCTACTTTCCCCTCCCTAACTACTAATCTCATCACCAGACACCCTCTAGTACTAACTCTCTCTGTCTGTCTGTCTTCTGTCTGTCTGTCTGTCTGTCTGTCTGTCTCTCTTCTCTCTCTCTCTCACTCTCTTCCCCCTCTACCCAATTGACAAGTTCATTGCCAGACCCCCATCATTGCCTCCCCTTCTAAAACGATCTTCTTGTCAAAAAAGTAGGTCCTAGTAACCCTCAACCACCAGAAATGGTAGTGTGAACCCGTCTATATACTCGGGCAAGATCTGGAAAACACTCTCCAGGTCCGAGGCCACACAGCGTGAGAAAGGTTGGATTTGTCTGGCTGGGTATAAAGTAAAGAACAAATACAAAGCAAAAACCAAACCTGACGACACGCTTGACTTGATTTTGTTACTGGGCATTTTTGGTATGCAAAGGTCTATAAACAAATCTCACCCCAATCTCAAGTATTTTCCCCACGGAGATAAACCATAGATACAAAATTAGGGAAAAAAACTACTCTTATCAGTTGGAGGTGCAACTAAAAAATTTTTCCAGAAAGATGGCTCCTATTAATAAATCTAACTGAGGATGATGGATTGATAGTTGAAACCAAATGTGGCGCTCCACCAGAAATGAGTCGTTAGCACATTACCATTTGCGCTAGGAGCTTTAAAGGCAGGTGGGGTCAAGCTGTCAATTTTGAGATTTTGATTGATTATTAAACTAGATCTGTTTATTTATCTAAAATGAAATATCAAGAATAATTTTTTTTCCTTTTGCTTTTAAGTGTGTTTTGAAAATACCAAAGCACTCATTCTGACAACTGTTACTAAAATAAATTTGCCCGTTTCTCGTTTTGTCACATCTGCAGTCTATCATTTCAATTTGTAATAATGTTGCACAGAATTGTCCGATTTTCAATCTGGTTTTTGTATTTGATAGCCACTTTATTGCACATTACTAACATGTCATAACTAAAAATTGACTCATGTGCACTCCGTCTCATTATGTGGTGAGCGTCCAAATATATAAGTGAACAGGGTAAATAAGATCTGAAAGTACCATTTTAATTTTTGTTCGAAATTGGGCTCATCCAGTCAACAAAACATGGAACAAAATTAGTGCAACGTGAGAAATATAAACAGCATAGCAACAACAAGCTTGTAGTTATGTACTTGCGCTCATGTGCAAGATCAACATTCAGATGGAAAGTAGTCATCATCATATTTTTACTCTATTAGATTGGTGCTAATTATTTTTGTTTTCCTTACACACATTCATAACTGCAGAAACCATATTTACTGATGCAAGACATTTCCTCTGAAGTCGGAGTATGGCTGCTTATATGGCGAGGTACTGAAAACCAAAAACCAAATACACGCAAACTTCTCATTCAGTGTGCAATTTCAATCTCAGTGATTCCAAGTGTGATGAGTTTATTTATTATTTTTAGATTTATTTCATTCTTTTATATGAGGATAATGGAATAAGCACTCATGTGTTTTTTACATCCAGTCCCCGTGTGTATGCAGTTTTATAAATCTTGTCATCTGTTTCCACCAGCACACATTAGCCTACTCTTACGAAAAGTGGAACAGGACTTAACGTGTGCGCAAGATGTTCTGCGTGCGTTCGCACACGGGGCCTCGGATCCGAAGGACTGAGCCAGAGTACATTTTGGGTGACCCCCTGAGCGTTAAGCTGGGGAACGCACAACAACAACATAATTATGGAAGACATTGATCAGAAATGTAGAGAAAACTAATCTGCATATGTTTTCTATGTAGTACCGTTTTTTTTTTCTGGTTCTGTTTTTCTTTGTAAACTAGGAAATGTTATTTTCAATCTGACAAACACTGTACTGAAACGAGGTTTTATTCCAGGTGGTCAGTCTGATAGATGCTACTAGTTTAAAAACAAAAGTCAATATACAGCTAGGCGCGTACAGTCTACTAATATGTACGTTGGTAACGAGTGTGTTTGCTGATTAAAGAAAACCACTGATATCCCTTTCCGACATAGCTAATGTTTTGGTGGTAAGACAGCCAATATTTTTTTTCATTCATTAAAGAATTTGTTATTTTACTTGGGTGAGTCTGGGACTGGCTGATATATTGCTGATTTCTAGGTGCTTTTATTGTGATGGGTGCGTTCTAATATTCGGCTACTGTGTTGTTGGTATTATTTCCGTGATATTTATATATTTATATGTTTACCTTTTAATTTGATGTATGGCTTGTACCCGCCTAAGTTTCTCTGTCTATGAGGTAATAAAGTGTTTATGAAGGTTAAAGTTGAAGTTGAATCCCACAGCTGGACATTCATTTTTCCTCCATTAGTCAATTCTACAGCCAGACTCCAAGTATAATTAATGCCTCATTTCTCAGCCATAATTATAAAATCATTACACCTCAATACTCGAGAAACAATCCCACCCACAGAAAAAATAATAATAGTAATAGTAATAATAACGACAACAAACAATAATATAATATAATAATAATAATAATAATAATAATAATAATAATAATAATAATAATAATAATAATATATATAAATGGAATTTATATAGCGCTATATCTTGTAAAAACAAATCAAAGCCGCTTGCATTCGACCTATACAACACACAAGCAATCCACTGCCCACCACCTTGACCTGTCTACCAAGATTACATACACGCAATACTTTTTATATTCCTTTAACAAACACTCCTGTCCACCCAAACAGCCCTTTCCCTCTCATCAAACACTTTACTGCAAGACACCCACCCTACCTCTCTTCCCAGTCACTCAACAGTCTCATTTCTAAGTGTCCATACCCTATTTTACCACGCATCTAACAGCCTCACAACCAAACAAAATACACCCTTTTTTCCCACCCATCTGATTAATTCACAGACATACACCATGGCTTACTCCCTTTGGGTCACGAGGTCTTAGGATTCAATACTGATTTGACATAGGTGTGGGGGGGAATTAAGGGTGGCTTTTTACAATCTCCTGGGTCAACTTTGAGTGTAGATGTCTCTACTAGGGTATGAATTCTGTTTCAGGATAGCCTACACATTCTGGAGCAGAGGACAGGATAGCTCAGTGGTTAAAGCACCTGCTTTCCCCCAGCTAAGATTAGGCAGCATCGAGTGTGGTTACCAAGTAGATGGGTGACCGTTTGCGCGCCTTGGCTTCAGTACATTTCCCGAGTTCACCCAGCTGTGAATGTGTTCCTGCCCTCTTTAGTGTCAGGGAAGGTAAAGCAGCGAGGGAGAGGAGATGGGCGCTGCCCTCAGTATGAAGGCCCCGTAGAGAAGCTGAGGTCTCTGGTGCCTCGCTCCCCCTACGACCCATAGGTTATGGGACACTTTTGCCTTCTTTTTTTTTTTTTTTTTTTTTTTTTTTACCTTATTCTGGAGAAAATTCAAGGTCGTGTCCTGTATGAATCTTCATAGAAAAGAAGAGAAAAGCTAAAAAGAAGAAGAGTTCTTTCACAGCTAGCATCTCCATGCTGCTTTCCAGCAATTTCCCAATTCACTATCAGACGCCCCCTTTTCTTTATGACCCATTCAGCTATCTTTCTGATGCCCCTTTTCACCCACCTTACACCTTTTTTTGGTCCCACATTCTAAACCTTTGCCCTTTGAACAAATTTTTGCTAGAAGCTTATACACGGGACAGGGTAGCCTGGTGGTTAAAGCGTTGAGTGTTGCACTCACGATCTGACGGCCGGGGTTCGAGCCCAGGTTTGGGGTACTATCGAGACCCTCGTTCAAGAGGATTTTCTCCTGGAGTTAACGTCAGTGCTGACTCCACTGCCCCCAAAAGTCCTTCGGATGAGACTATAAACCGAGGTCCGTTTGTGAACGCAGGCAGAACATCTTGCTCATACGTTAAAACCTGTTCCACTTGTAAGGAAGAGTAGGCCCTTGTGTGCCGGTTGGAATGAAAGACAAGATTTACAAAAATGCATACACACTGATACTGGATGTAAAAAAAAAGCACATAAGTGCTTACTTTATTATCCTCGAAATAAAAGAATAAATGAATTTTAAAAAAACCCATGTAGTCTATATACTTTGTCAACGATCTTACTCTTTTCTTGCCATCTCCGATTGCCATTGTATTGCATTGATTGGCATTAAAGGCACTGATTAAACTATAGTTTATTTGTATTGCTTTTAGTCTTGTATTGTAAATCATTGTTATGTATTTTGGGGATAGTATCTTGTTAAAGTGGATCACTTAATACTCTTTTTTGTCATCTAAGTTTGTATTGGTGTGACACATTCGTCCAAGAGAGAGAATCTGGAGTTTTCTCTTTCTGGTTGTATTAATGATAAAAACAAATCAACACAATAATGGAGAATATAAGAATATAACACAATAACACAATGCAACACAAAATAAAATAAAATAGAACACGCACAGTACTATCAAATACACAACAATACACAGCAATACCATACAATGCAATACAATCACTACAATTCTTCACAATGCGATGAAATGCAATGTGACGTAATACTAATCAATTGCGATTTAAAGCAACACACTACAACATCATTTAGTACAGTACAATTCGATATTAGCATTTTTCTGTTCCCGCAACTCAACACAACATGAGATAATACAACCCTGTGCAACGAAACATTACGCAATGCAGCAAAGAGCGACGCAACAAAATGCAACAACAAACACACCGCAAAGAACGCAACAGAATGCATTGTAATGTTATGAATCACAACAACACAATACGACTTATATCCAATAATATCATAACTCTGCACAGCGTAGCACAGCGTAGCAAATCAGCGCAAAGCACGGCACCACACACCACAATACAACCCTTTGTAAGGAAACATTCATGAAAGTCATTCGGAGGAGACTATAAACCGAGGCCCCGTGTGGCAATGGACGCAGAACATCTGCACACATGTTAAAAACCCGTTCCGCCTCTCAGAAGAGCAAGCCATTTCGTTCCGGTAGGAGTGGATGACAACTAAACTAAAAAAAAAACAAACCCCACAGCATGCACACCATGCCTGAGGAAAAATCAGGGAGATGGAGTCCCCGAGGAAGAGGGGGTAGGGAGGGGGGTGGGCTTTCGGGGCTGTAGGTCTATATGGCAGCTTTCTGGCGGCTTCTGCGACGGCACTGGAACCATTCGTATCGGCGATTACCTTTCTGATGGACCATTCCAGCAACGTGGAGAGAGAGAGAGAGAGAGAGAGAGAGAGAGAGAGAGAGAGAGAGAGAGAGAGAGAGAGAGAGAGAGAGAGAGAGAGAGAGAGAGAGAGAGAGGAGGGGGGGGGGGGGGGTCTGCTGCATGGGCAACAGCTTGCCTTCCATACTTATTTACCTAGAGCCCAGAGCGCAACTCCACAGTCTTCCAGACTGACGGATGCCTACTACTTTGAAAACACCACGTAACGCACACAGCAAGATGCAACATGACCCGATACGAAACAACGCAGCATAACACAGCACAATACAACAACGCAGCACAACAGAAATAAGCAACAGAAGCGCCCTGCATCGTAACTGATCAAAGCGAGATACATCACAACGACGCACAGCACCGCACAGCACAACGCAATGTAACACATCACACAAACACAAACACGAACGACAGACACGACATAACTGATAATGCACATTACACAAGACCACACCGCACCACACTACACTATTGTAACATTTATCACTCTTGTACAAGAACCAACAGACAGACGTGTCTGTCCCAGACAGTCTTGACAAGCATTGTACAGTTCCAGCAATAGCAGCAGCAGCAACATTTGACAACGCAAGCCATGTGAAACAACAACAATATTGTCTGTCTCAGAGCTAACTAAGACTGATGGGCAACCTTGTGACTGTCACTCCCCTGTTTGTGAAACACAGAGGCACATAAACCCAGCCATTTAGAATTCTGTGTCTCGTCTTCTCTCTTGCCTGTTTTCTCTTTGTCATTCTTTTCTTTCTCTTCTCTTTTTTATTATCTTTTTGTTCTCTTTTCTTTTTTTATATTCACTTTTCCTCTATTTTCTTGTTTTTCCTTTTCTCTTCTCTTTTTAAATTCTCTTTCTTCTCTTCTCTTTTTTTAAATTCTCTTTTCTTCTCTTCTCTGGACTCTTCTGAAGAGTTACAGGGGCACTAACTCTACTGACACTTTCAAGCAGTATGTCTCGGGCAATTCAAGGCGGGAAGGAAGGAGGCTCATTTTCCAGCAGGCAGGGCACACATTGCATGGGAGCTTGTTTGTGTTTCCCATGCCAAAGGCTCTTTTATTCTGTTGCCTGTTGCCTGTTGCTTGTTGTCTGCTACTTATCGCCTATAAGGCACCACTCGAGATTTTGCAGTCAGCTTCCTCCATTCATTGCGTTCAGAACTACTTCTCTGCAGAAGACAGATGGGGTGTTCAAGGCATTTGTAACACCAAGTATGAGCGGATGGCACACCGAGTCTGTTTATTTATTCAGCTATTTATTTATTCGTTCTTTTATATCGAGGATATCTTTTTTTTTTTTTTGGGGGGGGGGGGGGGGGGGTAGGAGGTGAGAGGTGGGGATGGAGATGCTGTCACAATTAATACAGTTATTCTGGGTTTTTCTTCTTTGGGTAGAGCTCTGAGGTTCACTGACGTTAAGATTTGGCGTATGCAGCTGTTTACCTACCATTTAGATAGCCGCGGTTCGACTTCGGGGATGATGTTTATTGATACGACACCTGTGTGCACGCATGGTTTGAAATGTTGTGATTCTTTCCTACCGACACGCAACAGCCCTAATCTTCCAAAAGGGGGACGGATAGCCTGGGGTGGGTACAACGATGCGCATTGCGCTCGTGATCTGCTGAAAGTGTTGCATCTCGTTTCAGAGAATTTTTCCTCTGGAGTTAACATCAGTGCCGACTCCACTCCCCCAAAAAAAACTCCCTCGAATAGATAACGGAGATTCCGTTTGCAAACCCGCAGAGGATTTTGGTTAAGTTAAAACCTTTTCCCACTTTTCGAAGATGGCATTATGTGCCGGTGAGGAACGGATGACAAAATTTACAAAAACTACGCACACTCGGGGACTGGAATGTAAAAAGCCATGGAGTCTATACTTCATTATCCTCGAAAAAAGAAAGATTGAACCAATAAAATAATAATAATAAATACATAAATGGTAAAGGAGAACAAGTTTGAACTTGCGTGCAAGATTTCTTTCTTTATTTATTTATTATCTATTTTCTTTTATATCGAGGATAATGGAATAAACACTCATAGCGCTTTTTACATCCAGTCCATATGATGTATGCAATGTATTCTGCGCGCGATTGTACACGTATCACGGTATGAATTATAGTCTCATCCACAGGATCTGTGGAGGAGTTGAGTCAGCACTAATGTTAACTGTCAGAGAAAACCCTCAATACGGCCTTTCGGTGAGAATTCGAACCCTGGCCATCAGATCGCAAGCCAAATGATGTAACCACAAGGCTACTCCACCCCTATCAACTAGCGGTCAATGAGAGGAAAACATTTATTTATTTCTGTATTTTATTTATTTATTTATTTATTATTATTTATTTAGTACCACTTTATGTCACTTTATTTCACCCCAGATTTCTCTGCGTGAAATTCGGGCTGCTCTACCCCAGGGAGAGCGCGTCGCCACAAGTGCAGCGCCACCCATTACTTTTTTAATATTTTTTGCTGTCTGCAACTTAATTTGTTTCCCTATCAGAGCGGCTTTTTCTACAAATGTTTTCCAGGGACAACCTCGTGTTACGTGCGCTAAATAATGTGTAACACACGGGACCTCGCTTTACCGTCCATCCGAAAGGCTAGCGCCCAGACCACCACTCATGGTCTAATGAATGGGGAAAATTTGGGTCCAAACGGATTTGAACCACCGCACACTTCGACCCGACTTTTCGCTTTCTAAACAGGCGCGTTACCTCTAGACCACCGATCCACCAAACGTGATCCAAAATGGATGCTTAATGGCCACTTAAACTTGTGAACATAGAGAATTTCAGAACCCTAAGTTTTCCCTTTTTTATCAGTTTTATTCTCCTTTTCAATTAAGCTAAAAGGAAAAAACACGCTTTTAAAAATGTACATTGAGTGTGCTATTAAGTGCAGTCAACGCCATACATCCTCACCTCATCTCAGATGAAAAAGACATCAACTCTTTCTGCTCCCTTCAGCAACTGGAGCGCTGTGCATGGCTGCCTGTGGGATGAGGAGGCAGGCTGGCCCAGTGTGCCAGAGAGCAAGATGCCTGAAAGTTTTTGCCTACCCTGTGTTGGAGTTTTGAATTATCATCTTGCAAGCACTCGTTCACTCACAGACCCGCTCTGCTTCTCGATGCCCTTAACCTACTTTTATTTTGATCAGGGTGGAAAGAGGAGGGGTGGGGGTGGGGGTGTGGAAAAATCATTAGTAGTAGGGTTAACCAGTGCATGTGGTGAGAAGTCTGGTATGCATGGACTTCGGTAACGCATGGACAAGTGTGCATTATATTTTTTTATTATTTATTTATTCTTTTATATCGAGATAACAATAAGCAATCATGTCTTTTTCATCCGTTCCCCGTGTGTATGCAGTTTGTAAATCTGTCATCTGTTCCCACCGGCACACGATGGCCTACTTTACGAAAGCGGAACAGGATTTAACGTGTGCGCAAGATGTTCTGCGTGCGTTCGCACACGGACCCGGTTTAAAGTCTCATCCGAAGGACTTTGGGGAGAGTGAGTCAGCACTGATATTAACTCCTGAGAAAAATCCCTCGACCGGACTCGAACCCGGGTCGTCAAATTGCGAGCGCAATGTTCTGACCACTAGGCTATCCGTTCCCCCAATGTGGCTACATACGATCCCACCGTGCATATTCACACCATGCTACATTATGTAACACATGTCACGCAAACACATACTCGCACACACACATACATATCACAGATATATAAATATCTATTTATATCTATATATGATTAAAAAAAAAGTATTCAGCTTCATTTGTTTTTATTATTAACATCAGCAAGCTCCGCTTTTATCCTGAAGCTTTCTCAGCTGATATAGCGTTTTTATCTAGAATAATATATATTGGTATATATATGTATTATCATTATATATCTCATACATACCATACAAACATACAAACATACCATACATAAAAACAAACAAACAACAAACAACAAACATACATACATACAACATACAAACATGCAAACATACATACATCATACATACATACATAATCTATACATACATCATACATACATTACATACATACATACATACATTACATACATACATACATACATACATAACATACATACATAATACATACATAAATACGGCTAAAGCAATCTGAGTCAGGGGGCTAAGACAGATTCCATGTTGATCTTTATTTTCTTCTATTTTTATCAGATTCCTAGGGGCACACAAAACTCTGTAATAAATGAACACCTGGACTTACTGAAGGTCAAGGCTAAGAGTGTGTAACCCTCACAATCAAACGTTCTCGCTTTTTGTTGGGTTTTTCTTTTACCAAGTAAAGTGCTGTGCTTAGCTGCCTGCACCTGCGGAAAAGATGCTGCAGCTAAGATGCTAGTGTGCAAGCTGTAAATCTGCTAAACACCTGGTCTACTGTTTTAGTTTTGTTTGTTTGTTTTGAGTTTTATTTAATTTTTTTTAATAGTTTTTACGTTCCATGCCTGGAGCTCCTCCAGGTTTTACAAGTGGCGAGATTTTGCGTATGGTCTGTGATTACCTGTCATTAAGGTAGCTGCATTCCGACTGCGGGGATGTGTTTGAGTTTAAAAATTTTCTTGAGCGGACTGAAATACATACATTATGCCTTCCTATAGCCTACACCAACGTTTTGTTTTATGCTGAGAAATAAGTAATGAGAATGAGTTGGGGAAATAAATCGGTGAGGATAGGATTCGATTATCTTAAAAAAAAAAAAAAGTGGAAAGAAAACTTGTAGGCTTGGATACAATTACATAAAGAATAAATGATTCCATGCATAAACATACAAGTGCTCACTCACACACACACACACACACACACACACACACACACACACACACACACACACACACACACACACACACACACGCGCGCGCGCGCGCCACACACACACACACACACACACACACACACACACACACACACACACACACACACACACACACACACACGCACACGCACACACAGGCAGCCTAGCAACTGAGCTGGCCAAGACAAACTCCTTTTTGAGCCAAGGAATGTTTTAAAAAGCTTCCCGTTACTCTTGTACTGTATCATTAATTTCGGTATCAGATTTCTGGCGGAACACAGCTCTATTCAAAGGCACAGTGCATGTGCTGTAAGCCACTGCCAGCAGTCTTCACCAACAGCTGAAAAAGACATCAAACCTTCCACTTTCTGTAATTGGAGCAATCCACTCGGCTACCTCTGAAAGGTTACTGTAGCTGGTATATGTGTGAGAAACATGCAGAGATTGCTAGCCCTGCCTGTGTGCTTGAGTGTGCCATTATTTTTCTTGAGCGCACTCCCATATCCCCCCCCTACACACACACACACACACACACACACACACACACACACACACACACACACACACACACACACACACACACACACACACACACAGAGTCATGCAAGTAAATGTCGATGATTAGACCAACTATTTAAATTTGCGTGCTATGTAAAGATTAATTACTCTTTCTTTAGTAAACCTGCTGAGGATTCACAACCTCTTTTTCTTCCCTCTGCTAGAGCTCCCAGGTTCACCACTGGTGACACTTTTGCGGATGCTACCATTTTTACCCACCATTAAGGTAGCCACATTCCACCTTCAGGGATGCTGTCTTAATTAAGCGCTTCACAGTGTACGTGTACAAGCATGTTTTTCCTTCTTTTTTTAAAACCCTTTGTTATCCGTTTTTATGAATGACCTTTATTTTGAAAGGTTGAACGGGTTCTAACAGTGTGCGTAAAATGTTCTGCGTGTGTTCAGAATGGGACCCCAGTGTATAGTCTCACCCAAAGGCTTTTCATGGAAGTGGAGTCAGTACTGATGTGAATCTTAAGGGGAAAATCCCTCGAATGGACGTCTCAAACCAGGCTTGATTCTAAGCTGTTCAAATCACCAGCGCAACGCGCTAACCACTAACCTTCCCCCTCCCCACATTGCCGAGCAACTACGCCAAATATGCTGCAGAAGACTTAGTTTTCGAGCAAGCGAATTCATAAAGAAGCCCAACTTCACTCGTTAAGGGAGCAACTAAACCCCAACCTGCAGAAGGCAGCCCCTTTAATCACTGTACTCTGGTTTAAGCTATACATCACTGCCAGGAATGTTTCCGCACAGATGAAAAAGACATCAGACTCTTAGCTGCTATAAGCCACTGGAACGATCCACTTGGATGGCTCCACTGCAGTGCATGCAGCCAATAATTATGCGCTGATCAAGATTGCAAGTTCGCTGGCCTTGGCTAACCTAAGTACTAGAGTCTTCCAATGTCTCTTCGGTTACACTCCGGTATTATTTTGGGGGTCATGTAGTATCTTGTATAGAGTGCGGGTCGGACATTTTTGTTTGTTTGTTGATTTTCACAGATTTTTGTAAAGTATGAAAAAGAGTACTGTGCACTTTTTGGGGGGGATTGAGGACATAGAGCAATACCAGGTAGTCACGAGAGAGTTGGAAATGATTAATTCAAATGAGGATTGCTTGTGTTCCTACAGCCTTGGCCCTTCGCATGCATATTGGGGCTAGGAAGCTAGCAGACGACAAAGGAGTGAGGGGGTACAGTGTTTGCTGACAAATAACAAAAAGTTCAAACAAACCAAAAATTTATGCAAAAACCACACGACTTTTGAGTCAGGGGCTAGTATTTCTGAAAAAAGTGGTTTTTATATCTGTGGATGCCGTAGTACTTGCAGTGCGAATGCAAGACTGGTATGAAAATAGATGGAAAAGGAGTCCACATTAATACTGGTGTGTAGCCGTCAGTGCACCCATCTACCTGTCCTGCTGTCACGCCCTGAATCCATTATTTATTTATTTTTTAAAAATTATTCCGAGGAGACAGAGTCGGGGTGAGGGTGGAGGATGGGTCGGGGTGGGGTGAAGGAGGGGGGAATGTAATGTGGGAAAAGAATCGATGATGAGATTTTTCTTGGTGCCTGTGGGAGAAAAAGCCATTCTTGCTTGCAAAGACTTGTGTCTACATGAACACATACAAGGACAGACACAGACACAGAACGACACACACAGACATGTATATATATATATATATATATATATATATATTATATATATATATATATATATATATATATATATATATATATATATATATATAAAGCACAAGATGGTTTGATAAAAGAAAAATAAGAATGGGTGGCGCTGCACTTGGGGTGACGCGCTTTCCCGGGGAGAGCAGCCCAAAGTTCACGCTTAAATAATAAATGAATGAATAAATAAATAAATACATAAATGAATAAATAAATACATTAATAAACTTATCCACCTGACCTCAAGAACTTAACTTGAACGTACATTTTAGAGATGGGGTAGAAACTCAGCTCCCCACTTAGTTCACCCAGCTGTCAATGGGTACCTGCCCTCTTTAGGGTCAGGGAAGGTAAAACAGCGAGGGAGAGAAGATGGGCGCCGCCCTCAATATGTTGGCTCCTAGAGAAGCTGAGGTCTCTGATGCCTCGCTCCCCTACGACCACATAGGTTATGGGACACTTATACCTTTTTTTAAAAAAATAACAACAAAGTTCTTGAATGAAAGATATATATATATATATTATATATATATATAATATATATATATATTATATATTATATATATATATATATATATATTATATATATATATATATATATATATATATATTGCAAGTCAAACCCTCAGCAATCAGAAAAGTGACTTCTTGGATAACTCTGATAAAAAAACAATTCATAGGTAAAAACAAACAAAAAGAAACAAAAACCACCCAGCAAACAAGGACAATATGCCTGTAAACATCTGCTCTTGATAATTTGCATAAAAGCTTTTTTGCAAATAAAAGCGAAATGCAAGTCAAATGCAAAAAAACAAGCTAATATTTTGCAACCTGTAAAGAAAAAAAAATCGAACAGGTACAATGTAGCGTATTAAAAATGTAAATGTATCTTCTTTGTTTATTTTTACAAAACGAAAGCCAAACACCGTCTGTTTTCTAATAATTTCCCTCTTTAGAACGGGAAAAAATCTGAAATATTTGAGGCATGTAATATAACGTTACAAATGAAAAAAAAAGCCTGGGATATTTAAGTTGAGGAAATATCAAGAAAATAAAAGTTATTCTCTTACCGTACGCAGAGTTTTCATCTCATTAAAAATGAAAGCTAGTTAGAGGTGCATATGATTTCAAGTTTGTGTTTCACGGATGTTTACCTAAACTAATGGCAGGCTGGAACAGCCTGGTGGTCAGAGTGATGCGCTCCTGATTTGCTGACCCGTGTTCGATTCTTGTTCAAGAGGAATTTTCCTCTGGAGTTTAACATCAGTGTCGACTCCACTCCCCCCACCAAAAGTCTTCAGATGAGACTACAAATTGAGGTCCCGTGTGCGAACGCACGCAGAACATCTTGCGCACTCGTTAAAATGCGTTCCGTTTTTCGGAAGAGGTCATTTACAAAACTGTACGCACACGGAGACTAGGCTAAAAAAGCATATGGACGCTTATTACATTGTCTTTGAAAGAAAACAATGAAATAAATGAATAAATACAATATATTACTTTTGAGGGCTGTTTGCATTCTTATGTTCCTGTCCAAATGACTGAGCTAGCGGCAGTTTTCATATTCATGATCTTGCTGACGTTTCGTCTGAATAGGAACTAGTTTCTGAGAGAATAGTATTGGCAACATTTACCACACACACACACACACACACACACACACACACACACACACACACACACACACACACACACACACACACACACACACACACACACACACAGAGAGAGAGAGAAACAAACATACACACAGACAAACTGACAAATAGACCCTAGGCTAAAAGTGAGAGATTCTGAACATTCTAAATTTACACCACTGTTTAAATAGTGTTTTTGTTTGCCTTCTCTCTCTCTCTCTCTCTCTCTCTCTCTCTCTCTCTCTTCTCTCTCTCCTCTCTCTCTCTCCTCCTCTCTCTCTCTCTCTCTCTCTCTCTCTCTCTCTTTTAACCCCTTGTGTTTACTTAAGGTTTAGAGGTGTTCTTTTCCTATTTGCTCAGTCAAGGGGTATGAAATTCATTCAATGTCTGCTCAAACACCTGGAGAGGAGCAAACCTGTAGCAAGGCAGAAAGCTACAATCACTGGAAGGATATACTGGCTTAATTGGGTTAAAAAAAATTCATTGAAGCTTGAATGTTTCATGATTTTT
>CM060340.1:1398607-1401107 GCA_030674155.1 Stramonita haemastoma | reverse complement strand
TTGTTGTGGTATCTGAAAGATTAGCACCCACACCAACATTATTTTTGGCAATATAAACGAGGAAAGTCCGATTTCTTCTTCTCTTTCTTCATCCACGCTCAGACAGCAACTGCCGAGTCCTTTTTTCTTTTTCTTTCTTTTCTTTCATTCTTTTATATCGAGGATAATGGAATAAACACTCTTGTGCTTTTTTTTTTACATCCAATCCCCGTGTGTATGCAGTTTTGAAATGTCATCTGTTCCCACCGGCACACGATGGCCTACTCTTTCGAAAAGCGGATCAGGATTTAACGTGTGCGCAAGGTGTTCTGCGTGCGTTCGTACACGGGGCCTCGGTTTCAAGTCTCATCTGAAGGACTTTTAGGGAGAGTGGAGTCAGCCCTGATGTTAACTCCAAGAGAAAAATCTCCTCGACCGGACTTAAACATGACAAAATGTAATGCTGCTGTGTGCTGAAGCCCTCCATGGTCCCAAGAGCTTGTCCAACATCTGCAGGTCAGTAGGCCAGATATCGGCCCTCAGGTTTTCGTGGGTTGGACAGGTCTGGAGGAAGTGTTCCACTGTCATGGGAGAAGCCCGATTTCAAATGGGATCAAAATCGCTATAGCTTGATTAATGTAAAGATGAAAGCTTTTCCACTCAGTCACTGTTCCACCCAAAGAAAAAAAAAAGATAAGAATCGTATCCATGGATATGCCTCTGATTAGATCAGAACTTATGACATTCTAGTTCTGACTTCAAAGTGGCCAACAATTGAGTCATGGCGATTGTGCATGACATGAACAAAAATATGCCTGGGTAAATTTTCAGTTGGGGAGGAGGGAGGTAGTGGTAGAGCTGTAAAACAAAGAGAGACTATCCACCTAACTTTCCTAATCCGGAAACGAACAATTGTGCTCATTGCGTAAAGGGGGTAAGAGTGTTTAGAAACTGCCACAACTGTTTCCCTGTTCTTGAGAATAAGGGTTAGGGGGAGTGGAGTCTAAGAATAAAGCACAACACACTAGAACAACATAAAACAGAAGAAGACAGTATTAAAAAAACAAAAAAAAACACAAGACAACTATATAATGAATAAACGAGGGAAGAGAGAGAGAGAGAGAAGAGAGAGAGAGAGAGAGAGAGAGAGAGAGAGAGAGAGAGAGAGAGAGAGAGAGAGAGAGAGAGAGAGAGAGAGAGATTATCATTTATTCTTTTATATCGAGGATAATGGGATAAGCACTCGTGCTTTTTTCATCCAGTACCCGTGTGTATGCAGTTTTGTAAATGTCATCTATTCCCATCAAGAGAGAGAGAGAGAGAGAGAGAGAGAGAGAGAGAGAGAGAGAGAGAGAGAGAGAGAGAGAGAGAGACAGAGACAGAGACAGAGACAGAGAGACAGAGAGAGACAGAGAGAGACAGAGAGAGAGAGAGAGAGAGAGAGAGAGAGAGAGAGACAGAGACAGAGACAGAGACAGAGACAGAGAGACAGAGAGAGACAGAGAGAGAGAGAGAGAGAGAGAGAGAGAGAGAGAGAGAGACAGAGAGAGAGAGACAGAGAGAGAGAGACAGAGAGAGAGAGACAGAGAGACAGAGCGGGGTGGGTGGGGGTTAGAGCGTTGCTCTGGCAAGTTGAAGTCCCAGAATCTAACCTGTGTTCCAGTTACCACCCTTGAAATGGATTTTCCCCTGGAGTTAACATCAGTGCAGAGTCCACTCCCCCCGAAAGGCCTGTGGATGAAACTTCACCGATGTCCCGTTTGCCAACACACGTAAGAACACCCTCTGCGCACATGTTAAGACCCGTTCTGCCTTTTGGAAGAGTAGGCCATCGTGTGGTGATAAAATGGACGATTTTTAAATAAGCGTTTACACACTAGCTTAGACGCTGCTATGGTGTCCTATAACCTATGGTGTCCTATAACCTGTGTGGTCGTAGGAGAACGAGGCATCAGAGACCTCAGCTTCTCTAGGGGCCAGCATATTGAGGGCGGCGCCCATCTCCTCTACCTCGCTGCTGAACCCTCCCTGTCCCTAAAGAGAGCAGGTACCCATTGACAGCTGGGTGGACTAGGGGACCGTACCGAAGCCAAGGCGCGCAAACGGTCACCCACCCAGCATGCGGAAAGCGAGCGCTCTGACCATGGAGCTATCCCGCTCCCTGCCTTTACCTATACACACTGGCCTCAGGTTTAGACATCATTTCCAAAGTGGAAGTACATCTACCTTCAATCAATGGCGGGCATCAACGGTGGCAGACGTCAAAATCCGCCATTGATGAACTGTGCAGCTGAAGCTGAGAAAGGAAAAAAGACGTAACGAAACACCCTGGCTTTAATAAATAAAGAAAAGGACGAAAAGAGATCGGTGATCCAATCATGTTCTGTTGTAAATATAACAAAAAACGAAGTAATCTGATTTTGAGAAAGGCAAAAAATAACTACGTTTTATCGCAAAAGCTACAGAAACTAACCAGAATTATTGTGAAAGCGGGAAAAGTTTACTACAGATTATATGTGAA
>CM060340.1:1376107-1388607 GCA_030674155.1 Stramonita haemastoma | reverse complement strand
CCCCCCCAGGAAGAAAGAGAACTCCTCCCCACACCTCTCCAGTGGCCTCCCCTTTTAGTCCAGTCAAATTAAAATTTGACCTCAAACTAACTGCTTCGAAATATTTAAGTGCAGGAATCGGTTCATTTGGCCATTTTGTTCATGCACACATAAATCTAAAACTGTAGATGGTTCAATCTTTACATAATTAACAAAAAACTTTTAGAAAAAATGGGGTTTTTATGTCGGGGACGCAAAACAGACCAACTGCGCGGGATTTGTGCACCGGCACAAATTCCGCCCTGCGTGCCTGCGAAATTTCCCTCCCGTTTCTCTTCTGGCTTGCTAGCAGACGACGCGATGATGGGTGGAGGGGGCAGTTTAGAGTAAGCATGAGTGAAGCGGTGTAGCCTAACTGGTACGTCCAGGGCAGCTGGCGTTGGGCTGTTCTTTCGTTGAAGGGGGAAGGAGAAGAGTGTTTATGAACTAAAAGCAGTTGTATGGAGCCATAAATGGTGTTGGCTTGTGTTTGTGTGATAATACTGGTATTATGTGTGTGTGTGTGTGTGTGTGTGTGTGTGTGTGTGTGTGTGTGTGTGTGTGTGTGTGTGTGTGTGTGTGTGTGTGTGTTACTACTACTACTACTACTACTACTACTACTACTACTACTACTACTACTACTACTACTACTACCACCACCACTACCGTCACTACTACTACTACTTCGTCCACTAATTCTACTCAACAATATTGATAATAATGATAATACTACTAACAATTAACATTTTATTATTAAAATCATCGTTTTCGTTATCACCATCATCATTATTATTATTATTATTATTATTATTATTATTATTATTATTATTATTATTATTATTATTATTATTATTATCATCATCATCATCATCATTATCATTATCATTATTACTAAAGTAGAATTGTTTAAACCATCTAAGTCTGTTTTGTTTCTTGATCAGATACCAGATAGAGACTGTTGCATTATCTTTAATCATGGATTTTGCAGTAAGGACACAAAAGTTCTTACGGGAAATACCGCAAGCAGTCAACAAAGTGGTGTCAACAGTGCTTCAATTGGCAATGTTGTACATGCTGGCTGTCGAGGAGACTATTACAACAGAAATGTTACAGCACAGTGTCTATGGAGAGGACAGGCTGATAAGTCTCCACAACAAAAACTTGAAAAAGGAAACTTCTGACTGCAGTTTCCACTTTCAGTCATGCAACTCAGTGTCAGTTCTGCCTGAAAGAGAAAATTGGTCAGTAAAGGTGAACATGAGGACTGCATAGATCTCATAACAGGGACAATAACAGGTTCAATACACAGGGGCTGACTCTTGTAGCAGCAGGAGTGGTGAATGGCCAAAGAAAGTTACACCTAAGCTGGAATGTTTACAGGACTGCTTCGCAAGAGATGGTGCTTTCCACAATGTCTGTAATTTCCAGACCAGAAAACATATCCCTAAAGTATTTTCAGACACTGATCATGAACCAACAAGAAAAAAAATTGAGAAAGCCAGCAGACCAAAAGATGACACTTGTTTTGCTGCATTTCAGGATATTGTTACCTACCTGGAAAACAATGTCGCTGAACACATCACTGTTTGAGACCTTGTTAGAATGATGGAAGACACCCTAACCCACTATATGTAATCTGACAACAATGGCTCTGCGCATAGTGCAATCAACATGAAGAAAATTGCTTAGACATTTTGGTGACAGTAAAGCCTTCAGACGGAAAATCAGCTTATACGACTCTAAAGACAGCAGTCTTTGCCACCCTACTCAAGTTAGAAAGAACAGACAAAGGCTGACAGTGACTGTGAATCCATTTGCCTGATAAAAACAGCAGCTACTACTATGAGGTGTCATTATGTCCATATGTTGCAACAAAAATGAGTACATGACTCTAGCCAACTGTCTAAAAATTTACAGTGCAGTTTTTTGCCCTTGAGTCTTCATGGATAAGTACAGAACTGAAAACCACATCTATTTGTCAGTGCATTGTGTAGGCTACAAGACCAAAAACATACACTGCTCCACTTCAAGTTCATTTGGCTGTACAGATGCACAAAACATTTGGATCCAGATTTTCCTTGAACACACTGAACAGACTTACATTCTGTTCTTCATACTTAATATACAGAAACTCTATCTCAATGCAGCTGTCAGCCAATGTGTGAGCCTTCCCCAAATCACAGAAGGAAAAACTCTTCAGTTTGTAACAGACAATGCAGACCACAACTTAGCTCATTTTAGATGGGGTGGCTCTTTTCATGGAATGGAAGCAAAAAAGAACAGGAGGGTATCCAGGGAAAAAAAGATGAACAACAGGGAATCCAGTGCACTTGAGAAATAAGGTATGTTAAATCTTGTGCATATAAACAACCCCTCAACAACAAAAGAATTACTCCAAGTAAAAATATGATTATACAAGTGTACAGGCAGACAGAACTATGTGTGGCACAGCACTGCTAACAAAATCTCATTGGATAAATCAGCCTGAACTTTACATAAATAATTCTATTGTGACAAGAAGTATATTTTTTTGTAAGTGTGGTTATGAGACATTCACGTAATTATACAAATTCTGAGACTGTAAGGAGGCGAGTGAATAAATAGTGGTTTGTGGTATGAACTGCATTAATTCTTAATTACAAAGAGACAGTGCAATCTGCAGTTCAAGCCTACGCTAATCCCTGTTGTAGTTCTTGATAAAGGTAAATTATAAAATTTTATTTTGTAAAATTTCAGAGTGAAAGTCAAGTTTACTGCAAATGCTTATGAAGAAAATAACCTTATATATCTACATTATCCAGATACATTATGTTAGGAATGTAAAAGAAAACAACAACCTTTCGTTGCAGATCTGACTGGAACACACTGGGTTCTTTGTGTTTCAAGAGCATTTCTGACATAGCTGCTGTTGATAATATCTTGATACACCTTGAAAGATATCTTGGCCCCTGAAGTCTTCTCAACCAGCAGGGCATAGGTTGATGCAAGCACCTCATGATGGCGTGCACCCAGGGAAGTCAGGTGTTTTTCCTGCCCATGACTGCTATGAGTTCATACATCATGCAACTACTTTACTTTGATCTTCATCTCCAATCAAGTACAAAAGTTTGCAGTGATGTATGTGGTAACTTTCTATCAGTCACTGTACATGGAAGCCCAGGCAATTATAAATAGTGATCCCTCTGACAGTTTCATCAGATCTGTTGTCCTTCAGCTGGGATACTTCCACACTAGGATGAGTTTCCTAGGAACCACTGGACATGTACTGAAAGGGTATGAACATGTGTACACCTCAAATGCTATTTCTCACATTTATTATGAGTGGGAAGTCTTACTCCCGTGCTGTTCGAGCATACTCTCTCACGGATGATACCCTCAACACCATCTTCACAGCTCCTGCATACTACATGCCATGGATCCTGGTTTACCATGATATCCCATCACCAGACTAAATCTAACACAGCATGATTCAGCCAGTGTGTGACTTCCATTTTAGTGTTAGTTTTTGAAGTATGATACAAGGTTGTACCACCAGCACAATTTCCTTTTCTGAAAATTCCATAAGAAAACGCGACAACAGCCGAAATCCCCATCACTTCACCAAAGTGTATTACAGTCGCATACGTATACGCGCTCGTGCATGTGCTCACGTGCGCGCTCGCGTGTGTGTAAATTAAAATTTGTTAGTACCATTTGTGGTTGGTATTATGTTGAAGAATAGGTTGAATGCAAGGGTTTGATTTGTTTTCACAAGATGGGGGGAGGGATAACCTAGTGGTCAGAACACTGCGCTCGCAATTTGACGTCCAGGGTTCGATTCCCGGTCGAGGGGATTTTTCCTCTGGAGTTAACATCAGTGCTAACTCCACTCTCCCCAAAAGTCCTTCGGATGAGACTCTAAACCGAGGCCCGGGTGCGAACGCATGCAGAACATCTTGTGCACGTGTTAAATCCTGTTCCGCTTTTCGTAAGAGTAGGCCATTGTGTTCCTGTGGGAACAGATGACACGATTTACAAAAACTGCATACACACGGGGACTGAATGTAAAAAAGCACATGACTGCTTATTCTATTATCCTCGATATAAAAGAATTTTTTAAAATTGTTTTAATATAGATCTAGCGCCATATAGATTCTATAATTATAATATCATTGATAATAATAACAATAAACAATACTCAAATCTCAAAGAAATAGTAGTCTTAATCAACAATCTTCTATTGTTTATATAATAGATTTGTCCCACCACTGTGCAGAAACAACTGTCACGGATACAGGCAAAACTAGGAGTTCGGCTTAGAATACGGGGTCTCTAAAAAGTTAGGGGGTAGGGGTAGAAAACAAGCAATATCTTTTTTAATTATTTGTTGATTGCAACTGTTCTTGGTTTTTTATTTACAGAAGAGGTCATACTAGCTTTCTATGATAAACATGTTTCATTAATCGTGTATGAAACACATACAAATGGGAAAAATATAAGCATTTTGTTCAAATCAGCAAAGAATATTAACTATTTTTGTCCCCAAAATGTACAAAATTGATGAATTTCCTGCCTAATTTTGTTTTAAAAAACATCTATGACCTGTCAGTGATTGTATATAGTTGTTCTAATGATTATTTTGTCAAAATCATAGTCACAATAGTAGTTTGTCATAATTTTTTTAGTCACAGGAATTCAGTGAGGGGGTACCTCATTTGAAGTGAAATAGCTAATTCGTTGAACCATATATTCTTTTAGATTTTTGATATGTTATCCGTGGATGTCTGACGATACCGAATCAGTTGAGTTTGCTTTCGAAGCAGTTTGTTTAAGGTTCGGCCGAATTTGGGGCTTATTTGACTGGACTATTTGACCCAGAGCCCCACCCCCCTCACCCCGCCATTCGGCTGTGTGGCCTTTAGATTTTTCCCCATACAAAATGTCCGTGCCTCCCACAGAGAAGTGAGGGAAGAAGGTGTCCTATAGCAGCGTGTTCGTGCCCACATTCATTCTGTTGAAGGTCTTTTCTTTCAATTAATGTGGGGCTTTTTTGTTTGAGGCGTGACAGATAGACAGATAGACAGACAGAGAGACATACATACATACATACACACACACATGCGCGCGCACCACTACCACCACCACTACCACACCACCACCGACCTACATTCGCACCTTTCCCTCAAAACCTGTTTCGATCTATTAAAAAAAATGACCTTAAAAAAACAAACCAACCAACATCACGTAAACAAAGAAAACCCTAAACAAAACCAAACAAGCCGTCCCCATATGAAAAAAAAAGGTTTTCAAAGCTTTCACAAGTGTAAAGGCTGCTATCTGAAATAGAATGTCTTTCATGTATTAACTACTCTTGTTTCAAAAGGACTGATTTGTTGTGATAGTGACATGCTTTTCAACTGCCGAACTGCAGATTTAATTATTTTAATCTGATGATGGAGCACACTTTAAGCTATTATAAAAACAAACAAACAAACAACAAGCAAACAAAAAAACACCCTGAACAAAAACAAATCATCACCCTAATTGTCAAACAAAAATGGTTTGAAAGTTTTCACAAGTGTAAAGGCTGCTATTTGAAATAGCTTGCTGTTACTTGAAATAGTTTTGTGAACAATTATCTCACTTTTGAGAGTTTAAAGCAAGCTGTCCCTCTCTCTTTTCTTATTTTTCTAATCACCCCCTTTCCCTCAGTCTTTCATTATATTTTTCATCTTGTTTTTTTACGATGATATTACACTTTCAGCAGAGATTTACAATAATTATCACATGGAATACATCTCAAAGCATAATTATCATACCATTCATGCTGTGCTAACGAATACCGCACCAAAAGTATCAACTGGATTCTTTAGTCTTTCATTTTGATTGAATGGTTGTATTAAAATCCCAGTAGAGTCATACAATCTAGCGACCAAAACTAAAAAAAGCAACAAGAAATATCCATGTCACTCTAGGGACCAAAATTCTATAAAAACAAGAAGAAATATCTGTCATTCTCAGACTCAAACTATAAAAGCAACAAGAAATATCTATGTCACTCTAGTAACGAAACTCTAAAAAGGCAACACTGAATATCTCTATCACTCTAGAGACTGAAAATCTATAAAACATCAAGAAATATCTGTTACTCTAGCGACCAAAAACTCCAAAAACAACAAGAAATAGCTGTCACTCTAGCGACCAAAACTCTGAAAAAAAACACACAAAAAAAACAACAAGAAATACCTATGTCACTCTAGCTACCGAATCTCTATAAAAACAACAAGAAATACCTGTCACTCTAGCTACCGAATCTCTATAAAAACAACAAGAAATACCTGTCACTCTAGCTACCGAATCTCTATATAAACAACAAGAAATACCTGTCACTCTAGCTACCGAATCTCTATAAAAAACAACAAGAAATACCTATGTCACTCTAGCTATCGAATCTCTATAAAAACAACAAGAAATACCTGTCACTCTAGCTACCGAATCTCTATAAAAACAACAAGAAATACCTATGTCACTCTAGCTACCGAATCTCTATAAAAACAACAAGAAATACCTATGTCACTCTAGCTACCGAATCTCTATAAAAACAACAAGAAATACCTGTCACTCTAGCTACCGAATCTCTATAAAAACAACAAGAAATACCTATGTCACTCTAGCTACCGAATCTCTATAAAAACAACAAGAAATACCTATGTCACGCTAGCTACCGAATCTCTATAAAAACAACAAGAAATACCTATGTCATGCTAGCTACCGAATCTCTATAAAAACAACAAGAAATACCTATGTCACGCTAGCTACCGAATCTCTATAAAAACATAAAGAAATACCTGTCACGCTAGCTACCGAATCTCTATAAAAACATAAAGAAATATCTATGTCACTCTAGCTACCGAATCTCTATAAAAACAACAAGAAATACCTATGTCACGCTAGCTACCGAATCTCTATAAAAACAACAAGAAATACCTATGTCACGCTAGCTACCGAATCTCTATAAAAACAACAAGAAATACCTATGTCACGCTAGCTACCGAATCTCTATAAAAACATAAAGAAATACCTGTCACGCTAGCTACCGAATCTCTATAAAAACATAAAGAAATATCTATGTCACTCTAGCTACCGAATCTCTATAAAAACAACAAGAAATACCTATGTCACGCTAGCTACCGAATCTCTATAAAAAAACAACAAGAAATACCTATGTCACGCTAGCTACCGAATCTCTATAAAAACAACAAGAAATACCTGTCACGCTAGCTACCGAATCTCTATAAAAACATAAAGAAATACCTGTCACGCTAGCTACCGAATCTCTATAAAAACATAAAGAAATACCTATGTCACTCTAGCTACCGAATCTCTATAAAAACAACAAGAAATACCTATGTCACGCTAGCTACCGAATCTCTATAAAAACATAAAGAAATACCTATGTCACTCTAGCTACCGAATCTCTATAAAAACATAAAGAAATACCTATGTCACTCTAGCTACCGAATCTCTATAAAAACATAAAGAAATATCTATGTCACTCTAGAGACGGAAACTCTAAAAAAAAAAAAAATCAAGAAATATCTATGTCATTCTAGCGACCGAAACTCCAAAAGGTAGCAAGAACTATCGATGTCACTCAGCCCCTATCTCCCAGGCATCGCCCAGGGACCCCCCCACACCTCCTCCCTCTCTCCTTGGTAAGCTCATCTTCCTTTCCATTTCCCTTCTCCCTGCCCTTTTAACCCAGTCACCTCTGCTTCCCCCCCAAAAAAAAAAAAGAAAGAAAAAAAAAAAGAACAATACAAAAGGCTGTCTTCTGTTTCCTGAAGTCCCCACCCTTTTGACATAAAACACCACAGTCCCACCATTCCGTTATGTGTACTTTTTATCTTAGCTTTCTTCTATACAATATCTCTGCCTCCCACAAAGAACTAAGGTGTTCTGCCCCACGTGCTCGTGCCTACATTATTCTCTAGGTCTTTCTTTCGAAAAATGAGGTTGATGTCTTTTTTGTTTGAGGTCCTAAAAAGCTCAGAGATCTGTACGTGTGAAGCCTGGGTGTCCATACCAGATAGTGTTCATGTTTTCTGGGATTTGGTTCGGGTCTCTCTCTTTGATTGCTTTTGTGTATTGATTTCTTTTCTTTTCATATCGTTTCTTTATGGGCTGGTTAGTTCCTAGCCTGTTGAACTATCGGATTGATGTGACACTTCCGGGCATTGATGATGGTTATGGTGATGATGATGATGATGATGATGATTGTGTGTGTGTGTGTGTGTGTGTGCGCGCGCGCGCACGTACATCCGTTCACATGTGTGTGAACAGAGAGAGAGAGAGAGAGAGAGAGAGAGAGAGAGAGAGAGAGAGAGAGAGAGAGAGAGAGAGAGAGAGAGAGAGAGAGAGAGAATTGGAACAAAAGTAGGAACAAAGAAAGAACCTAACTCCAAGAAAGGAAGACATTGAGGCATTGATGATGGACCACTCATAGAATACATTCTGTTTGAAATCGTATTTCATAAGTGGCCATCTTACCATCTATATACTGTTCTCTTTTAATTTAATATCGCTTTCTTTCTTTAAGAGGTCATTATTTCCTGATCTGTTTGTTCTGTTTCAGGTTCAAAACATCACCAGAAGACATCCCCTTCATTGTACTGCCTGCATCCGCCAGCTGATTAGACAGTAGCCGAAATTCCACGAATTTTTTTTTAAAAATCTACACAAACGTGTACCTTCACCACCTCCAACGAAAAAGAGCCGGAGGGATAATTCATCTTCCGGAAGTCCAGCGAGACTTGTCTAAATATCGAAATTTAGCCCAATACGATATTTTAGCAATTTTTTTCCGGTTTCAGTATTGTTAGGTTTTTGATGGTATTTGAAGTATAAAGAATCATTGACTATGGCAGCGGCTCGGAACATAGTGTACATCGTCTTCTTCGTTGTGTCAGTCTTTGAGGTAAGTTTTTCAAAACCTGTTGTTGTTGTTGCTGTGTTGTTGTTGGTGGTGGTGATAATGGCGGTGGAACTGCTGTTGTCGTTATTCCCGCTGTTGTTATCAGATTGTTGTTATTTGTACTGCTGTCGTTGCAGTTGTTGTAACTGTTGTCGTGGTGGTGGCCGCTGTTACTGTTGATGCTATTCCTGCTGCTGCTATTGCTATTACTGCTTTGTCTGATGCTGTTATTGTTGCTATTGCTGTTATTGCTTAGTCCGATGCTGCTATTGTTACTATTGCTGTTACTGTTTTATCTGATGCTGTTTTCAGTTTTTGTTACTCCATGTTGCTGCTGTTGTTGATGCTGCTTTGATTATCTAGAATACTGCTGCTTCAATGTTGTTTTCTTTATTAGAGTTGACCTTGTTTGGGTTATTTGGTTTTTTTCTTGTTTCTTTTATTATTATTTTGTTTTGCGTGTCTGTTTACACTGATTCTTAGGTCTGTATTTTCTCTTGTCTCTGTGTTTTAATTGTTTGTGTTTCTCTCTTTCTGGATTTCCTTTACCTGTCTCTTATGATGTTTTTCTTTTTCTTGTTTTTCTTTTCTCTGCCCATATTCTTATTTGTTTCAATTTTATTTCACTTAGGTAAACGTTTATTCATTTAATTTTATTTAGCTAAATTGTATGTGTGTGTGTATGTGCACGCGCGCGTGCGTGTGTATATGCAAGAATGTGTATACGCAAGAGTGTATGTGTATGTATGTGTGCGTGTGTGTGTATGCAAGTGTGTATTTTTTTTAATTGAATTTTAAATTATTAATTTATTTCATTCTTTTATATCTTTTACATTCTTTTATATGTGTGTGTATGTGTGTGTGTGCATGTTTTTATGTGTGTATGTGAGCATTGATTTGATTTATCTTAATTTATTCTTTTATATCGAGGTTAATGGAATTAGCACTCGTGCTTTTTTTTACATCCAATCCACGTGTGTATGCATTTTTGTAAATGTCATCTGTTCCCACCGGCACACGATGGCCTACTCTCACGAAAAGCGGAACAGGATTTAACGTATGCGCAAGATGTTCTGCATGCGTCTGCGTGCAAGCGTGCGTGTATATGTGTGTGTGTGTGTGTTTATGTGTATGTGCGGGCTTGAGGGTAAGCGCGCGTGTGTGCGTGTCTGTCTCTGTCTCTCTCTCTCTCACCCACTCACTCACTCACTCACTCTCTCTCTATCTCTCTCGCTCTGCCCCCCTCTTTCACTCCGTTTCTCTCCCTCATGCTTCCGCCTCTCTCTCTCTCTCTCTCTCTCTCTCTCTCTCTCTCTCTCTCTCTCTCTCTCTCTCTCTTCTCTCTCTCTCTCTCTCTCTCTCTCTCTCTCTCTCTCCCCTTTTCCTTCACTCATCTGTCTTTCTGGAAAACAGTCCTTTCCTTAATGGGGTATAAGGTGATAGAGAGGAACTGGAGAAGGGTCTGGAATGGGGGGAGTGGTGGGGGGTGGGGAGGTGGGGTGGTGGGGAGAGGGTACAGGAGTGGGGGGAGGGGTTAAAATGGAGGTGCTGGGGTGGGGGTGAATCATCCCAGAGTTTCAGAAGTTTCGCGAAACAGACCCAGACATACATATACATACAGACACATAGACACTCAAACAGATAAAGACACACACGCACAAACGCAGACACAACACACACACACACGGACAAAGGCACACACACATACTTACACACACACACTTACACACACACACACACCAACACACACACACACACCAACACACACGCACCAACACACACACACACACACACACCACACCACACACACACACACACACACACCACACACACACACACACACACACACACCACACACACACACACACACACACACACACACACACACACCACACACACACACACACACACAACAACACACACACGCATGTATTAACCCTCCCCCCCCACACTCACACATTCACACAGTCATGGTAAAAAGATGCTATGTAGGTAGGTTTCTGGAGTGTGTCACGCGTTTGCACCTACTGCTGAATGGAATAGTTTTGTTACTGCGTATAATGCTGCTGTACTGAGCTCAGTGGGCAACAATGTAAACACACCATACATCACTTCACCTACCTACACAGACACAGGAACACTAGCATACACACGTACAGACAGACAGACAGACAGACAGACAGACACGCACACACAGATAGACAGACACTCACACTCACACGCATACAAGCGCACACACACACACACACACACACACACACACACACACACACACACACACACACACACACACACACACACACACACACACACACAGTCCTATTGATTCCAAATCATGTCTTGCCCCCTTTTTTGCAGCTCTATCAGCCCACTCGTTTGGAAATATTCCAACATGTGAAGGTACCCAACAAAAATGAACCGGAATGCCTTTTAAACTTAGGTGTATGACGTATTTAATTTCAAAAATGATTGCAGATACTTTCTTGGAATTAGGGGATTTTATAGCATACAGTACCGACTTAGAGTCTACACAGAGCAAAATAGGAATAATGAAAAATGGAAAATCAAGAATGTGGTTAAGAGCCATAAGAATAGCAATTAATTCAGCTGTAAATATTGAATGTTTACCAAGATAGTATGATTTCTCTGTTTTAAATGCTGGTATGACGAATGCTGAATTAAACTTTTCTCATGTCTAAGTTTTTTTTTTGGGGGGGTTGTAATTCTTTTTTTTTTTTAAAGTATTATTACCTTTTCATGTACAAAAAACATCCACCCACATGCTATCTCTTCAGTCTTTTCTTCTCCCACTCCTTCCACTCCCTTCTTCAACTTCTTTACTTTCCACTTTCCTCATCTAATATCACTGAGTGTGAACAGACGTTAAATTGAAGACAACAACAACAACAACAACACACACACAGTCACATCACCACACACACACACACACACACACACACACACACACACACACACACACACACACACACACACACACACACACACACACACACACACACACACACACACACACACACACACACACACACACGTGTGTGTGTGTGTGTGTGTGTGTGTGTGTGTGTGTGTGTGTGTGTGTGTGTGTGTGTGTGTGTGTGTGTGTGTGTGTGTGTATGTGTGCCGTATGTGTGTGTATGTGTACCGTATGTGTGTGTATGTGTGTGTGTGCCGTAAGTATATTAATATACTTACGGCATTTTACAAATGCCGTAAGTATATTAATATACTTACGGCATTTGTAAAAGAGCATATTCAAACTACCTATTCTGATCATCTCAAATATATACTGATGGCTCCATTCTTAATACTAATGAGGGAGGTGCGGCTTTTATTATTCCATCGTTGAAAGTAGAACGATCATTCAACCTGGAAAAAATAAATCTATATTTACAGCTGAGCTAACGGCTATAATATTTGCGCTGTACTATGTACTTGACTTTCCTAAAGATATTTTCAACATACTTGTGTGTGTTGATTCTAAATCGGTTTTACATGCTTTAAAGAATTC